>JAHDVF020000930.1:0-174084 GCA_022606425.2 Lepidostoma basale | reverse complement strand
TATCTAGTACATTTGTTTTAAAATAATTACCTTCTCACCGTCCAACTGCCTTTTCACGGAAGACCGTCACCGCATCTAATGCTAAATGCAACCAAATAAATCAAATAATATTCTGCCGACATTCTGCAGTCGGGTTAAAAATTTTCCAAACATTCGAAAGTCGAAACAAACGCGGATTCGAAACAGACCAAATACAAAATAATACAAATACGCCGTTTGCGGTAGGAACTGGATGGAAACTATCATAGATATTTTGATATAGCCATGTTTCATGGCATAATAGGTGAGATTGCACTGGACAAATTTTACATGACCGAAAAGGCGTTTTCTCTCTGGAGGCTTGTTTGATCTTAGTTAAGTTTAATTTTAATTAGTGATAAGATTATGAAAGACAATTTAAAAACAATAATAGTGATAATGACAATTCTGTGAGTAAAAAAATAGCGTTCTGCCCCGGTATCGCAAAGCAGTTAGGTACTGCCGGCCGGATGCAGAGAGTGGCCACACTTGAGAGGGGATGATCTAACCCTCCGCCCTGCAGAGTTAAATCCTTGATGTCAGTCTTTTTAAATTATTTAAATTGAACTTGGAACTTACGACCTCCATTAGCTTTTTATGAATAAATGTTATTATTAATACCATTGAAGCGCCACTCTTGTTTTTTATATACCACTTTTGCTCTTTGTGCATTAAACGATTACATAAAAGTTGCGATATAATGGCGATCCGTTGGGATTCAGCAACAGAAGGCATATCTCGACAAATTTGCCTGGAGTCCAGGGTGCCCTTGGAAAACTCCAACAAAGAGGTTTTGAATATTTAAACTGTTTCAAATTAACGTTACTTAGGATCCGTAACTTAACCCCCATTGTGCCGCTGGCTTCATTTGCAGTAAAAAAAAAGCTCTTAACCCTCCCTTCCCTATGATGGGTATCTTCTACACGTTGCTTCTAAAAACCATCAATATCTCTATACATATAATTAGTACAAGGTTAAGATTTTAGGTATTCCTCCATCATATATTTACGCATTGATTTAAAAAATAATATTAATAATAATCAGAATTTATCGGGTACATCGGAGGTATTTTGTGATAATCGAAAACAACTATACTATATTCGCATCTCACTCTTGGATATGTTCTAGCTCAATGTTCTCACTCTCGCCGTCCCGCCGCTTTCGGGCTTGCAACCAGAGTGGGCCCGTTCCGTGAGCGTTGCCAGTTGTTTTTAGCAATTAAATCTCAATTATTATAATTTTTTTACTTCAATTATAATTATATAAGGGGATTAGCTATGAATGCTCCTTTTTTTAACCCCTGTTGTGATAATGGTCTCCGTTTTGTAATGGATTCAATGACAATATTTCGGGGTTTAAACCCTCTATTATTGTTAACAATGTGTTGAGCCATAACCATTATCATATTCTGCTTTATTAACTCAGATATTTTATAGAAACTACAGCGCACTTGATTCTCGCTACATTTTATAACGACTAAGCAAGGCGAAATTTACAATTCCCATAAACTGTAATAAAGCTTCTAAAAAATTTACGTTTTCTTTTATTATTTATAACCGAGTTTATATCATCGTTCAAGAAATAATAAATGCTTATTGTATGCCCAGTTTCTGTTCATTACGGAATAATACAATTGACCCGTTAATTTATAATGGAAAAATGCAGAGAACCTTAACGAAATATTTGATATTGGACTTATTACATGCGAGCAATGTGTAATAGCTACACAACAACGAAAAGGGAAGATTACAATGTTTATATTGTCTGTGGATGATGTGTAAAGCGTCTATGGTATATTTTGACAGCTCCAAATCAAAGTATTTTGCCGGGAAAGAAAATTGTTACTTTAGTTTGTTAATTTTAAATGAAGTATAATGGATTTTAATGGACTGCAAAAACAGCGTCAAATGTTTAAACATTGTATGAAAAATGATAATCTCAGCGATAGCGAACTATTTGAAAACATAAACAACATTCAGACCTGCTCGAGAGGAATTAAACATTTAGTTGGACTGATGCCCCACCTAGAGCACCTGAGGAGTATCCACTGCCTTCGAGACTGTCCGATTAGAAGTGAAGGACGGAGTCCAATTTAAGATATCAGTTTGCCTGACTTGGAAGAGCTGTCGGGAAAGTTCGTCTTTATTATACGTTCTAAGCTAGCATTTCTGTTTTTTTACTATTAGAACCAAAGGAAGTATGGCTTATTTATTTATTTTATAGACGAACAGTAGTTTCACTGCATTCCCATTAGTACAATACTCACTATGGGACAAACAGTCAACATATTTCATAAGGAGAAACCATGACAGTCTGCAACATTAGCGTGAATGGTGAAGATTTGGAGCAAGTAGATGAGTTTGTGTATTTGGGTAGTATGTTTACAGTGGAGAGGGATATTGAAAGAAGGGTTGGGGCAGGCAACAGAGTGAATGGTGCACTTCAAGTTGGCATCGCAAACAAAAACCTATCCAAAAAAAGCTAGAATGGCAGTGCACAATGGTGTTCTTCTACCGACCCTTGTGTATGGAAGCGAAGCATGGAACTGGCAAAAGAAGAATAAATGCAGTAGAAATGAGATCTCTTAGACGAATGTGTGAATACTCTGTGTATGATAGAGTGTCGAATGAAAATATAAGAAGTGAATGCGGTGCGAATGATGGTGTCATGAACAAAACAATGAAAGGATCGTTATATGGAAAGAACGAATGAAGAAAGAATGGTGAAAAAATTATATGTTAACGATGTAAATGGAACCAGAAATAGAGGAAAACGAATATTGAATGTCGGCCACGTGAGGAGTCGGAGAAATGGACACGCGTGCATGACACGATGTATGAATATAGAGGAAGCGAGAGAAATATGTCAGACGGCGTGATGGTTAGTTAGTTGGTTATAATTACGTAAAGATATACTACAATGGTAAAATAATCAGGAATTATCAAAGCGCAGACCTAGAAGTGTAAGGCAGATAATTGCATCATAAGTACAATTAAAAAAGGGTCCCTGAGATGGTTTGGACATTTGGAATGAATGGACTAGAGAAAAATGGTTAAAATGTTGTATATAAGCAGTGTAAGTGGAAAGAGAAGTCGCGGAAGACCAAGGAAAGCATGGCGTAAACAAATTAATCAAATACTGAAAGAGGGCCACATTCAAAGTCGGAGTTAAAATGACAAGCACGCATGTTATGATGTATGAATGTGGAGGAAGCTAGAGGGGTATGTCAGGACAGAGCTCTATGGAGGTCCATCCTCCCTGCCTACCCCTCCGGAGAAACGGCGTGATGGTTGGTTAGTCAGCTAGTCGGAACATAACTCTCGCATCTCTTCTACATTCACACATCGTGACATGCACGCTCTTCCATTGTTCCTACTTCCAACATGGTCACATTTCAGTAATTGATTCATTTGGTCATGCTATGCCATCCTTGGCCTTCTACTTGTAAATATATTTTTAAGATTTCTTCCTTCATCCATTAGTTCCATGTGTCCAAACCATCTTAGTGACCCTCTCTCAATTTTATTTACCACGCATTCATCTGCCTTACATTCCCTATCTTACTTCATCATGAGATATTCCATTGTTTTTACTGACCTCATTTCTACAGCATTCACAACTAACTAACTAACTAACCATCACGCCGTCTCCCCGAAGGGGTAGGCAGAAAGAATGGACTGCCACACTTTTCTTTCCTGACATATTTCTCTTGCTTCCTCAACATTCGTACATCATGTCATTCACGCGCGTCCATTTCTCTGACTTCTCACATGACCGACATTCAATATTTGATCGTGCCACGTTTTCCTCGGTCTTCCTCTATTTCTGGTTCCATTTACATCATTAACATATACTTTTTTACCATTCTTTCTTCATTCATTCTTTCCATATGTCCAAACCATCTTAATGATCCTTTCATTATTTTGTTCATAACACCATCATTCGCACTGCGTTCACTTCTTACATTTTTTGTACAGCATTTATCCTACTTTCATCATTCTTCTGCCAACTCCAAGCTTCACTTTCATATGTAAGGGTCGGCACTAGAAACTCTAATGCGATACTACTCCCTACTTTCGATATCTTTCTCCATTTGTCCATCCCTTGTAAACATGCTTCCCAGATAAATAAATTGCTTAACTTGCTCTGATTTCTCACCGTCCGCACTTATTCTATCCAATTCTTCTATCTTCTTTTTGTCCTGTCACACCTCTGTGGTGCATAGGGCCTCGAGGAACCTTCTCCACCCGACTCTATCGCATGCCTGATGCCTAACATCATCCCAAGTGAGGCCTGCCGCCTTAACCTCGTCCCGCAGGGCTCTAGGTCTGCCTCGCTTTCTCTTTTCTCCCATAGGGGACCAGTCTAGTGCGCCCTGAGCGATGCAGGCTGGGTTCCGTCTCAGAGTGTGACCGATCCACTGCCATTTGTGTCTAGCGACTTGTTCTCTAATTGGTTTTTTGCCAGAGAACGGCATTTGACACTGTTTGGGGCCAATAGATTTTGAATATTGAGCGAAGGCACCTATTTATAAACACCTGCAGTTTACCAATAACGTCTATCAAACGAGATGATTGTAAAAGCAGCCAACAGATTGGTGTTGTGAATATTTCCGCCCTGCTCGGCCTCTCTGACCACCTGGAGCTGATGGCCGCCATAGACAAGAGGTGCTGGGTCATGGATCCCCAGAACCCCACCTTCAGAGACAACTTCCGCAGGATCATGATGGGCAAGTAGCACACGCTCTACATCATCATCATTAGAAAGGTCTCATATTTAGGTCATGTGCTATGGGGAGAAAAATACCACCTCCTTCCACTGATATTAACTGCTCTACCTTTGGGTTATATTATTTCAAATACTCAGCCGCACACTTGGCCTGCCCCTTGTAAAACTATCATATTTATGAAGACTTGTACTCGAGTGTTGTTGGCACGTGCGCGTATCCCTAATAGTTTGTACATTTTAGGTACATTTTTTTTCTCAAGTGCGTACGTGATACGGGATAGCGCAGAATGGTACAGCCACAGTGAACGTATCACGTACGTTCAAATACGTAGGGTGGTTAATGGGTAAAGTGGAGGGACGTCAGGGAGTTGGTAGAAGGCAGCTGTCCTGGCTGCGGAACATTAAAGAGTGGACAGGAATAACAAGAGCTCAGAACCTGTTCCAAGTGGCGCAGGACAGAGATGCCTTTGCTGCTGTGATTGCCAACGTTGGGGGGACCTGACACGGCACGGAAAGAAGAAGAATGGTTATAATAGTTTAGCTTGGACCCAAGCTTCATCAGGGCAGTATAACAACTTGTAAGCTTGGGTCCTTTCATATAAACCATCCACCCTTTCATTCACTTGTTATATCCATTTGGGAGATGACGTGTTGGTCAGTTGGAGAGTTAGTTTGTTGACTGAACTTCCACCAAGATATGTGTGTATTATCATCAGGTTATGTGTTTGGGATTGGCAATCTGTATTTGATGCTCGGTAATCAATTCATTTTATACCATTCTATTCAACCTGTATCAGACGTACTAAATAACTAACTCACCATCACACCCAAGGGGTAGGCACAAAGAATGGACTGCCACACTTTTCTTTCCTGACATATTTCTCAATTCGCTTCCTCAACATTCCCTTCTTATATTTTCATTCGACACTATCATACACAGAATATCATCACACATTGGTCTAAGAGATCTCGTTTCTACTGCATTTATTCTACTTTCATCCTTCTTTTGCCAGTTCCATGCTTGGCTTCCATACATAAGGGTCGGTAGAAGAACACCATTGTGCACTGACTAATTTCTAAATATGTTTGTCGAATGAAGTATTGACTGGAGTAAGACCGAGGAGGACACGGGCATGACCAGATTAATGTTGGAAATGTGAATAATGGACTTGCGTGTATAATTCATTGTATGAATGTGGTAGAATCTAGAAAGGTGTATCATGATAGAGTAGTGTGGCTGTTTTCTCTGCCCACCCTTCTAGAAAATTTGCATTTTAAATAAGATAATAATTGAACAAAACTATGTTATTGATTTCTTCTATGTTCACCTTCACTTCAAATATAATTCTACTTTGTATCAGCCATGTTTCGGTTACAAGTAACCTTTATCAATGTTTACAATTTAAAATTGTGAGAGCCGGTCGCCTAGCATGGATTGGGCACGTATGCCGAGCCCAAGAGACCTCTAGGAAGGCCTAGACAGCGCCTGATGGACAATGTTCTGGCTGACCTGGCTAGGTTGGGCGAATCTAAAAGTCTTCAAGAGTTGTATGGCCATAGGAAGTAAGTATACATTGATAAAGGTTACTTGTAACCGAAGCGCGTCTGGTTCAGTTAAAATAAAAAGTGTTGTTGTTTTTAATAATTCCTTCCACATCTGTCTTTATTTGGTCAGCGATGGGTTATGCCATATTCTCTTCAGCCGTCCTTGGCTTCTATTCGTCTCTCATCCACTAGTCCCATATAAATTATAATTGCCTTACCTTTCTTCCTTATTTCGTTATTAAAGGTATAAATGCTGGTGCTAAGGTGAGTGATATGTCTGTAAACTGTCTGCTTTACGCGGACAACGCCGTTCTCGTTGCGGATAGTGCGGACGAATTACAAGTCTTGGTGTCGAGAATGTATGAGGTATGCAAGTCGAACGATTTAATGATGAATGTCGGAAAGTCAAAGGTGTTAGTTTTTGAAAGGGAAGAGCAAATGACAGTTTGTAATATAAGTGTAAATGAAGAGAACTTGGAATAGGTGAGGGAATTTGTGTATTTAGGTAGCTTGTTCACAGCGGATGGCCGAACGGACAGTGATATTGAAAGAAGAGTTGGTGCGGTTAACAAAGTGAATGGAGCTTTAAAAGTAGTTATTGGAAACAAGAATTTATCAATGAAATCGAAAATGGCCGTTCACAATGGAGTTCTGGTTCCAACCCTTATGTATGGAAGCGAAGCATGGAACTGGCAGAAAAAAGATGAGAGCAGAATAAATGCGGTAGAGATGAGGTCCCTAAGACGTATGTGTGGTAGAACGATGTACGACAGAATCCCAAATGCTGATATTAGGAAGGAGTGTAGAGCGAAAGAAGGTATTATGAACAAAATTATGAAAGGTTCGCTGCGTTGGTTCGGACATATGGAGCGCATGGGTGAAAAAAGAATGGTTAAAAAAGTATACGTTAACAATGTAAATGGAGTAAGGAGTCGAGGTAGACCGAGGAAAACATGGCATGACCAAATCAACCAAATATTAAAAGTTGGTCATGCCAGAAGCCGGAAGAATCGACGTGCGTGTATGACTCGATGTGTGAATGTGGAGGAAGCTAGAGAGGTGTGCCAGGATAGAGTAGTGTGGCGGTCCATTCTCTCTGCCTACCCCTGCGGCGAAACGTGTTATATTTTCATTCGACGCTCTATCATACACAGAGTATCCACACATTCGTCTAAGAGATCTCATTTCTACTGCATTTATTCTACTTTCATCCTTCTTTTGCCAGTTCCATGCTTCGCTTCCATACATAAGGGTCGGTAGAAGAACACCATTGTGCACTGCCATTGGATAGGTTTTTGTTTGCGATGACATATTTCTCAATTCGCTTCCTCAACATTCATACATCGTGTCATTTCTCTGACTCCTCACATGGCCGACATTCGATTTATTTGATCGAGCCACGTTTTCCTTGGTCTTGCTCTATTTCTGGTTCCATATACATTGTTAACATATCATTTTTGATCATTCTTTCCGTATGTCCAAACCATCTTAATGATCCTCTCATTATTTTGTTGATACACTTGTTATATTTTCATTCGACACTCTATCACACGCAGAGTATCCACACATTCGTCTAAGAGATCTCATTACTACCGCATTTATTCTACTTTCATCCTTCTTTTGCCAGTTGCATGCTTCGCTTTCATACATAAGGGTCGGTATAAGAACACCATTGTGCGCTGCCATTCAAATTTTTTTGGATAGGTTTTTGTTTGCGATGACAACTTTTGGTATTATATATTATTATTATTAGTCCTGGTGAATTGTATGTATGAGGTATGCATGCGAAATGATCTGATGATGAATGTTAATAGGTCCAAGGTAATGATTTTTGAAAAGGAAAAAACCACGACAGTCTGCAACATTAGCGTGAATGGTGAAAACTTGGAGCAAGTAGATGAGTTTGTGTATTTAGGTAGTATGTTTACAGTGGAGAGGGATATTGAAAGAAGGGTTGGGGCAGGCGACAGAGTGAATGGTGCACTTAAAGTTGTCAAAAGTTAAAAAGTCGTACACAAGCAGCGTGAGTGGGAAAAGAAGCCGAGGACGACCGAGGAAAACTTGGCATGACCAAATTAATCAATTACTCAAAAGCGGTCACATTCGAAGCCGGAATAATCGACGTGCGTGCACGGTACGATGTATGAATGTAGAGGAAGCCCGAGAGGTATGTCAGGACAGGGCACTGTGGCAGTCCATCCTCTCTGCCCACCCCTCGGTTAGTGAGTTAGTTCCGTGTATGAAAATGTTACGAATAAAATAATGAAAGGATCATTAAGATGGTGTGGACACACGAAGAGACGGTATAAAAAAGTATATGTCGACGATGTGCACGGAACTAGAAATAGAATCGGAAGAGCGAGGAGTCGGAGAAATGGACGACACGAGAGAAGTATGTCGGGAAAGAAAGGTGCGGCAGTCCGTTCTTTCCGCCTACCCCTTCGGAGAGACGGCGTGATGTTGTTTGCAACTTGTAATGTGCACAAGTGTGTAGAATTATTAAATAAATATTTCAATTCAAAATGAAACACAAAGAATGCTCCTCACATCGTTTATTAAAATTATTTATAAAAAATCACTCCTTCGCGCGGGCGCAGCTCCCTGCTGGAAGGCGGGATCGCCCTCCGGACCCCACCGCCTATGGGCCGGCCGCGCCCTCTAGGTTGTGGCGGAGCTGCGGTCTGGACGGGGGCTGCTCTCCGGCGGGCGCAGCCCCACAGCAGCAGGGCTCCCCCCACGGCAGCCGCGATGGCCAGGCACGCCGGCCACAGTAGGGAGGGCCCTGCCTCCACCTCGTCCTCCTTTAAATAATCCCAGCACTCACTACAGATTTTTAACACATCCATCTTGGTTTAATATTTTCTTTGTTTGACAGAGTATAGCATTCATTTGTTTCATTTTCGATCGAGTTTAGAATTTACCCGTTGACTTTGTTCCGCGCGTAAGAACTGAATAAATCCTCCTCTTCTTTTAGATAGTCGAGACAGTGCTTGCACCACATCTTGTGGGCGCAGCTCCCTGGAGGAAGGCGGGATCGCTTTTCGATCGAGTTTAGAATTTACCCGTTGACTTTGTTCCGCGCGTAAGAACTGAATAAATAGTGGGTGTGAAAATTGGCAGTTTTCTAAAGTTTACAATGCTCTACAAATTGGCAAAAGACGCCAAGTCGAATGAAACAGATTTTTTCTCTAGTTTAAATGCAAAATTGAAGGACTATATACCATCGCAGTACGATATACCCATTCAAACCCCTAGTTTATACCGCCTTCGCGGATTTGACGCTCAAGTCAGCCCCTTCTGCGCAACCCCTTCGAGCTGTCAACTGGAGGATCGCCGACTTTTAACTTAACAACTTGGAGCGAGGTGCTTGGGATACTTGCCATCGAGCCCGTAAAATCTGCGCCACAAAATGTCTCCGCATTACATATCGTGGGTATACTGGCAAAATTCACCAAGTCGAATGAAACAGATTTTTTCTCTAGTTTTAAAAATAAATTTAACGTTAAATCGTACAAAGGGTATAATATCTTAATATTTTTCGAAGAGTCTAGTGTATTTGAGAAAACATCGCTGCCAAAATGAAACCTCAAATAATGCTATACTAGATTATTTATTATTATTTTGTTTCCTTTACGAAATGTTGTCGTTGTAATGATCAAATAGAGGTAATAAAAACTGATTCCCTATAATATCGATAATTGGAATGGCATTATTTTCACCAGCAAAATGTTATATTCGTGACTTGGTTGTATTGTTTTTTATTGGCAATTGGTTTTTTGTACTGTTACAATTGTGCTGTGAAAATATCATGACCATCCTGACACGCTTCTCTAGCCTTCACATTCATACAGCGTGTCTTGCACAGCTTTTAACAAAATACGCACAGACGGTAGACTGCCACACTCTTCCATCCTGACAAGCTTCTCTAGCCTTCACATTCATACAGCGTGTCGTGCACAGCTTTTAACAAAATACGCACAGACGGTAGACTGCCACACTCTTCCATCCTAACAAGCTTCTCTAGCCTTCACATTCATACAGCGTGTCGTGCACAGCTTTTAACAAAATACGCACAGACGGTAGACTGCCACACTCTTCCATCCTGACAAGCTTCTCTAGCCTTCACATTCATACAGCGTGTCGTGCACAGCTTTTAACAAAATACGCACAGACGGTAGACTACCACACTCTTCCATCCTGACAAGCTTCTCTAGCCTTCACATTCATACAGCGTGTCGTGCACAGCTTCAAACACAATAGGCAGAGACGGTGGACCGCCACGGACCGCCAAGGATGGAAGAGTGTGGCGGTCCACCGTCTCTGCCTATTGTGTTAGTAGCGACAGTGCACGACACGCTGTATGAATGTGAAGGCTGGACGAGCGTGTCAGGATGCAAGAGTGTGGCGGTCAACCGTCTCTGCCTATTGTGTTAGAAGCTGTGCACGACATGCTAACAAGTGTTTCACGGAATGAGTATGATTCTGGAAAGAATTATTCTCGGTTTCACTGTGTATCAAAGTCGTCGCTTGCCTATACTTGGCGTGAGTCTGGAGACAGAATTATATAATGAAAATAACGTGTCTATGGATGTTACCTTTCAAATGTCAAACATCTGTTTTTAGGTATCGCTCTTCATTCGATGTTTGTGCATATGTCATGGTATATCGGGGCCATTGAGAACGCTTATTTCTGTTCCGTTATCAACAGAACACGTATGAATGTGCGTCATTATTTGTACTGTATATGTATGTGAACAGTGAAGTAAAGCGACCATTAATCTACGTTTTGTAATACATGCTTGTGACCATTGCGTGTCCAGTGGGCTCAATTATCTAAAACGAAAGGATGGAAGGCGCCGTGACTGGGAGCATCAAGCGCGAGAGTCCGGGACATTCGGAGAGTGTGTTAATGCCCTGTATTAAATCTGAGCCGGACGCGACTGCCTGGGATAACAGCGTAGGCGACGAAAACATTTTGGTACAACCAAATCTAGAAGAATGTTCGATGAACATTACGGCTGTCAAGATTGAATGTATCAAAGAGGAAGTGGATATTGATATCGATGAATCGATTAATGCCGATTTAGACGACGATTCGACGAACCCTGATAATGTCAAGATTGAGGCTACCGGTAGTGAAAGCGATTTCGAATGTGACGATAGGTTCCCCGTAGATATTGATGAGCCAATCATTACCGTGAAGCAAGATCCCATGGAATTGGATGCGTCTAAAAAGAGCGCAGATTCGAGTCCGATAAACTCGGTCCAGACCTACCAGAAAACGATAGATAAATGTTTTCAATGTTCAACTTGCAGCAAGCTGTTTGCATACAAATTTCAAATAATGGAGCATTTGCTCTCTCACTCGGCAGAAAAGCCGTTATCATGTTCAATATGCAACAAACCATTTAAAACAAAACCAGTTTTTAAAAAACACCTGATTACTCATTCAGATATAAAATCATTTCAATGTTCAACGTGCAACAAACCCTTTAAAACGAAGTCATATTTAAAAACACATATGGTTTCCCATATAGATGATAAACTGTTTGAATGTTCGATATGTAGTAAAACGTTTAAAACAAAATCGTGTTTAAAAACACATTTGCTTACTCATTCAGCTGTAAAACTATTTCATTGTACAACGTGCAATAGATCGTTTAAAACAAAATTACTCTTAAGGAGGCATTCGCTTATTCATTCTGATATAAAACCATTTGAATGTTCAACGTGCGACAAACCGTTTAAAACAAAATTGCATTTAAAAAGGCATTTGCTAACTCATTCTGATGTAAAACTATTTGAATGTTCAACGTGTAGCAAACCGTTTAAAACAAAATCAGATTTAAAAAGACATTTCCTTACTCATTCTGATGTTAAACTATTTGAATGTTTAACGTGCAACAAATCGTACAAAACAAAATCACATTTAAATAAACACAAAAAGAAAGAAAAGAAAATCATTTGATTACTTATATAATGTAAAATTATTGAAATGTTACTTTATCAAAACGCGTTTTTGACTTGTATCATATTTGAATTCTGGTCTGTAAAATTTGGAAATTAATAAATAATTATAAATAACTTATTGTTCCTTGTGTTCCTCTTCCTCCCGCTTCAGAATTGACAATCACTCCGTCAATGAATATTGCCAAGATCATAGATATTTCAGTCTATGCATGAGAGATCCAAGAAATTAGTCGTGTGTTTTATTTTCAGATGACTTTGCTTACTGTAATATGTATAATTTATAACGTAATTTGTATATATTGGCTTGTATGCAAATTACTCTTGGCTTATATTAACCTCTTTTTAGGGTCTACCCACTTGTGTAAGGGAGTGTATCCCTTAATAGAGTTATCTTCTGCCATTGGCTAACATCCCCAACCGTCTCACATTAAAAATACGTCTCCCTCACACCACTCTCTTTAAATTATAAAATTATATTTTACTTATAAAATATAAAACATAATGGAGGAGATTAGAGTCGAGTAGGCTATTAGAGCAGGTCACTAATCAATTATTCATCGATTTACTATCCTAATCAAGAATCCAAATATATGTTGACGGGACGGAGAGGGAATTATAACGAACTCGGTAGCCAAAATGTCACCGTGATGGCATTTCTACCTCACCTGGTTGTCTGAATTATCTCCGGTGTCAATAGGAGGGCAATGAGCTCTTTAAATGTGGTAATGGTGAGATTGAGAGGGCCGGCAATTACAACTCAGTTTAAACTAATTTGGCTTTAATATTAAACAAAATCACTTAGGGCTATATTCTTAACGTCGTCTCCGTTGTTAACCCAGACAGTCGGGTCTGGCTCAGATTTAACGTGTAGGATTTACACGCTATCCGATTGTCCCGGACTCTCGCATTTGATGCTCCCAGACACGGCGCCTTTCATCCTCCCAAAATAGTTTTGGGTTCTTGAGCAGGCTGGTCAAGCAACGGGTGCAAACATCTACTTATTCCAAAATGACAAGTAAAACGTAGATTACATCACACGTCGTAGAATGATTGGAATATCACATGTCACTCTAAGGCAAAAACATACTCAGAACTCCAGCCCAATGTTCTGTCGGTGCCCTGGTATAATAAACTAAAATTATATAAATTCGAAACCAGGTCTGGTGTAGAATGCGCATCGGACACTGTCGTCACAGAGCTCATCTTACCATAATTCATATTCTAGACTGCCATTTGTGAATGCGGCATCGAAGATGAAAATCTTGATCAAGTTTCCCTGCTGTTCAATATTCAGTACCCACATTTTATCCCAGACCTTGTTAACCTTAATATTTCCTTTCCTACTTACAGGTCCACTCTCATTTCTACATCTACCAGAAACCTGTATTAAATACTAACAAAATTCCTGAACCAATAACATAAACCTGTAACATATAATTATTATATAACTACTAACAAATAATTATTATACAAGGTCACCGACAGACACATAAAAGGACAACAAACGTAACCATTTTGTAAAACTTCTTTTGCGCAAAGACATTTTTACTATCTTGGACCAAACTATATAACACAATAAATAAAACTGTAAACGACAATTACAAAAAAACATGTAACCACGTAGTCATTTAAAAAGGATATTTAGTTAAAATAGTGCTATATTATATTATATAAGACAATTATTAATTTTATATTTTACACTTTAGGATATGACTCTCGGATGTTCCTCAGCCAGGAAACCTGCCTTCTCCCAACACCTCGTCGACCCTCAATCTTACCCTCCAAGATCAGATGTAACAGTGCGTACTCTCGCCTCTCAGAACATGGCCCAAGTAGGACACCTTACGGACTTTGATGTTGGTCAGCAACTCTCTGTCAACTCTGGCTCTATGGAGAACGTTTGTGTTGCTGACCATGTCAGTCCAGGAGATGCGTAACATCCTTCGGTGTATCCACATCTCAAAGGCCTCTAATCGGTTCATAATATTGACTTTAAGGTTCCATGACTCCACCCGTATAACAGCACTGGCCAAACATAATAATATATATATTGAAATTATATAGAATGCTAGGAATTCCTCCCTAGAACGGGTTACCCCAGTTAGGAAGTATTAAAATCATGTACTTAGAGGTAATTTGTATATGATGTTACATAGATGAATCCCTTAATTTGTTACGAAGATGTTTGCGTCACGGGGTGAAACAATGAAGATTACTCGTATTTCACTCCCGTTCTCGAACCAATCTTCACAACGTGTTCATGCCCAAGTGACTTGCTAATGCTAATTATTATTATGCTAATTGAGATTGGATGTAAAGTGATATGATATTGAAACCAATATTTCCTATTTACAATTATATTTAAACACACAAACATATAATATACAAAAAGAAAGAAACAAGATTACTTATAAACTAAACAGGACTTACTTGCTATTCGTTGGCCAACGACTTAAAACTACTCCTTCACTGAATAACGCTACTTGATCTGCGGCGAGGACCGATGCTGACGCTGTCGTGGCCAGCACGAGGACTGCCGGAGGCTGCATAACACAGAAGCATGACGCGGATGATGGACCGGGGATGGCGCGGGTTCCCTTCGCAGCGACAGCGGTGGCCAGCATCAAGCCCCAATGGTGATTAGCTGGCGCGGCTGGTTAGTACAAAGACGGTGATCTGCGAAGCCAGCGTGGTGGCGAGTCGGCCGCTAATGGCGTCCGCGCCAAGAGGGACGTGCGAGGCGGGAATGACCATTGGCCGGGCCCCGCGCCGGCGGCCAGCGGGCGCTGGGAAGCCGCACGTCCGCCTCCTCTGAAGTCTGATTTTCAACTCTCGAGCGCCGCTACATGCAGCCCTCTCGAGCCTGCTCCGCAGGGTGAGGGGTTAGGTCATCCCCCTCCCAAAGTGTGGCCACTCACGATAATTGTCAATTCACTTATTTAAGCACTATTATTGTTTTTAAATTGTCTTTCATAGTCTTATCACTAATTAAAATTAAACTTAACTAAGATCAAACAAGCCTCCAGAGAGAAAACGTATTTTCGGTCATGTAAAATTTGTCTAGTGCAATCTCACCTATTATGCCATGAAACATGGCTATATCAAATTTACTAATATGATATAGCCATGTTTCATGGTATAATAGGTGAGATTGCACTAGACAAGTTTTACATGACCGAAAATGCGTTTTCTCTCTGGAGGCTTGTTTGATCTTAGTTAAGTTTAATTTTAATTAGTGATAAGATTATGAAAGACAAATTTAAAAACAATAATAGTGATAGTGACAATTCTGTGAGTGAAAAAAAATAGCGTTCTGCCCCGGTATCGCAAAGCAGTTAGGTACTGCCGGCCGGATGCAGAGAGTGGCCACACTTTGGGAGGGGATGATCTAACCCCCCCACCCTGCAGAGTTCCGGGCAGCTCTCAAGCGAGTCAGTCTACCACCGGCCTTCGGTGAAAGGAACATCTCTCCCTCGGCGGACGCGCGCCGGGGGATATAGTCTCAAAAGATCGCGAAGTGTTATACCGGACTTCGGGGAGATATTCTGAAAAGTTCGCGATACGTGCCGCATGGCGCCAGATAATCATCATTGGGGCCTGTGAAACCCGTGCCCTCCGCGGCCCATCATCCGCGTGATGCTTCTGTGCAGTGTAGCCTCCGGCAGTCCTCGTGCTGGCCACGACAGCTCCAGCGTCCGTCCTCGCCGCAGATCACCGCCTTCGTTAGTTCTAACGAATAGCATGCAAGTCCTCTGTAGTTCTTAAGTAATCATTTTTTTCTTTTGTATGTATTTTGTTGATGAAATATAATTTTAAATAGTAAATATTGGTTTCAATCTCATATCATTATACATCCCGGAGCACACCTCATATAACATAACATAGAAATTGGCGAATCACATGGGCAACGTTGGGAAGTTGTCCGTGATCGGGAATGAAATTTCGATTAAATTCTTTTTCACCCCGTGAAGTAAGATTCTGGAAAGAATTATTCTCGTTATGAGAGGTTTCACTATGTATCAAAGCCTTCACTTGCCTATACTTGCCGTAAGTCTGGAGACAGAATTATATAATGAAAATAACGTGTCTATGGATGTTACCTTTCAAATGTCAAACATCTGTTTTTAGGTATCGCTCTTCATTCGATGTTTGTGCATATGTCATGGTATATCGGGGCCATTGAGAACGCTTATTTCTGTTCCGTTATCAACAGAACACGTATGAATGTGCGTCATTATTTGTACTGTATATGTATGTGAACAGTGAAGTAAAACGACCATTAATCTACGTTTTGTAATACATGCTTGTGACCATTGCGTGTCCAGTGGGCTCAAGAATCTAAAACGAAAGGATGGAAGGCGCCGTGACTGGGAGCATCAAGCGCGAGAGTCCGGGACATTCGGAGAGTGTGTTAATGCCCTGTATTAAATCTGAGCCGGACGCGACTGCCTGGGATAACAGCGTAGGCGACGAAAACATTTTGGTACAACCAAATCTAGAAGAATGTTCGATGAACATTACGGCTGTCAAGATTGAATGTATCAAAGAGGAAGTGGATATTGAAATCGACGAATCGATTAATGCCGATTTAGAAGATGATTCGACGAACCCTGATAATGTCAAGATTGAGGCTACCGGTAGTGAAAACGATTTCGAATGTGACGATAGGTTCCCCGTAGATATTGATGTGCCACACAGTACAGTGAAGCAAGATCCCATAGAATTGGATGCGTCTAAAAATAGCGCAGATTCGAGTCACATAAACTCGGTCCAGACCTACCAGAAAACGATAGATAATTTTTTTAAATGTTCAACTTGCAACAAGCTGTTTGCATACGAATTTCAGATAATAGAGCATTTGCTCTCTCACTCGGCAGAAAAGTCGTTTTCATGTTCAATATGCAACAAATCATTTAAAACAAAAACACTTTTCAAAAGACACCTGATTACTCATTCAGACATAAAATCATTTAAATGTTTAACGTGCCACAAAACGTTTAAAACAAACACCGAATTAAAAAGACATTTTGTTACTCATTCAGATGCAAAACAATTTCAATGTTCAACGTGCAACAAATCGTTTAAAACAAAGTTCTTTTTGAATAGACATTTGATTCTTCATTCGGATATAAAACGATTTCTATGTTCAATATGCAACAAATCATTTAAAACAAAAACAGTTTTTAAAAGACACCTTATCACTCATTCAGATATAAAATCATTTAAATGTTCAACCTGCAACAAACCCTTTAAAACGAAGTCATATTTAAAAACACATATGGTTTCCCATATAGATGTAAAACTGTTTGAATGTTCGATGTGTAGTAAAACGTTTAAAACAAAATTATGTTTAAAAACACATTTGCTCACTCATTCAGATGTAAAACTACTTCATTGTTCAACGTGCAACAAACCGTTTAAAACAAAAATTGATTTAAACCGTCATTTACTTACACATTCAGAAGTAAAACTAATTGAATGTTCTACGTGCAATAAACAGTTTAGAACAAAAACAAATTTAAAACTACATATGCTTGTTCATTCTGATATAAAACCATTTGAATGTTCAGCTTGCAATAAACCGTTTAAAACAAAATTACTCTTAAGAAGGCATTCGCTTATTCATTCTGATATAAAACCATTTGAATGTTCAACGTGCGACAAACCGTTTAAAACAAAATTGCTTTTAAAAAGGCATTTGCTTACTCATTCTCATGTAAAACTTTTTGAATGTTCAACCTGTAACAAACCGTTTAAAACAAAATCTGATTTAAAAAAACATTTACTCACCCATTCAGATTTAAAATCATATAAATGTTATACGTGCAATGAAACGTTTAAAACGAAAATACTTTTAAGGAATCATTCGTTTACTCATTCTGATGTTAAATTATTTAAATGTTCTCAATGCGCCAAACCGTTTAAAACAAAATCAGATTTAAAAAGGCATTTCCTTACTCATTCTGATGTAAAACTATTTGAATGTGTAACGTGCAATAAACCGTATAAAGCAAAATCAGATTTAACTAAACATTTCCTTACACATTCCGATGTTAAACTAATTTAATGTTTAAGTGCAACAAACCTTTTTTTAATTAAAAAAAATAAAGGAAAATCGTTTGATTACTTATTCAATGTAAGATTATTGAAATGTTACTTAATTAAAACGCGTTTTTGACTTGTATCACATTTGAAATACTGGTCTGTAAAATTGGAAAATTAATAAATAACTCATTGTTCCTTGTGTTCCTCTTTCTCCCACTTCAGAGATGATGATTACCCCATCAATGAATATTGCCAAGATCATAGAAATTTCTTCATGTATGAGAGAGGGTTCAATTCTAGGGAGAATATTTTATAAATAATAGATTCGAAGAGTTTGGTCGGACCATGATGTACTTCTGCGAAGGCTGTCGGAAATTGGTTTCTCTTCTAAGTTAGTTATATTTTTTATTAGCTACTTGAGGGAGAGGAAACAGTTTGCCTCGTACGGCATATTTCAATCTGCACTTTTCCCCCTATATTCCGGAGTGCCACAGGGCTCAAATCTTGGTCCACTCCTCTTCACCATCTTCATTAATGATATCGCGAGGGTTATAAAATTAAAGCGATTCATTTTATTTCCAGATGATCTTAAATTATTCCTCGAGATAAAGAGCTACGAAGATTGCCTCAGTCTCTAGTCAGATGTAAATAATATCGTCCTCTGGAGTAAAACCCATCCAATTAATTTCAATATCTCCAAATGCGTAATTTTATCTTTTACGAGAGCATTGCGTACTGTTTATTATAGATACGCAATAGATAACCAGCAACTTAAGCGTGTTTCAACGATAAAGGATCAACCCTTTCTCCAGACTTGTCAGGGGTTTCTTTGAGAATTCCGTCATCTTGGAGGCTATCCATCTTTATGTTCCGGATGGTCATCTTCGACAGTGTCAGCACAGACTGTTTTATCTCCCAGCATGCAGAACCAACCTGTCTCTGGTGATGCCGGTGGAGAGAGCAATCAAACTGCTGAACATGATCGCGTCGGAGATCAATGTCTTTCATATTAGTGAAAGTACGTTCAGAAGACAAATACTCTTGATTTTGGAGAGACTTCGGACCATCTCTCATGCGTTCCTGTTATTATATAATATATTTATTATATTTTACCTGTGCTCGATAGATGTCTTAAACTATAATAAATGTTTATTATATCTTTTTAGAAAATTAACTGATTTGATTTGATGGTTGACGGTGTCAAAGGCTTTAGAAAAGTCATTATAAGAGCAGTCAACCTGGTGACCATTGTCTAAAGCCCTTGTCACATATTCTGTGAAAATCATTAGATTGAAAACACGACGGGGGTCTAGGCTGGAGCAGGACAGCAAATCATTCCACTAATTTGGGTTTGCAGTCATTGTTGCGGTAGAGACTGTTCCACCTCATGAAACTTGGATTTAGGTTCGCACAGTGTGCGACTTCAACTCCAGATCGTATCTTCACCAAGGAGGAATAATCAGTCAACACTTCCCCTCCCCCACGAGAGAAGTGAGAGTCAAGGAGCCGGGTCCTCTCCACACGGCAGAATCACAAGGGGGAGACAGCTTTTCTCATGGGTCTTGGCTTATATTACCTCTGGTTAGGGCCTGCACACTTGTGTAAGGGAATGTATCCCTTAATATAGATAGGTTCTGCCATTGGCTAACATCTCAACCGTCTCACATTAACCTTACGGTGCTAAAATAAAAACGTGCGTTCCGGTAGGGTAGTCAGTACGCGTTAAAAAATTAGCGATTTTAAATCGGAAAAATAGGAACATTCATAGCTAATCCCCTTAAATAATTATAATTGAAGTCAAAAATTATAATAATTGAGATTTGATTGTTAAAAACATTAAAAAACCATCTGGCAACGCTCACGGAACGGGCATAGACCCGCTCTGGTTGCAAGCCCGAAAGCGACTGCCGCCGGCGCGTCGGGACGGCGAGAGTGAGAAGATTGAGTTAGAACATATGCAAGAGTGAGATGCGAATATAGTGTCGCGTACTCAGCGCTACGAATTTTGTTTCCGATGTTCACAAAATACCGCCGATGTACCCGATGAATTCTGATTATTATTAATATTATATTTTAATCAATGCAATTATGGAGGAATACCTAAAATCTTAACGTTGTATTTATTAAATGTATAGAGATATTGATGGTTATTAGAAGCAACGTGTAGAAGATACCCATCACAGGGAAGGGAGGGTTAATAATACTTCTCCCTCACACTCTCTTTTAATTATCAAATTATAATTTAAATATTTCTCCCTCACACTCTCTTTTAATTATCAAATTATAATTTACATATTTTAATATAATTTACAATTATTAGCGTGAATGGTGAAAATTTGGAGCAAGTAGTTGAGTTTGTGTATTTGGGTAGTATGTTTACAGTGGAGAGGGATATTGAAAGAAGGGTTGGGGCAGGCAACAGAGTGAATCGTGCACTTAAAGTTGTCATCGCAAACAAAAACCTATCCAAAAAGCTAGAATGGCAGCGCACAATGGTGTTCTTCTACTGACCCTTATGTATGGATGATTGTCTATGATAGAGGCCAGTTATAAGAATGCTTTGAGCCGTGTTACGCCAAACAGCCGCAACTTAAGTTACGGCTTGTTGCCTTTACACATTAGTAGTGTGGACCGTCTATTTCCCGGCGAAGTCCATTTGAGGACACTATTTGCAAACCTGGAAAACTCCATGATTAGATGTTTTGAAAAAATATCAAATAACAGATACGCTTTCTTGCAATATTTCTTTTTTTCATTTCAACCAGTTAGTATTTTGAAAGTAATCAGCCATGAAATAATCAGCATTATGTTGATAATTAAAGTAAAATAATGAATTTAATTTTGGAGTTTGCCAGCTTTGTAGCACTCAAGTGGAGGTTGCCATGTTTGCAACAAACGCGGTGGGATTTTGCCGGCTATGCAACAAACAAATGTTATTTCTAATAATATAAATGTTACTGTAAAAAAACAGAGTTTTATTTTCATGGAACATAGTAATAAAAAATATTTAAATAAAACACGTCTTGGTTTTATGTTAAAGGAGAGTATTTTTAAAAATTAGATTAAACAAATAAGTAATGAACATAAATAATATGAATAGTACGGATTTTATAAATGCACTTTTCATGTTATTTTTTTATTTTTCTTGTCTTAGAAGGTGTTACAGGTGTTATGTGCCTACTAAGATATTAAGCATCCCTTTTTATCTTGTGTGGACTTCCTGTTCCCCCTAATCTATCGAAAAACAATATTCTGTAAACATGCTGTGAATATGGACTTTGAAAACTCAACGGAACTTATGCACTTTGAATGCAGCAAAGTCCAGGATATTATTTTAATGTTCCTTGATAACTCCTGCTTATAAATAGGGCATTTGCTGTATTTGTCACACACATTAATTTTGGAAACAAAGCTTGTAACACACATATTGTATATTTATATAATAAATCATCGAGATCTAGTGGATCGTGCATTTTCATTTTGGAAGACCGTAACACAGGCTTGTGGAAAGTGTCTATTGTGAAGTTATAATTATATTTTTAAGGAGTATTTAAGAAGTATTTTAGAAAAATAAAACAAGAAAAACTGTAGAGCAAATTTAGCAGCAACCACTCACAAAACTGTTTGGTGGCCATTTTAAATTCAAGCAAATTAGAGTGCTGTGATTGGCTGAATTGGCCAGCTGTGCTTGGATTTTTCTGTCTTTGCAACAAACCTTATATTTTAATAGTAAAATTCTTTAGAATGATGCCAGATTTCAAACCGAAAATTAATAAAAGTTGTGGGCAAGTGTATTATGAATAAGACCCAATAAATATCTCACTTTTGTTTGTTGGTGGAGTTTGCCAAGTTTGCAAATAGTACCCTCGTTTATTGTTTAATTGGTACCCCAGCCGCGCCAATTTCGTTGACTGTGCAATATTTTGCAGTTACTGTCATACAGTTTCTACATAAAAATTAAATGATATGTTATTTTGCGAGACTTGGGTTAAAACTTCATAGACTGTGAAGTATTAATATTAACTAAAAAAGGTTTAAAAAGTATTAATATTAAATAAAGTCTTAATAAATATTGAAATTTTAAGCCATCTAGGCCACATTGATAGACAGATGTAATGATTTTGAAATGATTGACAGATAAAAAGTGGACAAGAAGACTGCTGACTTGGAGACCGTGGACGGCAAAGAGAAGTGCAGGGCGACCGCAACTACGGTGGAAGGGTGATCTAAACAGACACGTCAGAATAACCTAGATGCAGTCAGCACAAGACAAAGTGACATGGAAGCGAATGGAGAGGGCCTTTGTCCAGAAGTAGACGGGAATAGGCCGAGGAAGAAGGAGGCCACATTGAATCGAATTCTGCGGCTTGTTATAACGTCAAGATGGCACTGGCTGCCAGATCAGCTTGGCCCCACGAGTATATTCAACATTGCGGCCTGGTAAGTTCTTTCAAGACGGCATTAATATTTAATTAAGGAAAAAGTTTTTGTAAATAAGGCGTATTGTCTATGAAAAAGTTCTATAACGTGTCTATGGAATCTGTCATCGATATTTACATATCCGTCACCTGGCGTCCGAATAATTGAGATTAGTTATTTTCAAATTGTGCGAGTGAATTGTTTCTTATCTTAAAGTATCACAAGTCGACATCGACACTCAACTTTTCATTTGGTGTCACACTTACGATACTTATGTGACCTTTACGTACCTTTACGTTTACATTATCACCAGAACCAAAACTGAATTTAGAATGATGGAAGGCTCCGTTTTTGGAAGCAGCGAGCGGAAGATTCCAGGACAATTGGAGAGTGTGTTAACGTCCCGTGTTAAGTCTGAGCCGGAACCGGCTACCTGGGATGCTAACGGAGGCGACGATAGCATTTTGGAGCCACTAAATCTAGAGACTAAACCGACGAATATCACAATTGTCAAGGTTGAATGTCTCAAAAATGAAACCGATTTTAAAGATGACGAAATGAATAACGCTGCTAGAGAAAATGCATCGATGGGCCCCACTTATATCAAGATTGAGCCTCCCGGTAGTGAAAGCGATTTAATACAAGAAGACAAGTTCTCCGTCGACATAGATGCGCCATACAGCATTGTTAAACAAGATCCTATAGGAGTGGATGAGTCTAAAATCCAACCATTAAAATTAACATCGGTATTTAAAAATCATTTAGTTACTAGTTCAGATGTAGAACCATTTGAATGTTCAACATGCAACAAACCGTTTAAAACAAAATCAGATTTAATCAGACATTTTCTTATTCATTCGGATAAAGAATCATTTAAATGTTCAACGAGCAATATATCGTTCAAAACGAACAAAGAAGTAAAAAATCATCTGGTTACTCAATTAAATGTCAAATCATTTGAATGTTCAACTTGCAATAAACCCTTTAAAACAAAAGTTGGTTTAAATAGTCATTTGCTTACTCATTCAAATATTAAACCATTTGAATGTTCAACGTGCAGCATACCGTTTAAAAGAAAATCAACATTAAATAATCATATGCTCACTCATTCTGATATAAAACTGTTTGAATGTCCAACGTGTCACAAACCGTTTAAAACTAATATGGAATTAAAAAATCACACGCTTAGTCATTCAAATGTCAAATTATTTAAATGTTCAACTTGCAATAAATCTTTTAAAACAAAAGGTGCACTAAAAAGTCATTTGCTTACTCATTCAAATATAAAACCATTTGAATGTTCAACTTGTAGCAAACCGTTCAAAAGAAAATCGACATTAAATTTTCATATGCTAACTCACTCTGATATAAAACTGTTTGAATGTCCAACGTGTAACAAACTGTTTAAAACAAATACGGAATTAAAAAATCACATGTTTAGTCATTCAAATGTAAAATTGTTTGAATGTTCAACTTGCAACAAGCCGTTTAATACAAAATCAAATTTAAAAGCGCATGTGCTTTCCCATTCAGATGTAAAACTGTTTGAATGTTCAACGTGCAACAAACAGCTTAGAACAAAATTTGCATTAAAGTGTCATATGCTTACGCATTCAGGTGTAAAACTCATTGAATGTTCTTCATGCAACAAACCGTTTAGAACAAAATTTGCATTAAAGTGTCATATGCTTACACATTCAGATGTAAAACTAATTGAATGTTCTATGTGCAATAAACAGTTTAGAACAAAATCAAATTTAATACAACATATCCTTATTCATTCTGATATAAAACCGTTTGAATGTTCAACGTGCAACAAACCGTTTAAAACAAAATTACTCTTAAAAAGGCATTTGCTAACTCATTCTGATGTCAAACTTTTTGAATGTTCAACGTGTTTCAAATCATTTAAAACAAATGCATGTTTAAAATTACACATGCGTACTCATTCTGATGTAAAACTATTTGAATGTTCTACCTGCAACAAACTATTTAAAACTAAATTAGTTTTGAAAGGACATTTGCTTACACATTTGAATGTTAAACTATTTGAATGTTCAATATGCTATCAACCATTTAAAACAAAATCATATTTACACAGCCATTTGCTTACTCATTCAGATATAAAATCATTCGTATGTTCAACGTGCACCAAAGCATTTAAAACAAATAGAGAGTTAAAAACTCATTTGCGTACTCATTTGGATGTAAAACTATTTGAATGTTCAACATGTAATAAACTGTTTAAAACAAAATTAATTTTAAAAAGACATTTGCTTACTCATTCTGATTAGAAACGAACTGAGATTTAGATACTCTAATAGTATTTCTTAAGTGACACAATTTAGATACTTTGAAATACTCGTCTGTTATGTTGAAGGCCGTACCGGGTTGTTTGCTTTGGAAATAAATAAATAAACATATCTTTTTTGTGCTTGTGTTCCTCATTCTCCCACTTCAGAGTAGATAATCACCCCAACAGCTGATATCGCTGAGATCAAAGAAATTTAATTCTTTCCATATCAAATATCCAAGAAATAAGCCGAATGTTTATGTAAAGGTGTAATTTTCTTTTTTATTTATTGATGAGTTAGATGTCATCTTCCACAATAAGTATGCAAATGTACATGACTGCTGCCATAGCAACCTATACATCCGTCATGTTCGAACGAGAAGCACATACTGACACCGCTAACAAGTGAGCACTCGTGGTCGTTGTGATGTGTGGCATAAATCTGTAGACCAGATTTGGTTTTGCCAGGGCTTAGCAAACAGAACGAGCGACTTGCTTGATATCGACTTGGTATACATATATCATGATGGAAGCCAACGATATGTCCGCGGAGTTCAAATATTAGAGCTGCAGCCTGCTTGAAGACGTTCCTAAAGTCCAAGCTTCTATCCAGAAACACCAAGCTGCGTATTTAAAACCTCATCATCAAGACAGTGGTGATATGTGGTTTTGAGTCGTGAACAATGACTCTAAGGGTACGGCCACACCGAAGTGCCAGACTCGGAGGGTAGGTGGACACCTGGCGAACTAACATATGGCGTACTATGGGACCGGCCACACTATAGCGATCGCGCCACAGGGCGTGATCACAAGCGAACTATGTCTTGTCGCCTACTCCGGTGTGGCCGAACCCTTAACGTATCTGAGGTATCTCTAAATGAGGGAATATGGTAGTTATCCGTGACTCTTTCCCACGGCATTTCTTTTTGGGAATCCTTGGGACCAACTCTTTGCAGGTTCGAAGAGATGGGCATTTCTTAAGCCATTTCTTTAGATTACTAAGGGGATATTTTGAGAACTCGGCCGTGCTGGAGGGTGTTTGGCTTTTTGTCCCTGATAGATATCTCCGACAGCGACAGCATAGATTGTTCTAACTACCGGCCGCCAGAACCAACCTGTCTCTGGTGACACCGGTAGGAAGAGCAATTAATCTGCTGAACGCGGTCTCCTCGGAGCTAAATGTCTTTCAAATTATTGAAACTACGTTCAGACGTTCTACGTTCAAAAACTCTTGATATTGGAGAGTATCTTGTCTTCATAATGTTGAACCATCTCTCTCAATGTTTCTGGTAGTATACTATATACAATGTTATTATATTACCTGTTCTCAATAGATGACTTAAACCTTAATTTTATAATATCTATTGAAGAAATAAACGGATTTTATTTGATATGATATGTGCATCTATTTAAAAAGAGCATCCGTCGAAAAATAAAACTCTGCAATTAGTCGAATTTCAAAAATTATAAACTGTTTAAGCGGCGGTGAACGGTGTAGGTGAAGAGTGTTAATAAAAACAGGTTTATTTTGAAAATTTTATTTAAAAAGCACATTTTTATCAAGGCTTACACAAGCGAATATAATTATAACAGCGGCCACATGTAATGAATAAATTCAGCTCAAGAAATACAAATAATAAAAACGCTTTCACTTATTCCAGCCTGGCGCAGCTCTGACCATTAAGGCACGCGTATGAGGTATGCCGAAAGTGGGTCCTGTTCACTCCAGGCACTGCCGGCTTATCCTCGCTGTTAATAATCGTGGAATATATTTAAGCTTGACTTTCTTTTAAACAGTTTTTTGCATAAATAAATTATAAAATTGCAGTGAATCAATCCTGATTTTACTCTGGTTTCTGAACCGTGAATGAAATGAAACCGTTTTCGTCGTATTAAACAAAGAAATCGTTTAACGTATGAATGATTAAACAATTGAATTTTAAAAAGCGTCATCGTTTTTATCGGTTCGTTTAAAATACCTGTTCAGAACGTTGTTTTAAAAGTTGTTTAAGTTTGATATACATAAACTGTTATTATTTTACGCAACGAGAAACCAAATGTCGCTTTAAATATGATATGGTTTTAAACGATTTGTTACACGTAGAACATTGAAATAGTTTCACATCCGAATGAGTAAGCATATGATTTTTTAAACAATCTTTTCTTCTAAATCGTTTGTTGCACGCTGTACATTGAAGTCGTTTTATATCTGAATGAAGAATCAAATGCCTATTCAAAAAGAATTTTGTTTTAAACAGTTTATTGCACGTTGAGCATTGAAATGGTTTTACATCTGAATGAGTAACCAAATGTCTTTTTAATTCGGCGTTTGTTCTAAACGGTTTGTTGCACGTTGAACATGTAAATAATTTTTTTAAGTCTGAATGAATAATCAGGTGTCTTTTATAAACTGTTTTTGTTTTAAATGATTTGTTGCATATCGGACATGAAAACGGCCTTTCTCCCGAGTGAGAGAGCAAATGCTCTATTATCTGAAATTTGTATGCAAACAGTTTGCTGCAAGTCGAACATTTAAAAAAATTATCTATCGTTTTCTGGTAGGTATGGACTGAGTTTATCGGACTTGAATCTGCGCTCTTTCTAGACGTATCCAATTCTATGGGATCTTGCTTCACGGTAATGTGTGGCTCATCAATATCTACGGGGAACCTATCGTCACATTCGAAATCGCTTTCACTACCGGTAGCCTCAATCTTGACATTATCAGGGTTTGTCGAATTTGTTTTAATCGAGTCATCAATTTCAATATCCACTTCCTCTTTGATACATTCAATCTTGACAGCCGTAATTTTCATCGAACATTCTTCTAGATTTGGTTGTTCCGAAATATTTTCGTCGTCTCCCTTGTAATCCCAGGCAGTCGGGTCCGGCTCAGATTTAATACAGGGTATTATCACACTCTCTGATTGTCCCGGACTTTCGCACTTGATGACAGACACGGCATCTTCCATTCTTCCAAATTAGTTTTAGGATCTTGAGCACGCAGGTCACGTTACGGTTGCAAACATCTATTACAAAACAAGTAACGTAATTTACTGTTCACATGTATTAATACAAATAATGAAATAATGACGCACATTCATACGTGTTCTGTTAACACCGGAACAGAAACTTGCACTGGTTATTTTGAGAATGAGTTTTCAGAATCATCCCAATGCAACGAGAAATATGTCCAAACTTCAACTGAAGAGCGATACATAAAAACAGCTATTTGACATTAGAAATCCATAGACACGTTATTTTCATTCATATAATACCGCCTCCAGACTCATACCAAGTGTAGACAAGCGACGACTTTGATATACAGTGAACCTCTTGTTAGTAAGCTGCTTTCGACACAGGGTGACACATGACGATTAGTCGTGCTCTACTCCCGAACTCGAAGCAAATTCCTCACAACGTGTTAATGCCCAAATTACTCGCTAATGTGATTATTATTCGATCTCTAAGATGCTTCGGGATGTATAGTGATATGAGATTGAAACCAATATTTACTATTTCCAATTATATTTAACACACAAATACAATATACAAAAATAAAGAAACAAGATCACTTATAAACTAAAGATGACTTACTTGCTAATCGTTGGAACGACTTAAAACTACTCCGTCACTGAATAACGCTACTTGATCTGCGGCGAGGACCGTCGTGGCCAGCATCAAGGACTGCCGGAGGCTGCATAACACAGAAGCATCACGCGGATGATGGACCGCGGAGGGCACGGGTCTTCTTCACAGCGACAGCGGTGGCCAGCATCACGCCCCAATGGTGATGAGCTGACGCCATGCGGCGATATCGCGATCGTTTCCAGAATCACTTCCCGGCGTTCGGTACAACACTTCGCGATCTTTTTAGACTATCTCCCCTCCGGCGCGCGTCCGCCGAGGGGGGAGATGTTCCTTTCCCGGAGGCCGGTGGTAGACTGGGGGGAGCTGCCCGGAACTCTGCAGGGCGGGGGGTTAGATCATCCCCTCCCAAGTGTGGCCACTCTCTGCATCCGGCCGGCAGTAGTAACTGCTTTGCGATACCGGGGCAGAACGCTATTTTTTTCACTCACAGAATTGTCATTATCACTATTATTGTTTTTAAATTGTCTTTCATAATCTTATCACTAATTAAAATTAAACTTAACTAAGATCAAACAAGCCTCCAGAGAGAAAACGCCTTTTCGGTCATGTAAAATTTGTCCAGTGCAATCTCACCTATTATGCCATGAAACATGGCTATATCAATGCCCCACGACGTTGGACGCCATTTGTTAAATGAAAGTTGGTGTCACGGGGTGATAAATGAAAATTACTCGTATCTCATTCCCGATCTCGAAACAACTCCTTCCAACGTGTTGCCCATGTGCTTCGCCAATGCTAATTATTATTATGTTAATTGAGATTGCTCCGAGATGTATAGTGATATGAGATTGAAACCAACATTTACTACTAACAATTATCTTTAATGACACAAACATATAACACAAAAGAAAGAAACTAGATTACTTATGAACTAAAGAGGGACTTGCATGCTATTCGTTGGCCAACGACTTAAAATTAATTCGTCACTGAAACAGCACTAACGGCGAAGATCGACGATCTGCGAAGTCGGCGAGCTAGCCAGCATATGGCGTCCGCACCACGAGGGACGTTCGAGGAAGAGCGAGGAAGCGAGGCGGTCTGGTCTCCTTCGCTGAGACAGCCGTGGCCAGCATCAGGCCCCAATGATTATAAGTTGACGCAGCCGTCACCATGGGGCACGTCTATCACGGTCTTTTTCTTCAGATTGTCTCCACCGAAGTCCGGTATCTCACTTTCGCGATCTTTTCAGGAACGGCCTTCGGTGGAAGGAATATCTCTCCCCGGTCGAAAGTGAAATACCGGACTTTGGTGGAGATAATCTAAAGAAAAGTTGGTGGTGCCAGTAACCATGGCGTCATCATTGGGGCCTGATGCTGGCCACAGCTGTCTCAGCGAAGGAGACCAGACCACCTCTCGTTCTTTCTCATCCTCCACCTCGGACGCCCCTCGTGGTGTGGACGCCACGTGTCGGCTAGCTACCTACTATAGTCACCTTGTGAGATAATTGAAGTTCAAAGTTTGTAAGGATATAACAATCTTTTTTATACTAAACATTACTACGCAAATTTGAAAAAATGGTATTTAATGGTTTAATAAATAATAACTCAACTATAAGTACATTTTTTTTCAAAATAATAGTGGATTGAAATGACTTTTCGCTGATACATAATACGACAGATTGAATTCACATTGTACCTACTATAGTCACCTTGTGAGAAATGTTTTTTTTTTAAATTAAAATGTTATGCAATAATTTTATCTTCTGTACAGTACCTTTTACATTAGGTAAAATAATAAATAATTAGTAAAAAGAGATAATAATTGCCACGTTTGCCCCTGAGTGAAGCACGTAGACATCACTTACTAGACATCTCCAGGATATCATGTCGCCAACCAACAATCTCACATTTTTTCAAGTCAGTACTGCTCCATAAGCTCCGCTGAATACATTCAAAATAATTTATCATCAAAACTTTATCCAGGGAATTTGCATTGAGTCCCTTGGGGCTTTTTCCCTGAACGGATTTATGTTATATTGACTTATTACGGAAAATATCTCGACTTGTAGTGTAGATAGGACTTAGCGGGTTTTTGCAGATTGTAGAGTATTTTTTCAACAGTATAACCTCATCATTAAGTCAAAACAGCAAAACTTTGACTTTGTGCTTTTTCGCAGAGTACCCACGATATGCCGTTTTCTTTTAATTAATTCTAAAGCAAAGTAAATAGAATGTCTCCATCGCTTATAAATATAGTTTAGTTAATTATAATGTCATTGTAGAGTGCCATCAAATACTATTGTTCAAAATATTAATACTTTTGTTTTTATAGATCTTGATAGAAGAAAATGCGAGTTGCAGACACTGGTCCATCGGTAGCTAATTACATGTTTTAAACTTTAAGAACAGTTTCAGTCTGTCAGTTTTCTTTGCCGATTCTTTTTAACAGTACCTACTAATCGAATAGGTAGACCGCAAGAACTTAATAAAATATATTGCACTAAACAAATTTTACGTGGCAGAACGTTTTCTCTCTGCAGGAAAATCCCGGACTTGACCACCGCATCGTTATTCCGCCTCAAAGGGTAATCGAGGTAAGAATAGACATGTCTGGTCTACTACTAAAGGCCAAAGTAGTGGAAGAACATCCGCCATCAATATAGTTCGCTCTAATAAACGTCCTAGTCGCATGTGTAGAAATATTGTTGAACCACTTTCAATTATTCATCACGGACGAAATCATTCAAGAGCTTGTACAATGGACAAATGTTGAGATATCCAAATCTCCTGAACCTCCGGCTAAATTTCGACGTTATTGTGGCTTGTGTACCACAAAAAAAAAAGAATGTCTAAGATGACGTGCATAAAATGTAAAAAAAACAGTGTTTGCAACAATTGTATATAAACATTATTTTTTTGTGTATTTCATGGTTTTTGAGACTGATTATCTCATAATTAATTAGTTTGTAAAATAAAATACTATAATTGTTACCTGTTTAATTTTTTTTCTCCTAAATACAGAAGACTGCTGAATTTTGTTACTTTTTGTAAAGGGTTTATAATATCCTACATATTTTTCTTAAAATAAAATAAAAAAATGAACATTGTGTTTTATTTACTAATTAATAATATAATAATTCATTTAGGTTATAAAAAATACATAATTATTTTAATTTATCGAATAAATAGGTTTCAAATATTGTGCGCCTCTCAGGCGCTAGTTTATCTTTTCAGTAGGTACTATAAAATAAGGTTATCTCTCTAGGGTTAAATAATATAATACTTATTATATTCCAAATGGGGAGTTGATGGAAGTTCGGGGCACAGTTCACATAAACCGGCTTTTTTTGACGCAGATGCCGATGATGCAGCGATTTTTATCACATCATTTGTCCCCTTACGCCTAGTGTCTGGTGCCAAAATTATTTGGCAAAATCCAAGACCTGGTTCAACGAGGTATTGCAGACCTCTGAAAATAGAATTTATTAAGGAATGCACAGCAGTACCTTTGGAAGAGAAACGAAGGGTAGATGAAGAAATAAAAAATATTACCACAACCATAGTCAGACTAGATGGGCGCGTTATCGTAATCAAACATCATTTAATATTCGCAATGATTGATGGCAAAGTATGTAATGCTATCACACATACTTCTTCTACCCAAAAATGTTACATACGTGGTGCCACATCTAAAGAATTGAATTATATAGATGCATTGCTAACAAAATAAATAAAAACAGAAAATTTAGAATTCGGCATTTCGGTCTTGCACGGATGGATACGCTTTTTTTAGTGTCTTCTCCATTTGACGTACAAACTGCCTATAAAAGCTCGAGGGACAGACAAGGAAATCGTTGAAGAAACTAAGAAAAAAATTCAAGCTCAGTTCAAAGAAAAACTAGATTTGATCGTGGACAAACCAAAACCGGGCTTTGGTAACACAAACGATGGAAATACCGCCAGGCGTTTTTTTTTTAAATGCAGAGGTGTCTGCAGGAATAACCAATTTAGATGTAGAATTAATAAGAAATATGCACACCATTTTAATAGTTATATCATGTGGTCATGAAATTAGTGTGGAAAAATACCGGGAGTATGCGTTACATCCAGCCAGATATTTTTGAATAAAAATATCCGTGGTGTAATATGCCACCCACACTTCACGAATATTTAATACATGGACCTGAAATGATAAAAACATCAATATTGCCGATAGGCCAATTAACCGAAGAAGCGCAGGAAGCACGTAACAAAGATTTTAAAAAGTTTAGGGAGTACCACTCGAGGAAATCCAGCAGAACGAATTCAAACACGGATATTTTAAATGTTCTTTTACTCTCATCAGATCCTTTAATAACTAGTAAGAGGAAATTACCGAAAGAGAAGCTAACTAGACTCCCCAAAGACGTTTTGGATCTGATAATACCTCCATCTACAGGGTCCTCCAGCCAAAGCGAAAATGATGAATCCGATGACAATGATGGTGTCTCGGAAATATCTGATAACGAGTAAAAAAAACATTGGTGTGTATTTATGAAGGGTAAAATCGACGTTCTTTCAAGAAACGTATATATTATGTAAAACTAAGCTGCATTTTACGTTATTAAAAATAATAAAAAATGACTTTAACGAGCATATAAAAATTAGACAGTATTTGACACATGTTTCATTGTTATTGGAAAAATAAAGTGTTAGTATTCGTGACATTGTCTCTTATTTTTATTAACCTACCTAATTACATTTAATCTATTGATTTATAGCTGTATATTATATTAATGACACTTCTATGAGTTAATGACACTTTTTTATATTTTGGCCCCACTGTGCGTCGGCTTGTTATAACATCATTTTCGAAGCATTGAAGTTATTCACCTGATATAAGTGAGTCATGAGAGTTAGAGAGTGTACCTTTAACATATCTTCATTTTTAATTATATTTTATTGTGTTTTACTTTAACCACCTCAACAGACCGGAAGACCCAATTACAGAGAGGAATTACATCACAATCACCCAGGCCTTAAAAAACACTTTTTAATTATTATTGATTTCACCGAGAATCGAACCTTTAGGTTAGAGTCAGTTTTAAAAAAAATAATACATCCCACATCCCCTATCTACTCATCAAATTTTTAAGCAAACGCTAAAAACTTTAATTGTATCTCAATAGAGACGAAGATGCAAACTGGAAACTGAATATGGTTGATCAAGGTGTTTACAGGACTTATGACCTGTCATTGGTTGGGTTAAGCGCATGCTTTATGTAATTACAACATTCCCCATTCCACCTATTTCTTAATGACCATATAAGACACATTTTTGGAGGTTGTATATATGTTACAAATCTATGCCTAACTTCACATGTCAGTTTCAATATGCCATCTATGTAGATTTTGATTACATATGTTAATCTTTTTAAGATTAATCTAATCTCACACTAACACGATCTATGGAGATTAATTTTTAGCATTTAGCAGAACTACTTTATTAACACGATGTGAAGGCTATCGCCATTAGCGCATTGTTAGAAGCCGCCTGGAGATGTCACTCCTATCCATATGCCAAAAAACTTGTTTATCAAAATCCCTATTTTATTTGCGTTCAAATAAATAAATAAATTCACGATAAAACAAAGTCACAATAATTTTCATTGAAATTTATTTTACAAAATACATGAAATCCGGGCGAAGCGTTGCAGTGGTAAAAATTAGAACTAAATTAAAACACTAAAACTACCGGCCTAGTCACTTCATTGAATGCCGCCATTTCATTATCAGCCTAGCCGTTCAATTGAGCGGAGTATTTAACTAGGTGGCGGCTACATATACATAAGCTTTTTTAATTAAAAAATGTTAAAAAGATAATTGTGGCTAGTTCTTCGCAAGCACAGCCAAGTAAAATAAAAAATGCGCGGTTTGATGAAGTAGTGTAAAACTTAGTGATGGTAATGTTCTTATAGTTATTGTGAAAATTATTATCACTCAGAAGGCTCTGGTGTCACGTATTGGGAGAGCCACCATGTCCTCATTCCCAATAAATTAAAACTACCACCAAACCCACGTGGTTTGATTTTAATTCGATTTGTTCCAGGATATGCGGGTGTAAAAATGATAGCCAACATATTTATATATAAGACTATTTATTGATACAGTAAACGAACTCTTCAATTATAAAATTAAAATGACTTGCTTACTAAAAGCAATTATCAGCTAGGGGGTGCAATGACACCTCGCGGAAGGGGCCCGGGCCGGTTACTAGGGGCTGGTGGCGGGACAGCTTCTATGTCCTTTCTTCCGGGCCACGGGGACGTCGCTGACGCTGGACTGTAGGTCGGAGATAAAGACGTCCGCCCATCGCGAAGATCGCAGTGGCATCTGGGGGCCGCAGGGTACGGTGGACTGGAGACGTGAGGATGGCGTCCGCACGTGGAACGCTCGAAGGCTGATGATGGCTCTCGGGGCAGGGAATGGCATCTTCCTGATTCCTTAGCCTTATCTGGCTCTCAAGGCCGAACTTGGCATCGCACACGTCCTCCTCCGGCTGTCAGCTCGCCAAGCCGGGGGAAGAGACGTCCGTCCGCCCCGACGATCGGAATCGAAGACCCGCTGCGCTTCGAAAACGACGCGGCTAGCACCCCCAGAGTTGCCAACTCACTTAAAGCCTTTAGTAGGAGATACGCTGGTAGCAGAAGGTATACCACACCATGATACAGGGAGGGAACCACGCGCACCCTGGAAGGGTGTTATTCAGTATATGTCATCCTTGTTAATCAGTATATGTCATCCTTGTTAATCAGTATATGTACAGTTTAAAATCGGAAAGAGATATTTTTTTAATCTAAATTAGTTATAAATGGTTTGTAGCACATCGAAGATTTAAATGTTTTTATATCTGAATGAGAAATTGTCTTTATTAATTTGATTTTGTTATTAACGGTTTATTGAACGTTAAACAATCAATGTGTACACTAAAGCCATTTAATGTCGATTATCTTTTGAACAGTTTGATGCTCAAGAATATGCGTTGTGAAAACTAATATTGCTTTAAATGTTTTCATTGCACATCGATGGTACGATGTATGAATGTAGAGGAAGCCCGAGAGGTATGCCAGGACAGGCCATTGTGGCGATCCATCCTCTCTGCCTAGCCCTCCGGGGAAATGGCGTGATGGTTAGTTAGTTTTAGTAAGTTCGAACATTCAAAAGCTATACATCGGAATGAGTGGTACAGTGTGCTTTTAATGTTTGGATTGTTTTAAACGGTTTGTTGCACGTTGAACATTTAAAGAGTCTTACGTCCGAATGAGTAATCAAATGTGATTTTAACTTTGTTTTGGTTTTAAACGATTTGTTGCACGTTGAACATTCAAATGGTCTTACATCTGAATGAGTAAGAAAATGTACTTTTAATTCCGATTTTGTTTTAAACATTTTGTTGCAAGTTAAACAATCAAATGGTTTTACATCGGAATGAGTAAGCAAATGTCTGTTTAAATATGATTTTAATTTAAACGGTTTGTAGCACGTTGAGCATTCAAATACTTTAACATTAGAATGAAAATGAAAATGACTTTTTAATTCTGATTTCCTTTTAAACATTTTGTTGCAAGTTGAACATTCAAATGGTTTTAAATCTGAATGAGAAAGCAAATGGAGTTTTAATTCAGTTTTCGTTTTAAACATTTTTTTGCACGTTAAACAATCAAATACATAAACATCTGAATGAGTACGAAAATGTTTTTTTAATTCTCGGTTGGTTATAAATGACTTGCTGCACCCTGAACATTTAAAGAGTTTTACATCCGAATGAGTAACAAAATGTGTTTTTAACTTTGATTTAGTTTTAAACGATTTATTGCACGTTGAACACTCAAATGGTTTTACTTCAGAATGTGTAAGATAATGTACTTTTAATTCCGATTTCGTTTTAAACATTTTTTTGCAAGTTAAACAATCAAATGGTTTAACATCAGAATGAGAAAGCAAATGGGTTTTTAATTGTGAATTTAATTTAAACGGCTTGTTGCACGTTGAACATTCAAATGGTTTTACATTCGAATGAGCAATAAAATGTTTTTTTAACTCTATTTTAGTTTTATACGATTTGTTGCACGTTGAACATTCAAATGGTCTTACATCTGAATGAGTGAACAAATGAGTTCTTAAATTTGATTTTGATTTAAACGATTTATAGCACATTGAACATTTAAATAGTTTAACATCAGAATGAGTAAAATAATGCACTTTTAATTCTGATTTTGTTTTAAACTTTTTTTTGCAAGTTAAACAATCAAGTGGTTTTACATCAGAATGAGAAAGCAAATGGGTTTTTAAGTTGAATTTAGTTTTAAACGGTTTGTAGCATGTTGAACATATAAATAGTTTTATGTCTGAATAATTAGGAAAATTACTTTTTAATTCTGATTGTATTTTGAACGGTTCGGTACTAGACCCTTGTAATTCTACTGGATCTTGCTTCACAATACTGTATGACACATCTATATCTATAGAGAATATATCTTCATCTATAAAGTTGTTTTCGTCATCGGGAGGCTCTATCTTAACATTAGTGGGGTCCATCGATTCAATTTTTATACCATCGTTATTCATGTCGTCCTCTTTTAAATCCGTATCTTTACTGAGAGACTCAACCTTGACAGTTGTGATGTTCATCGAACTCGCTTCTAGATTTAGTCGCTCCGAGATGTTATCGTCGTACACGCTGACGTCCCAGGTAGCTGGTTCCGGCTCAGCCTTAACACGAGGCAATAACACACCCTCCGATTGGTCCGGATTTTCTCGCTCGGTGCTCCCAGATATGTAGTCCTCCATCCTTCTAGATTCAGTTGCGGTTCTGGAGGTCACTGGATACGCAAACACAGTAAACTTGTCACACGAATTGAAAAGTTGTAAGTCGATATTGACTTGCGGCAATTTTAAGACAAGAAAACTATAATGACGCACGTGAATACTTTTTCAGTATGCACCGGGTCAGAAACGATTTACTTTAGAATAAGATCGTTTGGATGTATGCAACAGACGTCCAATTATAGGGTGGGGAAAGGCGAAATAGCGACCGATGACAAATACTTGTTATCAGACAGCTCATATCCATAGACACTTTTTTGTAGTTTTTTCATAGACTAACAAAATATATATTAAAACTAACTAACTTACCATCACGCCGTCTCCCGAAGGGGTAGGCAGAAAGAATGGAACACCACACTGTTCTGTCCTGACATAATTCTCTCGCTTCCTCTACAATCACACATCTTGTCATGCACGCACGTCGATTTCTCCGACTCCTCACGTGACCGACGTTCAATATTTAATTGATTTGATCGTGCCACGTTTTCCTCGGCCTTCCTCTATTTCTTGCTCCGTTCACGCCGTTTACATATACCTTCTTTACCATTCTGTCTTCACTCATTCTTTCCATGTGTCCAAACCATCTTAATGACCCTTTCCTTATTTTGTTCATAACACTTTCATTCGCACCACATTCACTTCTTATACTTGCATTTGTCACTCTATCATATACAGATTTGCCTCACATTCGTCTTAGAGATCTCATTTCTACTGCATTTATTCTACTTTCATCCTTCTTTTGCCAGTTCCATGCTTCACTTCCATACATAAGGGTCTATAGGCCTAGTTAAAGTTAAATTGTCAGTTTCCCTTCAGAAACATTGACGGAGTCTGATGATGGGACGGGGTCCATGGACGAGGAGATGCGGGTAATCTAGACTCGGGATTGGCGAGATCATCTCCCGTTGCCTCGGCGCCAAATGCCCATGATTTATGGATGATATGATTCGTTCGGGATTTAGAGTGTGATTATTAAGAAAGGCCAAGTGACTTAGAAATTAAGTTTATTATAAATGAGATTACAAAAACTTACGCGGGAGGAACACCTTAATATTAATAAATTACAATCAAAGACTTACTTGCTAAAAGCTGGTCAGCTTACTTAATTTTACTGCGTTATACTATCCTCGGGACAACAGCGCCGAGTTGGGGCTGCGTTCATCCGTCCGCGTACGAGGAACGTACGAGGCGGACGATGGGGGAGAGCCGTGGATGCTGGAGCCGATCTGGCCTCCGCCGCGGAGATCGGGCGAGGCAGACGACGGCGAAGGGTGACGTGGAGGCTGGCCGGATCTGAGGCAGCCGGCACCTGGCGGCTAATGGTGACGATGTGGACGGCGACGGACCGTGTCAGGCGGCTTGGCATCCTCCTCCGTCCGCACCACGAGGGGCGTGCGAGGCGGACGATGGGGAAGAGAACGGCGGTCTGGTCTCAGGTCCTTCAGAAACGCGGTCTTCTTTGCAGCGACAGCAGTGGCCAGCATCAGGCCCCAATGATGATAATCTGACGCCATGCGGTGCTTATGTTGCGATCTTTTCCTTCAGATTATCTCCCCGGCGTTCGGACGCCGCCAAGCACCGGGAGATTTTGCCTCCAGCGGAGTCCGGTCTAACTCTCGCGTCGCTGTCCGGGACTGTCACATTCAAAAAGCCCGCAGGGTGGGGGTAAGATCACGCCCCCCAAAGTGTTGCCACTCATAAAATTGTCACTATCAATATCATTGTTTTTCCTACACACTATTCTTGTCGAAGATGTCGAAGATCAGGGACGAACAGACCTACATCACTCAGGATTTCTGAGTTGTGTATACAACCGCCTATCAGTCGAAAGAAATGGACACCCAAGTGAATGTCTCGTCTCCTCTCGAGTGACTGGTAGCCTAGCCTGGTATCGCAGAAATTTTTTCTGCACCCTCTCCACCATCAGGGAATATCGAACCTCATACATTTATCGAGCAACTGGGGCCGTATATCGGCAATAACGCGGCGAATGTTGACTTTTAAATGGTCCAAAGTCTCTGGTTTATCAGCATAGACTAGTGACTTCACATACCTCCAAAGAAAGTAATCACACGATCGTGGAGGCCAGTTCACAGGTCCATTACATGAAATTTTGCGCTCACCAAATGTTTCCCGCAATAAATTTATGGTGGCACCCGCCGTGTGGCAATATATAATATCACCATTTACACCAGCTCGGCTACCGGCAGTTAAAATTGAACCAGCCGAACAGCAACAACGAAAAAGTAAAATTGTGTTTATTTGGAAGTGACCCACATACCTTAACTTAGTTAGTTTGTTTCCGGAAGTCTCAGCACTAAGGCTTTTACTCCTTCACAGTGGGGTCTTTGCACTAAGGAGGGATATGTTTGAATTTATATGGAATATGTAGAATTTTTTTCTGATTTTAATAGATTTTTTATTTATTCATAAAATTTATGTTTTCATACATACTTTTATGTTTAAAAATATCTATAATTTAAATTCTTCTGATTGGTTAGCGGTTGTATGACGTCACAATTCAGACATTTTATATCAAAACGAAAACGTTGCAACGTTTACGTTTGCACACAACTAGTTTAAATTTTGTATATATCACAGAGAATATTCGTGTTTTCGGTTTTTATTTCTAATGTATATATACTCAATATGATTTTTGCTGAATTTTTACAAAGACAGTCTAATAATTTGTCTTAAATCAATGTTGTTAAGTTGGGTTTATTTCACAAGTAAAACGCAAACTTTTTTAATGCTGTATCGTGGTGTTTGATCTAAAGATAAGAAAAATATATTTATTTTATTCAAATATTTGTTAAAGTTTAGTATGGCTTCCTCCTTTGGCCAGCATTCATATTAGTATATTTAAATTTAAAAGAAAATGTTTCGATTTAAAAGAAATCGATTTTTTTATAATATTTTGGGACGTAGTGGGTTATTTTATTTTAGGCTTGTAAAATGTGGATTGGTTACTTGTTTTTTTTTCATGGCGGGTTGGCTGAGATGGGTGTAGGATTGGAGGGTCGGGGTGAAATGGGTCGAGTCCAATGCGATACCGAAATATTTGGTATCGTTGGTCCAGGGGACCTATTGATCGAACATTTGTATTTCAGGAAGTGTGCAGTGAGGTGGGTGTCTTTATGTCCTATACCTTTATCAGGCACTTGTGGTTTATATGATACAATATACCACGTCAATATCAATTAAGCCGCTCGTTCCTGTTTGCTAAGCGCTGGCAAACCACATCTGGTCTCCATTCATACCATGCATCGAGTGCTCACTTGTCAGCGGTGTCGGTCTATGCTTCTTTTTCGAGCACGACAGATGTAGAGGTTGCTATGGCGACATGCAAAATTCATTTTAAATTATATGTATTTTATAAAATGATATCTAAATCATCAGTAAATAAAAATAAACAAAATTACACCTTTACATAAACACGTTGCTTATTTCTTGGATCTTTGATATGGAAGTAATGAAATTTCTTTGATCTCATCAATTTTAAATGTTGGGATGATCAACTCTGAGATGGGAGAATGAGGAACACAAGGACAAAAGATATATAAATTTATTTATTTCCAAAGTAAACACCCCAATACGGCCTTCAACATACCAGACTAATATTTAAAAAGTGTCGAAATAAAGTGTTTAAATTGTGTCATTTTAGAAATACAAGCATCTAATTCTAAGTTCGTTTCAAATCAGAATGTGTAAGCAAATGCCTTTTTAAAATTATTTTTGTTTTAAACAGTTTGTTACACGTTGAACATTCAAATGGTTTTACATCCGAATGAGTATGCAAATGATTTTTTAACTCTCTGTTTGTTTTAAATGGTTTGGTGCACGTTAAACATATAAAAGATTTTATATCTGAATGAGTAAGCAAATGGCTTTGCAAATAAGATTTTGTTTTGAATGGTTGATTGCAAATTGAACATTCAAACAGTTTAACATCCAAATGTGTTAACAAATGTCTTTTTAAAACTAATTTAGTTTTAAATAGTTTGTTGCACGTCGGACATTCAAATTGTTTTACATCAGAATGAGTAAGCCAGTGTAATTTCAAACTTGCCATTGTTTTGAATGGTTTGTAACACATTGAACATTCAAATAATTTTTCATTTAAATGAGTATGTATATGATTTGTTAATTCTATCTTGGTTTTGAATGGTTTGTCGCAAGTTGAACATTGAAATAATTTTACATCTGAATGTGTAAACATATGGCATTTTAATGAAGATTTTCTTTTAAAAAATTTATTGCACGTTGAACATTCATATCGTTTTTCATCTGAATGTGTAAGCAAATGACAATTTAACGCAAATTTTGTTTTAAACGATTTGTTGCACGTCGAACATTTAAATGATTTTACATCAGAATGAAAAACAAAATGCGATTTTAAAATTAATTTTGTTTTAAACGTTTTACTGCACATCGAACATTCAAATAGTTTTACATCTGAATGGGTTAGCATATGTGTTTTTAAATATGACTTCGTTTTAAAAGGTTTGTTGCACATTGAACATTCAAATAACTTTACATTTGAATGACTAAACATATGATTTTTTAATTCCATATTGGTTTTAAACGGTTTGTTACACGTTGTACATTCAAATAGTTTTATATCAGAATGAGTAAGCATATGACAATTTAAAGTCGATTTTCTTTTGAATGTATTGCCGCATGTTGAACATTCAAATGGTTTCATATTTGAATGAGTAAGCAAATGACTATTTAATGCAACATTTGTTCTAAAAGATTTATTGCAAGTTGAACATTTAAATGATTTTACGTCAGAATGAGTACGCATATGATTTTTTACTTCTTTGTTTGTTTTAAAAGATTTGTTGCACGTTGAACATGTAAATGGTTTTATATTTGAATGAATAACAGAATGTCTTTTTAAATCTGCTTTTGTTTTAAACGGTTTGTTGCAAGTTGGACATTTATTTAGTTTAACATCTGAATGAGTAAGCAAATGCCTATTTAATGACGATTTTGTTTTAAACGGTTTTTTGCATGTTGAACATTCAAATAGTTCTACATCTGAAGTAGTAACCAAATGATTTTCAAAATCTGATGTAATATTAAATGGTTGGCTTCTAGACTCATCCACTTCCATGGGCTCTTGCTTCACAATACTGTTTGGCACATCTATATCGACGGAGATTTTGTTGTCTTGGATAAAATCGCTTTCACTACTGGGACACTCAATCTTGACATTAGAGTGGTCCATCGCACCATTTTTTATATCAGAGTTATCCATGACATCATCATTAAAATCGGCTTCATTTTTGACAAATTCAACCTTGACAGTTGTGATATTCATCGGTCTGGTCGCTAGATTTAGTGGCTCCAAATTGTTATCGTCAGCTCTGTTGGCATCCCAGGTATCCGGTTCCGGCTCAGATTTAATACGAGACATTAACACGTTCTCCGATTGTCCCGGACTATGGTCGGTGCTTTCAGACATGTCGCCTTCTATCCAAAAACAGTTATACAGATTCAGGTCACGCAAACGCCGCAAAATGAGAAATTGAATGTGTATGACGATTTACGGTACGACAAAAAAATGAAATAGTAATGACGGACGTGGATACTTGTCCTGTAGACACCGAGTCACTCACTTTTGAGAATAACTTGTTACAATCGTGGCGAAGCAACGCGATAGACGTCAGATTATCGAATACAACTCGCGAGTATAATGACAGTTTCAGATCATTTCCATAGACACTTTAAATTACTTTTTCATAGATATCACAACTTGACTTTAAAACCAATGTCATCACGAAATCGCTGTTTACCACAAAAATAGTTAAATTAAATAAATATTATTAGTTGGGAATAAAAAAATGCTAAAATACAAATAAATGCATCCGTCCCTTCTTACTCTACAAAACACAAAAAATAAATACAACCGACCTCCCTCAAAGTACAATAGTATTTAAACAAAATGACAGAAGTGCGTATTGAGTATGTTCACTTTAAAAATAGCGCTTCTGATATATTAAACGCAGTTTAAAATGAAAAATATATAATATGTTATTTACATAGTTGGCAAATAAATATTTAAAATGTTTATTCAGTATAGACTCGAAATTCATAGTATCACTAGTTTAATTTATATTCTAAAATATTATTTGCATAATCATTACAAATTATTATTGTTATTTTATTGAATCAACGCGAGCCAAATCGATGTAAAGTTGCCATTGCCAGAAATCAAATCAGGAGACCTTCGGGGTGGTCAGAGCACTTATCACTCGTCTACGCTGTATTTGTGTTAATTTGGGTGTACGAACATTCAAACCATATGACACAGATTACCAAACTAACTAACCATCACGCCGTTTCCCCGAAAGGGTAGGCAGAAATAAAGAACTGCAACGTTTTAATCGATGCGGCACTCCATCCTTCTCTTTTCGCCATCGCGAGAGAAGCGGTGTGATGGGTTGCAAACCTCATCGCCACCAATAGGCATCTCCCGCGCACACTTCGATCATTCAACGTCTTTTTAATAAATCTAAAACAAATTATATAAAATACAATGATATAAAGTAAAATAACACATAAAAATAATTGAACAAATAATGTTCTTTTAGATGGCGCACTTGTCGTCAGCTGGACGATCCGGACATTTGTGTTTATTTAATTTTTTATTCCACTGTTTTTTTTTTTTAAATTAGGCACTTAAAACAATCCAACACTAGCAAAAACTTGAACATTTTATTGCAGTGCACATTGCAGTTATTCTACTGAATTATCAAAATTACATCCCAAGAAGGGAAAAAATTATGATGTACGAAGCGTATGTAAAAAGCCGACTGACCTATATGATTTCCTTCTGGAGGACAGGAAACCAAAAGGACATCTCCAGACTCCAAAGACAACAAAATAAAATAATAAAATTAGCTTATAACATTGACTACCTTACCCCAACCATACAAGTTTACAGACAAACAAAACAAATGGACATATCAGACCTGACCAAATATGAGACCTTAAAAATTATACACAGAGTGACCATTGGAAAAGACAACAGACAGCAGCTACAAATTAACTAAAAATTTAGACATACACAGACACTGGGCCAGGAATTGTGACAGATATCACTTACCGATTGCACGAACTAAGACAGGACAATCAAGGATATTGAACAATGGACTGAAACTTTACAATGAACTACCAAAAGACACAAGGAATCTCACTACAACTCAATATAAAAAATATTTGAAACAATACATAATTAATAGTAAGATCTAAAAATGTAACCATATAACCCAATTGGGTTTTTTTAAAAATTAATTAAATAAAAATAATAATTGGTTAGAACCCTTGTTTTTACCAAATTCTTTATAGCTGCGATTCTTCGACTATGAGATTATCGGAGAGGTCCAAATGCAGTGTATACCCTGGACGACAAGAAACCTGTCGATCATTGAATAGCTGGGTATCAGGGCAAGACTCTCACAGATCTACTCTCAGATAATGACCTCCCTAGAGAAGTCTGAATGACTAAGGTCACAGGTAGATAAGGCTGCGGCGGTTGCAGGCTGCATGAAAAATGTCACATGGAGTAACAAGGACTGACAGAAAAGTACGCATTTATAAGACCTGTGTGCGACCAATCCTCACATATGGCATTGATCGAGGGCAGACACTGTCAAGACAAAGAGCATGCTCAGGACAACCGAGATGAAAACACTCCGCGCTATAGCTGGCAAAACCCTACGTGATCGAGTTAGGAATACAGCAATCCGAGATATCTGCGAGGTCGAAGATGTGGTCAGATGGGGACATCAAAGACGGCGATACTGGCATCAACATGTAGAAAGAATACCATACATAGCTCTCCATGGAACGCCAAACGGACAACGCCGACCAGGAAAACCCCCGAAACGGCGGAGAGAAGGCTGGAGTTCAGCGTCTCAAGAGGACCCCCCTGAAATAACAGACTCCTGAGTCTATCAAAAGTGAAGAAGAAGAAGTTTTCAATGTATTATTTTTATTATTTATTAATCGCAAATTTACCATGTCGAAATTATGAAAAGGAAAGCCACTTTCGGGTCAGTTTAAATACATAAGTAATATAGAAAGAAATTTTGTAAAATTTAGTTATATTAATAAATAAATATACACATATATAACACCCTTTGGTGAAAATCCAGGATTTCGTATACAGGTATAAGTATACATTCACAAATATTTGTTCTTCAAATATTCTGGTCAAATTCTTTGGCATATAGAATGGAATAATACTCCTGGCGGCTTCTAACAATATGTTAGGCGACAGCCTTCGCATTGTGTTAATAAGGTAGTTTGCTAAATGCCGAAAATCATTCTCCGTAGATGGGGTTAGTGGGTCGGTTGTATAGGTTAATCTTGAAAAAATTCACAAGTGCAACCAAATCTACATAGATGGCTGATTGAAACTGACACGTGAAGATAGATATGGATTTTGAAGTATATATACATCTTCCAAAAATTTGTCATGCATGATCATAATAACAAAGGTGGAATGGGGAATGTTGTAATTACATAAAGCGTGCGCTTAACCCAACCAATGACAGGTCATAAGTCCTGTAAACACCTTGATCATCCATGTTCAGTTTCCAGTTTGCGTCTTCGTCTCTATTGAGATACAACTAAAAAAGTTGAAATAAATATTGTAATTGAAACCAATAAAGGAAAAAAAATTCATTATTTATATTAGTCTCATCATTACAATTAAACCGATAGCATTTTCATTAATAAAAATGACGTGTTTATTTAGTTCAATGTTTGAATATATATTTGCCATATATATTTGCTAATATATATAGCTTCGAAGAGATGGACATCTAATAACCCATTTCTTCAGATTAATTAGGGGATACTTCGAGAACTCGGCCGTACTGGAGGATGTCGGTCTTTTTGTCCCCGATAGATATCTCCGACAGCGACAGCACAGATTGTTTTACCTACTGGCCGCCAGAATCAATCTGCCTCTGGTGACACCATTGGGAAGAGCAATTAGTCTGCTGAACGCGGTGTCCTCGGAGATCGACGTCTTTCATGTTAGTGAAAGTACGTTCAGGGGACAAATACTCTAGACATTAGAAAGTATCTTGTCTTCCTAATGTCGAACCATCTCTAATGCGTTCCTGGTACTTTGTTGTATTTTTATAATATTTTACCTGTATTCAATAGATGCCTTAAACATTTTCCTGTTTTTAATGTCTATTGAGTTAATAAACTGATTTGATTTGATTTGAAACATTTTTTATTTTTCCAATCATATTTTTTTTTAGTAAAAGTAGCGTATAGATTTTTTGCAAACGCATTGTCACTCGTGCTATTGCAAACGATCTCCCTGTAGTGAAATGACTATAATTATTAATACGGTTTCTTTGGTTTTTGGGGTTACTATGGTAAATATACTATGGTGACCACGATAAATAAAAAAAATTAAAAAACAGTAATTATAATAATTATTATATAATAACAATGTAGCCACTTGTCCAAAGCAGTTTAACATGCACTGGTAAACCATATCAGACACAAGCGAGCACTCGTCAGGTTAACGTTTCTCGTTCGAGCATGACGGATGTAGAGATTAATGTGACGTTTTTCGTGTGCCTCCATTTCACAATGAATAAAACTGTTAAAATATATAATTTCAATACATTTTTACTTACAAATTACGTTATAAATTATGCACATGTTATTATGGAAGGTGATATCGAACTCATTTGTCAATAAAACACAAAATTGCGCATCTACATAAACACATTACTTATTTTTTGGAAACGTGAAGACCGAATTTTCTATGACCTTTGCAATATTAATTGTTATGATAATTATCTATCTATCTGAGTTTGAAATATGCCATAAGGAAAACTTACCACCTTAACACGAATCCCAACACATACTTTCAAAGCAGCCAGATCATAGGATATGCAGACGAACTTAACATTGTTGGAATATCTCTAACAGCCGTACAAGAAGTATTTGAGCCTTTAGAGACAGCAGTCAAGGAGATGGGTTTAGAGATAAACGAAGAAAAGATAAAAATAATTCAACAAACCAGGAATGCAACCCATAACTCACGGCGAACCATCAGATTCAAGGATAGATACAACTTTAAGATGGTGGGGGACTTCACTTACCTGGGCTCGCCTATAACAAAATAAAACGGAGATCACAAGGAAATCGAAAGAAGAATCACAATTGGCAACAAAACATTCTTCTCTCTACTACCAGCGCTCAAATCAAGAAACGTACACTGGAAAACCAAAATAATCCTGTATAAAACAATCATCCGAACAGTAGTGACCTATGGATGTGAGGCGTGGACAACGACAGCGAAAACCGCAGAGCGACTGGATACTTTTGAGAGAAGGGTGTTGCCCAGGGTACTATCCTGGGACCTGTGAATGACGGTGAAGGCTGGAGAGTGCGGCATAATGACGGGCTGAACCATATTTACAAAGCTCCCAGTCTCTCCACACACGTCAGACTGAATAGACTGAGATGGGCCGGTCACGTGCAGAGGATGCCGTCATCGCGAACCCCAAAAAGATTGCTGGAGTGGCACCCAGGTGGTAGAAGACCAATTGGACGACGAGGATGAAGTTGGGAGAGATGTGGCGAAATTTTTACGAGTGTCAGATTGGTGGGTGGAAGCGGAGGACAGGAGGAGTTGGAGGCGAAGAATACTGGAAGCTAAAGTTCGATATGGGCTGTAGGGCCATGGAAGAATTATCTATTCTGTAGTGGAAGAAATAGGAACACAAAGACTAATCAGTTTTTTGTAATTATTTATTAATTCACAAATTTTACAGACCAGTATTTCGAATGTGGATACGTGTCAAAAACGCGTTTAAATAAAGTAACAATGCAATAATTTTACATTGTATTAGTAACCAAATGATTTTCTTTATTTTAAACGGTTTGTAGCACGTCGAACGATAAAATGTTATTGCATCCTAATGAGAAAACAAATGTCTTTGATATTTGATTTTGTTTGAAAAGGTTGTTTAATTAAATAATTTTACTGAATATTTATCTGAATGAGAAAGAAAAATGAGTTCTAAATTCGGGGTCTTTTGAATATAAAACATTTACAATGTTTTACATCTGAGGAAATGTATTTTTAAATCTCATCTTGTTTTACATCAGAATGATAAAGCAAATGCCTTTTTGAACATATTTTGTTTTAAAAGGTTTGTCGCACGTTGATCTTTCAAATTATCTTTTTATCAGAATGAATACGGATATGTCGTTTTAAATTTGCATTTGTCTTAAACTTTTTATCGCACATAGAACATTCAATTAGTTTTACATCAGAATGAGTAAATAAATGTGTTTTTATTTCTGGTTTGGTTTTAAACGGTTTGTCGCACTTAAAACATTGAAAGAATTTAGCATCGGAATGAGTAAACAAATGATTCCTTAAAAGTATTTTCATTTTAAACGTTTCGTTGCACGTATAACATTTATACGATTTTACATCTGTATGAAGGAGTGAATGTTTTTTTAAATCTGATCTTGTTTTAAACGGTTTGTTGCATGTTGAACAATCAAACAGTTTTATATCTGAATGTGTAAGGAGATGTTTATTTATATCTGATTTTGTTTTAAACGATTTGTTGCAGGTAAAACATTCAAATAGTTTTATATCTGAATGTGTAAGGAGATGTTTATTTATTTCTGTTTTTGTTTTAAACGATTTGTTGCAGGTGAAACATTCAAATAGTTTTACAACAGAATGAGTAAACGAATGCCTTTTTAAAAGTACTTTTGTTTTAAACGGTTTGTCGCACGTTGAACATTCAAATAGTTTTATATCGGAATGAATAAGGATATGTCGTTTTAAAAAATCTTTCGTTCTAAAACATTTATTGCACGTAGAACATTCATACGTTTTTACATCTGAATGTGTAAGCAAATGACAATTTAATGCAAATTTCGTTTTATACGGTTTATTGCACGTAGAACATACAAATAGTTTTAAATCTGAATGGGAAATCATATGTCGTCTTAAATATGACTTCGCTTTAAACAGTTTGTTGCACGTTGAACATTCAAATAATTTTACATTTGAATGAACGAACATATGATTTTTTAATTCCATATTTGTTTTAAACGGTTTTTTACACGTTGAACATTCAAATGGTTTTATATTTGAATGAGTAAGCAAATGATGTTTTAATGCAGCATTTGTTTTACAAGGTTTATTGCAAGTTGAACATATGAATGATATTACATCTGAATGAGTAAGCATATGATTTTTTACTTCTTTTTTTGTTTTAAACGCTTTATTGCACGTTGGACATTTAATTGTTTTTTCTTTGGAGTGAACGAGTAAATGTTTTGTTAACTGCTTTTTGCGTGCAAACCGTTTTTTGCACTTCAAACATTCAAAATGTTTTAAATCAGAATGATAAAGTGAATGTCTCTTTAAAACTGATTCCGTTTTAAATTGTTTTTGGCACACTGTACATTTAAAAAGGTTTACAAGTGAATCAGTAAGCAAGTGACTTTTTAAACCTGATTTAATTTTAACTGGTTCGTTCCTAGACCCTTCTATTTCTTGGGGATCTTGCTTCACAATACTGTATGACACATCTATATCTACGGAAAACGTATCGTCGTGTATAAAATCGCTTTCACTGCCGGATGGCTCATTCTTGACATAACTGGGGGGCATCGAATCATTTCCGATATCAGCGGTATTCGTTTCAACCTTGACAATTGTGATATTCGTCGGTCTGGACTCTAGATTAAGTGACTCCAAAATGTTATCGTCGGCTCTGTTCGCATCCCAGGTAGCCGATTCCGGCTCAGACTTAACACGGGGCATTAATACACTCGCCGATTGTCCTGGACTCTTCTGCTCGCTGCTTCCAGAAACGGCGCCTTCCATCATTCCAAATTAAGATGCGGTTCTGGAGGTCAATAGATACGTAAACGTCGCAAACTTGTGACACCAAATGAAAAGTTGAACGTCGATGTCAACTTGTCACTCTTGAATACAGTGAAAGAAGTAGTAAGGACATACGTGGATAGGTGGTCCGTAGACACCGGGTCAGAATCGATTTACTTACACAATTAAGAACAACTAATCTAATCGTATCGACGCGAGGTGACATATTCAATAGACAATTTATTGAACTTTTTCATAGACAATACACCATGTTTCTTCTTCTCTGGTTTCAATCCTGGGATTGGTTTGCAGCAATTTCCTCTATTATTCTCTTCCATTCTTCCCTGTCTTGTGCGGCTCTTTTGAAATGTGCATATGATGAGCAGCGCACGTCCACCAACAGGTCCTCCAGGTACTCTCGGCGTGGGCGACCACAAAGTGTGTTGTGGAATTTTCTATTTTTAGTGTAACTTTTAGTATTCTGTCGGTAACATATTCTATGTCATCTATATGTTGTTTGTATTTTTCGTCCGGTAGTATCGCTACACCTAATTGAGCTCTTGCCTGTTTGTCCTTTCCACCATATATTAGAATGTACGAGTAATTGGAAAATTTGAACGTTATTCTTCCTTTTCTCATAGTTTGTAAAGATATAGATGATTTTGAAGCGGGTTTAGACAGTGCCATCTTGACATTATATCAAGCCGCAATGTTCCTTGATATTGTTTATGGTTTGACTTGGGAGGAGGCCTTGCACTTCTTTGAGTCTCCTAGGGATTCGTACCGGCCACTCTCGTTTATCAAGTGTATTTCGATAAATTTTTGGGTTTTCTTACATTATTTCTGGTAAAATCTTTACGATTATTCATAAAAGGTGTGAATATATATGTATTTGATATGTCTGTGTTATAAATTTAAGTTACAGTTGATATATTTCCTGTTTTCAGTATCACGTGTGATTTGAAATTTCGAAGTGAGTGCTTTTTGTGTTATTAAATGTAAACAGATGTGTTTTTGTGATAAAACCATTATTTAATTAAATCAACGCGTACTTAGGAAATTGAAAATAGCTTTGTTTAATCCACTAATTATTAAAAAAACACCACATGTTTCGGAGCATACCATCTTTACTCTAACCTCCGAAGCAAGTGCTCTCGTTTATCAAGTGTATTACGATAAATTTTTAGGTTTTCTTACATTATTTCTGATAAAATCTTTACGAGAATTCATAAAAGGTGTGAATATATATGCATTTGATATGTCTGTGTTATAAATTTTAGTTACAGTCGATACATTTACTGTTTTCAGTATCGCGTGTGATTTGACATTTAGAAGCGAGTGCTTTTTGTGTTATTAAATTTAAACACATGTGTTTTTGTGATAAAACCATTATTTAATTAAATCAACGTGTACTTAGTGGATTAAACAAAGTTATTTTTAATTTCCTAAGTATATAACTATGGAATTTCACAGTGTTAATGCCTTAGCGTTCAATAAGTTAAATCAATGTGTGTTATTTATTAAAATAAGATTATTAATAAATATTGAAATTTTAAGTTTACTAGGAATGTCAAGAAGAATCATTTGCATTCTTATAATATATCGAATACAATTAAAAAAATAATTTAAAAAAACATCGATTCATCGTAACAAATCTGTATGAAAGGTACGACCGAATGACAGCGAAAGTGACAGCTGAGGCGAAGGCCTCCTCCGTTGGCCACATTGAATCGAACCCTGCGGCTTGTTATTACGTCAAGATGGCACTGGTTTAGACAATGCCATCTTGAAAGTATTTACCAGGCCGTAATAACATAGACAATATTTGCAATATGGAGCTATTGTAGGCCGTTACTATGTGTCTCGTGCCGTGATCTCTTATTGTATTTCGATTATAAATGTGAAATAAATGTAAAATACGACTACGATCGTATTATTATTCCTTATATACGTGTTAGAAATATTTTAATATGCGACATTTGTGTTTCCGCAGTGCCGGTATGTCAATTTTACCTTCTCCTCAAGCGGGCCATTTGTAAAATATTTATATGCATTTTCTTCAGTGTGTTTTCTTATAAAAGTACTAGTAATATATTGAACGCACATTGAATTGTATAATATAGTTTGTGTACAACTTTGTTATGTAAAATGTTCAAAATAATCTTTCGATTTAACCTTAAAATTCATAATATATTAACTTCAAATTTTGTCGCACAGAAAGCTCAAAATTCATAATAATAATGTCTAAATGCAATAATATCGTTAAAAATGTTAATGCTTATTAATTGTTTCGAAAAATTCGCGGTATTTTTACCAAAATTGTCTGACATTTGACAGCTGTCAGATCGATGGACCCAGATGTATAAACTTAACATTGCGGCTTGATAATATAGATTCGAGACGGCATTGGGGTTTAGAGGGTAAAATAAAAAGATTTAAGGGGGGGTGTAAAGCGTGAGAGGTTACTCTGTTACTCGGGTCAGATTCTCGAACAACACGATTTGTATCGAATTCCGCGTGCGGCCCATCGCGCCACGTGATACGTACTGCCGTAATTGCGCTCTTGCCTGATTCCGCGGCTACCGTAGGGCAAGAACTCCTTCTTTTCAGGGCTCCGTTTTAATTCGTACTGTGCATATAGATCGAGGACAGAATCTCTGCCCCGACCATCAAGGGGAACTTATGTATAATGATATGAAAAGAGAGGCGATAATTAATACATTTATTGAAAAAACTTATTTACGTTAGCCAAAAGGAGGGTCGTAAACCTCCAACTTGACCTTAACGATCAGTGTATAAAAACTGAACATTTCAAAACAATCAAATTTCAAATTACCTACTTTTGGCGTTGTCTTTTTTATGAATTATCACGGAGGTAAAGAATATGAAAAAGGGCTGCTAACGCTACCGGAACCTGCAAAGTCTGGAGTCGATCGAGGCCTCCCGGAGATGGTGCCTTGACGGGGCTGATGCGAATCGGAAGCGTCAGCGCTCTTTGGCTTCTGGACGTCTTCCAGGGAATGTCGGCATTGGACTTGGAAAGTGGTTTGAATCACGATTGATCACGTGGATGGATTTCTCCAGACGGGCTGCTTCGGACGGCTCAATAAGTTTAAGGAATGTCTTCGGACGGACTCGATAACATCGAGAAAATGCTTTCTAAATTCAATATAATGACACACTGTTTGGCGATTAGGTTCAGATTGAGAATGCCCTCGGGCGAAACAAACTTCTCACAATTTATTTCAATTAAATCCAAGTAAAACCAATAAACAATAGTGTTTACTATTATAAATTAATAATGGAGTTTCACAGAACTAAACCTCAACTCAAGAATTAATTGTATCTCAATAGAGACGAAGATGCAAATTGGAAACATAATAACTTCCAAAAAATTGTAAGACATGGTGTTCATAAGAAAAAATGTGGAATGGGGAATATTGTATTACATAAAGCGTGCGCTTAACCCAACCAATGACAGTTCATAAGTCCTGTAAACACTCGATCAACCATATTCTGTTTCGAATTTGCATCTTCGTCTCTATTGAGATACAATTAATTCTTGAATTGATAACCCGCAATGGGTAAAATCCAGTATTCGTCTACAAGTATTTGTATACATTCAAAATGTTGTAAATAATACCTCAACCATCAATAAATATAAGATCTGTTTTTTAAGATATTAATTAGAATGTTAGAAAATTTCTCCACTCAAGATATTCACCACAGGAAACCATGAATTAATATTGACATCTAGAGTCTCTACTATAGAAATCTCGGTGTGAAAAATTAATTCTGGGCGATTTTAACATTGATTTTTCAGTGCCTAGTGACAATTAATTTAACAATTAATTAAAAAAAAAAAAAAGACAATTAATTTATCTCAGCACGTTAAAATCATACCATTTTAACATTCTGATCACATAATATCCAACAATACAGAGATAGCTGACCAATATCTAATATCGACAACGATATTAGCGATATTTGAATACTGGATTATCAGAAAGATCTCAGGAAATTTCCAAGTAATAGAGCCCCGCCTACTACGCTATGAAAAAAAATAAACATTACAGCCATTAAAAAGACTACTGAAATATCTTGATGGTAGTTCATTTAAACTAATAATTAAATAAAACAATGTTTTTTCAATATTTCCAATTTTCTTTTTATTTCGACAGAGACCCGTTTCGCCAGGCTCGCTAGCATCGATAGACTGGTAGCATCGATAGACATATACATGCAGATCAGGGGTAGAAAACATGATTCTACATAAAAAATAATCTTAAATTTATTATGTAAAAGTTACTGAATGTGCATATTGGTATTAAAATTATTTAAGAGGATTCGTATTCAATATAATAGATCTAAAATTTTATTATGGGTGACATATTTATACTCGTATAACGTTTGAAAAATTGGTACTATTGTTTTTATATTAACTGAATTTAGATATAATATGTTATTAACAAATGCTTATTTCTTGCATCTCTCATCCGTGAAGACAGAAATTTATTTCCTTTCAATATTCATTGATGGGGTAATTATCAACCCTGAAGTGGGAGAAAGAGGAACACAAGAACTAATAAAGTATTGGTAATTATTTTTTAATAAAAAATTTGGAATGCGATTCAAGTCAAAAACATTTATAATACTTTTTTTGCAAGTATAACTTTTAAAAGATTTTACTCTTAATGTGTAAGGAAATGCCGATTTAAATCTGATTTTCTTTTAAATGGTTTGTTGCACGTAGAACATTCAAACAGTTTAATATCAGAATGAGAAATTAAATGGCGTTTTAAAAGTCTTTTTGTTTTGAATGGTTTGTTGCACGTTGAACATTTGAATAGTTTTACATCAGAATGAGAAACTAAATGCGCTTTTAAATGAGCTTTTGTTTTAAACTGTTTACTGCACGTTGAACATTCAAATGGTTTTATATTTGAATGAATAACCAAATGTCTATTTAATAATTTTATTGCTTTAAAAGGTTTATTGCAAGTTGAACATTTAAATGATTTTACATCTGAATGATGAGTCATATGATGTTTACATTCTTCGTTTGTTTTAAACGATTCGTTGCACGTTGAACAATTAAATAGTTTTATATCAGAATGAATAAGAAAATGCCTATTTAAATGTTGTTTTGTTCTAAACGGTTTACTGCACGTTGAACATTTAAATGGTTTTATATTTGAATGAGAAAGTAAATGAATTTTCAATACTGATTTTCCTTTAAACTCTTTGTTGCACGTATAGCATTTAAAAGATTTTACATCTGAATGTGTAAGGAAATGTTTATTTAATTCTGATTTTGTTTTAAATGGTTTGTTGCACGTTAAACATTCAAAGAGTTTTACATCGGAATGAGCAACCAAATGCCTTTTTAAATCTAATTTTGTTTTAAACTGTTTGTTACACGTTGAACATATACATAGTTTTACATCAGAATGAGAGAGTAAATGCCTTTTTAGATGTGCTTTTGTTTTAAACGGTTTATTGCACGTTGAACAATCAAATGATTTTATATCAGAATGAATAAGGATATGTTGTTTTAAATTTGATTTTGTTCTAAATTGTTTATTGCACGTAGAACATTCAATTAGTTTAACGTCTGAATGAGTAAGTAAATGACTGTTTAATGCACTTTTTCTTATGAATCGTTTATTGCACGTTGAACATTCGAATGGTTTTAAATCTGAATGAATATAAACATGTATTTTCAAATCGGATTCCGTTTTAAACGCTTTATTGCACGCTGAACATTTAAACAGTTTTTCTTCGGAGTGAATGAGCAAATGTTGAGTTAACTGCGATTTAAGTGCGAACTGTTTTCTACATTTCAAACATTCAAATTGTTTTACATCAGAATGATTAAGCGAATCTCTCTTTAAAACTGATTCAGTTTTTAATTGTTTTTTGCACACTGAACGTTCAAATAGTTTTATACCTGGATGAGTAAGCAAACGACATTTTAAATCTGATTTAATTTTAAACGATTTGTTCCTAGACCCTTCTATTTCCACAGGATCTTGCTTCACAACACTGTATGACACATCTATATCTGCGGAGAACGTATCATTGTGTATAAAATCTTGAGGCTCAATCTTGACATTAATCGAAGCCACCGAAACATTTTCTATATCAGCGTTATTCGTTTTATCATCTTGAAAATCGGTTTCATTTTTGAGAGATTCAATCTTGACAATTGTGATATTCGTCGGTCTGGTCTCTGGACTTAGTGGTTCCAAAATGTTATCCTCGGCTCTTTTGGCATCCCAGGTAGCCAGTTCCGGCTCAGACTTAACACGGGACATTAACCCAATCTCCGATTGTGTTGGACTCTTCCGTTCGCTACTTTCAGAAACAGCGCCTTCCATCCTTCTAAATTCAGTTTTGGTTCTGGATATCAATGTATACGTAAAGGCCCCAAACTTGCAACATCAAATGAAAAGTTGAATGTCGATATTGATTTGTGATACCTTAAGACAAGAAAAGAAGCAGTTATGACCAGACGTGGATACGTGTTCTGTAGACACCGGGACAGAAACCATCCACTTGCACTTTACAAAAGAAGTAATATAAATAATCGTTCCGACGCAAAGTGACATCGATGACAGATTCAATAGACACATTATTGAACTTTTACATAGACAATATACCATATTTATAAAATCCGATATATAGGTAGGTAATGAAAATAAATATATTTCTTCTTCTTCGATGGCCCTACAGCCTACTCGTATATCTAGCCTTAGCCTCCATTATTACTCGCCTTAAACTCCTCCTGTCCTCCGCTTCGACCCTCCAATTTGACTTAGCCGTCCAATTGGTATTTTACCACCAGGGTGCCACTTCAGCACCTTATTTGGGTTCACGATGACGGCATCCTCTGCACATGACCGGCTCATGTCAGGCTTTTCAATCTGACCTGTATGGGGAGACTGGGAGCTTTATTAATATTGTACAGATCGTCATTACGTCGCACTCTCCAGCTTTCACCGTCGCAGTTCCCAGGATTCTGGGCAAAACCTTTTTCTCGAAAGTATCCAGTCGCTCTGCGCATTTCGCAGTCATAGTCCATGCCTCACAGCCATAGGTCACCACTGTAGTGACAAATATATTAATAAGAACATTTTTCTCTTACATGCTGAACTCCTAAAATATATTTGAACATATAAACGGATAATAATAATTATAAATTGGATAATTTATAGAGCGCTATTTTTATGAACTACTCATCTCAAGGGCGCTGTACGTACTAAGAGATAGGCATTTTATCAAATTAATTTCAACTATCACATATTTTTTTTAATGCTTCTCTTTTTATAATGTAATTGCAAACGATTTGGAATTATGTGTCTGTAATGTTTGTGATTTTTATCAAAATAAATGATAATGAAAATGAAAATCACGCCATCCGCCCGGAGGGGTAAGTAGCAAAATGGACCGCTACATTGTTCGGCCCTGATATACTTATCTCGCTTTCTCGATATTCATACATAGTCTCATGCACGCACGTCGATTTCTCCGACTTCTCACGAGGCCAATATTTAATATTTGATTGATTTGATCGTGTCAGAGACTGTCACTTCTAAGTTCGTCGTTGACCCCTCTGAGGTAGAGATGGTTCCCTCGCTGAAAGGGGGGGGTTTTCCGCAGAACCGGGCCTCGTACTCTTCACACACATATCTTATATTATTTTAAATATTATTTAATATGTTTTGCTATCTAAAATCTGTTCCATGTCCTTTATGTGACTTGTGTGTCTTTTGCGCCCTTGAGGTGAGCTATTCACGTAAACGGCGCTATACAAATTAGCATAATTATTATTATTATTATTATCACTTCCCCCATTCCGCAATCGTCTCCTCTGTCCGCATTTTGATTTCCCGCTGAAATATATACATGTGTGAGTTCTTTTATTTATATTTTCCCCCATAAAGACAAAGAAGAAAAAATACGCATATTGAACAGGTTAATGAAATGAAATATTTGGGAATATTTTTAATAATAAATTGGAATTTGACAGACGCGCCTCATAAATGACTAAAAGGGTCGGTTTTCTCTTAAAATTAGAAATAAATTGGTCAGAAATCATGCACACCTGGTGTCATTCTCTAGGGCGCACCACATTACATATCATCGATATTCCATGAGTAATGAAAGCCTCAAACGTGTATCTAGCTTCGAGTGTATAACCAACTCATCTGTAAATAAAATTACAGGTTTACATAAAACACTAATTATTTCTTGGATCTCTCGTACTAAATGGGTGAAATTTATATGATCTTTGAAATATTCATCGATGGGGTAATTGTCAACTCTGAATTGGGAGAAAGTTAAACACAAAGTTATTTGTTATTATTTATTAAATTCGAAATTTTACAGACTATTTCGAATGCGAAACAAGTCAAAAACATGTTTGTTGCAATGTGTACGGAAATGCTGATTTAAATTAGATTTTTTTAATGGTTTGTATAACGTACAACATTCAAATAGTTTTATATCAGAATAAGTAATCAATTGCTTGTTTTATTTTAGTACTATTTAGTAATTTTGTTTTAAACGACTTTTCAAAAGCAGTTTTGTTTTCCGTTTATTATAATGTTCAAAATGCGACAGACCGTTGTTGATTTTACTTGTTAAGAAATGCTGACTTAACTCTGATTTTGTTTCAAATAGTTTGTTGCACGTAGAACATACAAATAACTTTACAACAGAATAAGTTAGCAAATGTCTTTTTAGAACCAGTTTTGTTTTAAACGGTTTGCTCCGCGTGAAACATTACATCAGAATGAGTAAGGAAATGTCTTTTTAAATTTGATTTTGTTTTAAACGGTTTACTACACGTTGAACATTCAAATGGTTTTACATCAAAATGAGTAAGCAAATGCCTTTTAAAATATTGTTTTGTTTTGAACGGTTTACTGCACTTTGAACATTCAAATCGTTTTATATTTGAATGAGAAAGTAAATGATTTTTCAATACTGATTTTCCTTTGAACTCTTTGTTGCACGTTAAACATTTAAAAGATTTAATATCTGAATGTGTAAGGAAATGTTTATTTAAATCTGATTTTGTTTTAAACGGTTTGCTGCATGTGGAACAATCAAATGGTTTTATATCAGAATGAATAAGGATATGATGTTTTAAATTTGATTTTGTTCTAAACTGTTTATTGCAAGTAGAACATTCATATAGTTTTACATCAGAATGAGTAAGCAAATGACATTTTAAACGTTGTTTTGTTTTAAACGGTTTACTGCACGTTGAACATTCAAATGGTTTTATATTTGAATGAGAAAGTAAATGCTTTTTCAATATTGATTTTCCCTTAAACTCTTTGTTGCACGTATTGCATTTAAAAGATTTTACATCTGAATGTGTAAGGAAATGTTTATTTAAATGTGATTTTGTTTTAAATGGTTTGTTGCACGTTAAACATTCAAAGAGTTTTACATCGGAATGAGCAACCAAATGCCTTATTAAATCTAATTTTGTTTTAAACGGTTTGTTGCACGTTGAACATATAAATAGTATTACATCAGAATGAGAGAGTAAATGCCTTTTTAGAAGTGGTTTTGTTTTAAACGACTTATTGCACGTTGAACAATCAAATGGTTTTATATCAGCATGAATTAGGGTATGTTGTTTTAAATTTGATTTTGTTCTAAAATGTTTATTGCACGTAGAACATTCAATTAGTTTTACATCTGAATGAGTAGGTAAATGACTGTTTAATGCACTTTTTCTTATGAATCGTTTATTGCACGCTGAACATTCAAATCGTTTTTCTTCGGAGTGAGTGTGTAAATGTTGTGTTAATTGCGATTTAAGTGCAAACCGTTTTCTGCATTTCAAACATTCAAATACTTTATCATCAGAATGATTAAGCGAATGTCTCTTTAAAACTGATTCTGTTTTAAATTGTATTTGGCACACTGAGCATTCAAATAGTTTTATACCTGAATATGTAGGCAAACATTTAAAATCTGATTTTATTTTAAAAGATTTGTTTCTAGACCCTTCTTTTTCCACAGGATCTTGCTTCACAACACTGTATGACACATTTATATCTACGGAGAACGTATCGTCGTGTATAAAATCGCTTCCATTGCCGGGATGCTCAATTTTGACATACGTCGGGGCCATCGAATCATTTTCAATATCAGCGTTATTCGTTTCATCATCTTTGAAATCGGCTTCAATTTTGAGAGATTCAATCTTGACAATTGTGATATTCGTCGGTTTGGTCTCAACTTTTAGTGTCTCCAAAATGTTTTCGTCGGCTCTGTCAGCATCCCTGTTGCCGGTTTCAGACTTAACACTATCCGATTGTCCTGGACTCTTCCGTTCGCTGCTTCCAGAAACGGCGCCTTCCATCCTTCTAAATTCAGTTTTGGTTCTGGAGATCAATGGATACGTAAAGGCCCCAAACTCGCGACACTAAATGAAAAGTTATGTGTCGATTTGTGATACCTTAAGACAAGAAAAGAAGCTGTAATGACACACGTGGATACGTGTTTTGTAGACACCGGGACATAAACTTGCACATTTGAAAATAAGTAATATAAATCGTTCCGACGCGAAGTGACAGAAGTCTAAATATCGATGACAGATTCAATAGACACTTTATTAAACTTTTTCATAGACAATACACCATGTTTATAAAAACCGATTAATAGGTAGGTACCGAAAATAAATATATTGCTTTTGATATAGCCATATTTCATGGCATTGATATAGCCATGTTTCATGGCATAATAGGTGAGGTCGCACTAGACAAGTTTTACACGACCGAAAGGGCGTTTTCTCTCTGGAGGCTTGTTTGATCTTAGTTAAGTTTAATTTTAATTAGTGATAAGATTATGAAAGACATTTTAAAACACTAATCGTGATAAAAAAACAATAAGTGAGTGAAAAATAATAGCGTTCTGCCCGGTACCGCAAAGCAGTTAGGTACTGCCGGGCCCAATTTTCTTGAGTGGCCACACTTTGAAGGGGACGACCTAACCCCTCACCCTGTAGAGCAGGCTCGAGAGCGGCGCTCGGCAGTTGAAAATCAGACTTCGGAGGAGGCGGACGTGCGGCTTCGCGCCCGCTGGCCGCGGCGCGCTGGCCAGAGGCCATTCCCGCCTCGCACGTCCCTCTTGGCGCGGATGCCATTAGCGGCCGACTCGCCACCACGTTGGCTTCGCAGATCACCGTCCTTGTGCTAACCAACCGCGCCAGCCTATCATCATTGGGGCCTGATGCTGACCACGGCTGTCTCAGCGATGGAGACCAGACCGACTCGCTCCTCGCTCTCCCTCGCGCCCGCCTCGGACGTCCCTCGTGATGTGGACGCCACGTGCCGGCTGGATCGACGACTTCGCAGATCAGATCAAGTAGTGTTAATTCAGTGACGGAGTAGCTTTAAGTCGTTGGCCAACGAATAGAAGTAAGTCATCTTTAGTTAATAAGTGATCTTGATTATTTTTGTATTTTGTATGTTTGTGTTTAAATATAAGTGTAAATAGCAAATATTGGTTTCAATCTCATATCACTTTACCTCCCGGAGCACCTTAGAGATCGAATAATAATCATATTAGCGAGTAAACACTGGGCAATACGTGTGAGGGAGTGCTTCGAGATATGGAGTGAGATACGACTAATCGTCATGTTTCACCCCGTGTCGGAAAGCTTCTTACTTACAGCATAATAGGTGAGATTGCACTAGACAAATTTTACAAGACCGAAAAGGCGTTTTCTCTCTGGAGGCTTGTTTGATCTTAGTTAAGTTTAATTCATTAGTTTTAATTCGTTGGCCAACGGATAGCATGTAAGTCCTCTTTAGTCTTCTTTTCAATCTCTCGTCAATCTTTATTTTGCTTCGTATTGTATGTTTCGTTAATAAATGTAAATTCGTAAATAGTAAATATCCAGTATTCCAGGGTGAAATCCAATATTCGTGTACAAGTATTTGTATACATTAAAAAATGTTGTAAACATAACTGGTCCAAGTTTGGCATATAGATAGGAGTGACATCTCCAGGCGGCTTCCAACAATGCGCTAATGGCGGTAGCCTTTCACATTGTGTTAAAAAGATGTTCTGCTTAGTGCTTAATAAACACAAATCTTCATAGATGGCGTTTGTATGTAGATTGTATAAACTTCCACGTAAAGAGTAGTCTTGGAGTTTAACATATATACAACTTCCAAAAAGTTTGTCAGACATGGTGATCATAATAAGGAAGGTGGAATGGGGAATGTTGTGTTACATAAAGCGTGCGCTTAACCCAACCAATGACAGGTCATAAGTCCTGTAAACACCTTGATCAACCATATTCTGTTTCCAATTTGCATCTTCGTCTCTATTGAGATACAATTAATTCTTGAGTAAATAATGGTTTCAATTTCATATCACTATACATCCCGGAGCATATCTCATATAACATAACATTGACATTGGCGAAGCACATGGGCAACGTTGGGAAGTTTTTCGAGATCGGGAATGAAATTCGATTAAATCCATCTTTTTCACCCCGTGAGGACGACTAGCTCCTAATAGCTTCTTCTTCGATTGCCCGACATCTTGACGTTATAAACGGTTTACCGCACGTTGAACATTCAATTGGTTTATATTTGAATGAGAAAGTAAATGATTTTCCAATACTGATTTTCCTTTAAACTCTTTATTGCATGTATAGCATTTAAAAGATTTTATATCTGAATGCGTATGTAAATGTTTATTTAAATCTGATTTTGTTTTAAATTGACTTGAATAGGCCGTGTGAGTGTAAACTGTGAAAAATTATATCAATTCCACCGCCCCGCTTCAGCCTGAGACATATTCGCATCCGAGCCTGAATTAAACCTGCCTGCAGTCATCTCCAGCCCACTATTTTCACAAAAATACCTTTTATTTTATAAACTACACTTTTTTCACTTCGGCTTCCTAGTTGTTTTGATACTTTGAAACGATTCAAGTTACCATATAGTTTGTGCATAAAATTCAAATGACATTATTATGAATGACTTGGGTTGAAACTTTATAGATTACTATCTGTACCCGGCCACGTGTTGCTATGGCTCAGTCTAGTTAAATTGAAAAAAGTACATCGATTCGTCACAAATCTGTGTGAAAAATACGACTAAGTAAATATTGAATTTCATACGTTGGCTTGTTACAACGTCATTTTCGAGGCGGCATTGGAGTTTGGAGTTAAAATTTGATTTTAGTAATTCATGAGCTATGAAAAAGAGTCGACTCACTCTGCTGAATGATTCGTTCAGATCAGATCCTTAAGATGAGTCGTTTTGCCCATCCCTAGTGGTAAGCGAGAATCGAAAAATATATTTGGAAGAAGAATATAATAAACGAGATGGTTGTCTAGATGAAGATGGGGAATTTTAATTTTTTATAGATAATTCCACTTAATTATCAGACTCTTCAGATGAGCAAAGTGATAATATGGATATTACCCGTGGCTCTTTCCAACTGATTTCTTGCTGGGGATGCTAGGCTACCAGTCACTCGAGAGGAGACGAGACATTCACTTGGGTGTCCATTTCTTTCCACTGATAGGCGGTTGTATACACAACTCAGAAATCCTGAGTTATGTAGGTCTGTTCGTCCCTGATAATTATCTTCGACAAAGGGGCCATAGATTGTTTTATCTCCCACGATGCAGAACCAACCTGCCAATGGTTATGCCGGTAGGTAGAGCATTATCTTTGCTTAATCGTATCACCTCGGAGTTTGACATATTTTGTGATAGTTTGGCTCATCTGAGGGAAGCACTATCTTTATTATAATTGTATGGTATATTTATTTTATTAAATTGTCATGCATCTTATGTTTCTCGCACTTTTTATTAATCTATTATGTATTACTTATTATTGTGTATCTCTAACTTGTATCTTTAGTGTATTGTAAAAAATTCTGTAATGCTTTAGATATGTTTAAAATAAATAAATGAAATTAAAAAATGAAATAATGAAATTCCAGTTAATTTAACTGATCACACTTATTCTTAATTATGTTGTCTGCTATTTATGTGTTTTGTATTAAATTCATTTCTTATAACCATTCTGAATTTCTAAGGATTAATTGTATCTCAATAGAGACGAAGATGTAAATTGTTTTTTGGAAACAGAATATGGTGGTCGAGGCGTTTACTAGACTTATGACCTGTCATTGGTTGGGTTAAGCGATCGCTTTATGTTAACAACATTCCCCATTCCGCCCTTCTTAAGAACACACCACGTCTGACAAATTTGTGTAAGTTGTATATATGCAACTAAGTTGCACCACACTTCACATGTTACTAGTTCAATCTACACTAGCGCCATCTATTAAGAATAGGTGTAAGCATTAAGTAGAAAATCTTTAATGCAATTTGAAAGGCTACATTTTGTCACCTGAGAGTAAAAAGGTTCCAACTGACAAAAGTAAAAAGCTGAGAAAAATGAAGTCAAAGTTTTGTTGGTTTCGGGTGTGTATCTTGAAATAAAGGGGTTTTATTCCAACTTCCAGAGATTCTTTTACCGAGAAACGTGTAAATTTTGTCTGGCAACAGTTGGAATAATAAAGTTCTAAGTTTAAATGAATCCTTTTTCAATGAATCGTGTGTTTTGAATGATCATATGGAACTTGATTCTTTTCGTAACATCAAAATGGCGATACTATTACATGTTTTTTTTAATTGTACGTATAGATAGGGTTAGTAAGAACCCTTTTCACGAAAAAAAGCCTAATATGAATTTTTGTTAGTTGGAACCCTTTTACTCTCAGGTGACGATTGGTAGACAACGCCAGGAGAATACTTCTCCAATTTTTATGCTTTTTTAAACTTGGACCAGTTTTTGTTTTTTTCAAGAATGTTACCAATATTTGTAGACAAATACTGGATTTTACCCATTGCGGGTTAATCATTTAAAAATGATTAACCCGCAATGGGTAAAATCCAGTATTTGTCTACAAATATTGGTAACATTCTGAATTTCCATAAAATTCGGGAAAACATTTCGATCTAGCAACCCGAAATTGCATTACGCGCCCTCGTTTTGCGCCATGATACGCTTGTCGATCTACAATGCCATTATCTGACAAAACGGTACCGCTAGCGCCATCTATAATTATCAGGAGTATTAAATTAGGTAAATTCGGTAGGAATGTATTTCCCGATTGCTAAGGAATGAGTCGCGTCCTCGCTAAGATTATGCTCTCTTAAGCAGATGTCGCCCAATGTATTTAGCTTCGATTTAATGAATTATTGAATGAAGGAATTATTGTGAAACAATAGCCACCAACCAATCCCTCTTAGCTTAGTAAATTAGTGATAAATGTAGATTATAAATATATGGTAGGCCTAGATTAAGTTGAGTTACTGCGTTCCCTTCAGGAAGTTATTATGTAAGATCATAATATGGCACTAGAAATTAATATAATCATATTAAATAAGTTATGATTAATAAAATAATATCATCAGAATTTGGTGTCATAGGGTGTAAATGAACAGAAAAACTTAAAAAGGCGGATAAAAACAATATTTTTTCTTCCGTATTAATACTTCCGACTTCTAAACATGGCAGGGTACTCCATTCACATCGTTAACGTATATATTCTTTATTGTAAATGGTGCGCTTAAAGTTGTCATCGCAAACAAAAGACTATCCAAAAAAGCTAAGATGGCAGTGCATAATAGTGTCCTTGTGCCGACCCTGATGTATTGGAAGTGAACCATGGAACTGACAAAAGAAGGATGAAAGTAGAATAAATGCAGTAGAAATGAGATCTCTAAGACAAATGTGTGATAAATCTATACATGATAGCGTGTCAAATGCAAGTATAAGAAGTGAATACGGTGCGAATGATTCTGTTAAGAACAAAATAATGAAAAGGTCATTAAAATGGTTTGGACACATAGAAAGAATGAGTAAAGACAGAATGGTGACAAGGTCCTGAGCAGGTGCCTTCCTCCTTCGATTCTTTGAAGAACCTCCTCATTCGTGATGTGGTCTCTCCAGGAAATTCCTAATAGTCTTCTATAGGACCACGTCTCAAAAGCCGGGAATAAAGACGGGACCATAAGGCGTTGCTTTCGTTTATTATTTTTTTTTTTTGCATGGAATGGCACCAGCTTATATATCTGAACTCTGCATCAACGAGAACCCGAATGCCAAACAGTCTACATTGCGATCAGCTAAGTCTTCTGCGATATCACCTTTGACATTCCGACATTCATCATTAAATCGTTTGACTTGCATACCTCGTACATTCTCAACACCAAGACTTGTAATTCGCCCGCACTATCCGCAATAGAACGGCATTGTCCGCGGAAAGTATTCAAAATAGTACTTCTAATAAATTTAACGCATGTTGAAATGTAAAAAATATGATATTTTATTAACAACGACATTCATAATACTACTGTTGACAAATAAAGACAATGTATGATCATACCAAATTTTCTTTATTATTATTATTTTGTTGAATCGCTAAGCTAAGATGGCAGTGCACAATGGTGTTGTTGTCCTAACCTTTATGTATGGAAGTGAAGCATGGAACTTTCAAAAGAAGGATGAAAGTAGAATAAATGCAGTAGAAATAAGATCTTTAAGACAATTGTATGATAAATCTGAATATGATAGAATGCGGTGCGAATGAAAGTGTTATGAACAAAAAAATGAAAGGGTTTTTAAGATGGTTTGGACACACGGAAAGAATGAGTGAAAATAGAATGGTGAAGAAGGTATATGTAAACGACGAAACCAGAAATCAATCAAATATTAAATGATGGATGACATTCCGACGGCTTGACTACAGTGGGTCAATATTGCATTTGAACGGCCGTAACGTTGAAAGGGTGGAAAAATCTCTTGACCCAGATGTAGAGATAAAATGCAGAATTGAGGCAGCAAGAGCTACGTTTAATAAAATGAAATCACTCTTCTGCAATGATAACATAAACTTAAAACTCCGGCAGAGAATGATCAAATGCTATGTGTGGTCTGTTTTATTGTATGTATGTGAAACGTGGACCTTGAAGGTCAATCTGGTTGGTGGACGTGCCCTGCACATCATATGCAGATTTCAAAAGAGCTGCACAAAACAGGGAAGAATGGAAGAGAAGAATAGAAGAAATTGCTGCAAACCAATCCCAGGATTGAAACTTTCTAACTAACTATTATGGAAGGTGATAGCAAACTCATTTGTAAATAAAACACAAAATTATGTTATAAGTGTATAATTTCTCACTTCTTTATATTTCCTGTATGCTTCTGGTATTGAGTTACTCCTATAGATTAGATAGCTTTGTCTTTTTCCATCTGCCAGTTGTTTCGCCTCATTTGAAAACCATGCTTTTATATTCCGTGCATTCCCAAGAAGGTTCATTTGTCTTTTGCCTATAGCTTCGGAGGATGCGCCATGTATCTTTGTTTTCAATTCTGTCCAGGTTTGTTCAATATTATCGTCCTCATTTATAGGGTTCTGCGAAGCTTTTTATTTTATTCTTTTTTTGCACAGATATTTACTTGCTGTCATTTTCAAGCGACTTAATATTAATTTTTTCCTCAGTTTTGGGGGTTTCTCCGTGATTATTTTCCCTATGACTAAGTGGTGGTCTGGTTTAGATGTATGGCTCTATAGTGATAATGAAATCGAAGATTGACCGCCTCTAGTGTTGAGAAAGGTGTAAAGTGTTTTCTACTTGTGCTGCTGTTTGTGGTGGAAGAAGGTATTATTGACTCTTAGCGCATTGCGTGCGCAAAAGTCCAAAAGGAATTCGCCATTCTCGTTCAATACTTATTCATTGAGTTTCTGCATAACCCCATTTAAAACACTGTTTCCAATTCTTACCTTGAAGTCTCCCAGTATTATGCATTTGTGTGATTGATGTATATTATTCAGAACATGCTGTACATGTAGTTCGTCGTAGAATAATTCTCTTTGTTCTTTAGGTTTCGTAATAACAGAGGCATCTTATTCTTCTTCGTCAGCCTTCATCAGTCCACTGCTGGACATAGGCCTCTTCTCTTCCCTTCCACTCGTCTCTATCTCCTGCCAGCCGTAGCTACATTTTCCCCCCCACGGCAGCAATGTCGTCGACCCACCTTTTTTGCGGCCTGCCGACGTTTCTCCTATTCTCCCATGGTCTCCACCTTATTATTTTCTGGGTCCATCTATCCTCACTCTGTCTCGCTACATGACCCGCCCATTGCCACTTCAGTCTCGCTAGTCGTTCCATGACGTCCGTTATTTTTGTTCGGCGTCTAATCTCCTCATTTCTGATTTTATCTCGGAGACTGACGCCAAGCATATGTCTTTCCATGGAACGCTGCGTGACTCTTAATCTTTCTACATTTCTCTTGGTGAGGGTCATAGTCTCCATCTCATAAGTCATCACCGGTAGTATGCCTGAATCATGGACTTTTCTCTTTAGACATATTTAGACCTAATGTGTTGTGGATATCTATATGTTGTTCGTATTTTTCGTTCAGTAGTATCCTTACACCAGAGTGAACACTTGCCCGTTTGTCCTTTCCACAAAGGGTTTCCCTAATATATAAGTTTAGAATGTAATTGGAGAATTAAGATGTTCCTTTTTTCTTAGTTTCAGATATTCCACATACATCTATATTATGATTATTCAATTCTATTATAACTTCTTGATCATGTTTGTTCCAAGATGTGATATTCAAACAAGCGAATCAAGTTGTTTTTCGTTTCAGAAATCGTTTGTACCTTTTTCGCACTTTAGTCGTTTTGAATGAGTAAGGAAATGTCTTTTTAAATCTGGTTTTGTTTTAAACGGTTTGTCGCACGTTAAACATTTAAATAATCTGACATCTGAATGCGTAAAAAAATGATTTTTTAAAAGTTTTTGCGTTTTAAACGGTTTGTTGCACGTTGAACACTTAAATGATTTTATATCTGAATGAGAAAGAAAATGATTTTTTAATTCCGATTCTCTTTTAAACGGTTTGTCGCACGTATAACATGTAAAAGATTTTACATCTGAATGTGTAAGGGAATGCCGATTTAAAACTGATTTTGTTTTAAATAGTTTGTTGCACGTTACACATTCAAATAATTTGACATCAGAATGAGTAAGTAAATGCCTTCTTAAAAGCAATTTTGTTTTAAACGGTTTGTTACACGTTGAACATTCAAACAGTTTTACATCAGAATGAGAAAGTAAATGCCTTTTAAAAAGTAGTTTTGTTTTAAACAGTTTGTCGCACATTGAACAATCAAATGGTTTTATATTAGAATGAATAAGTATATGTTGTTTTAAATTTGATTTTGTTCTAAACTGTTTATTGCACGTAGAACATTCAATTACTTTTACATCTGAATGAGTAAGTAAATGACTATTTAATGAACATTTTTTTATGAATCGTTTGTTGCACGTTGAACATCCGAATCGTTTTAAATCTGAATGAACATAAACGTGTATTTTTAAATCAGATTTCGTTTTAAACGCTTTTTTGCACACTGAACATTTAAATAGTTTTTCTTCGGAGTGAACGAGTAAATGTTGTGTTAATTGCCATTTAAGTGCGAACCGTTTTCTGCACTTCAAACATTCAAATAGTTTCACATCAGAATGAGTAAGCAAATGCCTGTTTAAATCTGGTTTTGTTCTAAACGGTTTCTTACATGTTGAACATTCAAACAGTTTTACATCAGAATGAGTAAGCGAATGCGTTTTTAAAAGAAATTTTGTTTTAAACGATTTATCGCACGTTGAACATTGATATGGTTTTATATCAGAATGAATAAGAATATGTTGTATTAAAATCGTTTTCGTTCTAAACAGTTTATTGCACGTAGAACATTCATACCGTTTTACACCTGAATGTGTAAGAAAATGACAATTTAATGCCAATTTTGTTTTAAACGGTTTGTTGCATGTTGAACATTCAAATGGTTTAATATCAGAATGAATAAGAAGATGCTGATTTAACTCTGATTTTCTTTTAAATAGTTTGTTGCACGTCGAGCATTCTAATAGTTTTAAATCTGAATGGGAAAGCATATGTTTTTTTAAATATGACTTCGTTTTAAACGGTTTGTTACACGTTGAACATTCAAATGGTTTTAAATCAAAATGATTCAGCATATGAATATCTAATGACGATTTTCTTTCGAACGGTTTACTGCAGGTTGAACATTTAAATAGTTTTATACCTGAGTGATTAAGCACACGACTTTTTAAATCTGATTTAATTTTAAATGATTTGTTCCTAGACCCTTCTATTTCTACAGGATTTTGCTTCACAATACTATAAGGCACATCTATATCTACAGAGAACATATCGTCGTGTATAAAATCGCTTTCACTGCCGGGAGACTCAATCTTGACACAAGTGGGGGGCATCGAATCATTTTCTATATAAGCGTTATTCATTTCATCTTTAAAATCGGTTTCATTTTTGAGAGATTCAACCTTGAATATTGCTATATTCCTCGTTTTGGTCTCTGGATTTAGTGGCACCAAAATGTTATCAACGTCTTCGTTGCCATCCCAGGTAGCTGGTTCCGGCTCAGACTTAACACTAGGCATTAACACCAACTCCGATTGTCCTGGACTCTTTCTCACGCTACTTCCAAAAACGGCGCCTTCCATCTTCTAAATTCAATTTGGGTTCTGGATATCCATGGATATGTAAAGTCCGCAAACTTGCGACACCAAATGAAAATTTGAGTGTCGATGTCGACTTGTAATACTAAGACAAGGAAATAAGCAGTAATGACACACGTGGATACGCCTTTTGTAGACACCGGGTCAGAAACAATTCACTCGCACATTTGAAAATAACTTAATCGTTCCGAAGCGAGGTGAGGGAAGTCCAAAAATCGATGACAGATTGAATAGAAACATTATTGAACCTTTTCATAGACAATACACCATTTTTATAAAAACTGATATATACGTAGGTACCGAAAAAAAACATATTGCCAGTACATTATTCTTCTTCTTCGATGGCCCTACAACCCATATCTAGCCTTAGCTTCCATTATTCCTCGTCTCAAACTCCTGTTTTCCGCTTCGACCCTCCAATTTGACACTCACAACTTCATCCTCCCATGGTAGCCATGGCCGTCCAATTGGTATTTTAACACCAGGGTGCCGCTTCGGCATCCTTATAGTTCACGATGACGGCATCCCCTGCACATCACCGGCCCATCTCAGTTTATTCAATCTGACCTGTGTGGCGTGACTGGGAGTTTTGTAAAAATTGTACAGTTCGTCATAATGCCACACTCTCCAGCTTTCACCATCTTTCACAGGTCCCAGGATTCTGCGCAACACTCGAAAGTATCCAGTCGCTCTGTGGATTTCGCCCTCATAGTCCATGCCTCACACCCAAAGGTCAGCACTATAGGAACAAAAATATATTTACAAATTAGAACATTTGTCCCTTATATACCAAACTCCTTCAATATATTTGAACATATAAACATACCAACCAAATATTTGTGATATTACATATTACAAACTTACTAACCATCACGCCATCCCCGGAGGGGTAGGCAGGACATTGTTCTGTCCTGACATACTTCTTTCACTTCCTGTATATTCATACGTAGAATCACGCACGAACGTCGATTTCTCCGACTCCTTACGTGGCCTACATTTAATATTTAATTGATGTTACCGTTTAAGGTTTACATTTCTTGTTCGAGCATGACGGATGTAGAGGTAACTGTGACGATAGTCGTGTGCCTCCATTCCACCATCGTCGAAACTATTGCGATACATGATTTCAATAAATTCTTACTTAAAAAGTACGTTTTAAATTATGTATATTGAAGAAGGTGATAACTAGGTGAAGGCGGCTAAATCATAACGATGTGACCAATTCGAGTGCCGATACTACTCATAGCTTCAATGGTGTCAGTCAAATTGACATCTCAGACATAAAAATTTCAATTCAAGCCATGAAAAACTCGCATTCAATTGGCCCTGATTTTCTTCCTATCTTCTTTTTAAAAGGATGCTCTGAATTTTTGGTACCTCCTCTCCACTTCATTTTCAACCTCTCAGTAAATACTGATACCTTTCCCGATTTGTGGTAAATCTCCAAGATCAGTCCCATCTTCAAGAGCGGCCCGAGAGAATCAGTTGAAAACTACAGACCTGTAGCAATACTGTCTGCTCCGGCCAAACTCTTCGAATCTATTATTTATAAAATGATTCTCCCTAGAGTTGAACCCTTCATAATTTCAGAACAACACGGATTCAGGAAGGGGCGCTCTACTGAAACCAATCTTATGATTTTCACAGAATATGTGACAAGGGCTTTGGACAATGGTCATCAGGTTGACTGCTCTTATAATGACTTTTCTAAAGCCTTTGATACCGTCAACCATGATGTACTTCTGCGAAAGCTGTCGGAAATTGGTTTCTCTTCTAAGTTGGTTTTATTTTTATTAGCTACCTGAGGGAAAGGAAACAGTTTGCCTCATACGGTATATTTCAATCTGCACTTTTTCCCGTATATTCCGGAGTACCACAGGGCTCAAACCTTGGTCCACTCCTCTTCACCATCTTCATTAATGATGTCGCGAGGGTTATACAATTTTCGCGATTTCTTTTATTTGCAGATGATCTTAAATTATTCCTTGAGATAAAAAGCCCCGAAGATTGCCTCCATCTCCAGTCAGATATAAATAATATCGTCCGCTGGAGTAAAACCAATCAAATTTATTTCAATATCTCTAAATGCGTAATTTTATCTTTTACGAGAGCATTGCGTACTGTTTATTACAGATACACAATGGATAACCAGCAACTTAAGCGTGTTTCAACGATAAAGGATCTTGGTATCGTTTATGAAAGTAGGCTGACTTTCCATGCTCACATCGAGAGAATATGTGGAGTTGCACTGAAAATGTTGGGATTTATTCTCCGAACTGGTAGAGTTTTCAAGAATCCCTATGTTTTGCGAATTTTGTACAACTCATTGGTCCGGAGCCGGCTCGAGTGTGGCTCGGTGATATGGAGTCCCCACGAGGCGAGATACTCGCTCATGTTAGAGAGGGTTCAGAAAAGATTTCTGAGATATCTCTACATGAGGGAGTTTGGTAGCTATCCGTGGCTTTATCCCACTGCATTCCTCTTGGGCATGCTGGGGACCAATAGTTTACAGATAAGAAGGGATGGGTGCACACTTACCCATTTCTTCAGACTTATCAGGGGATTCTTTGAGAACTCCGTCATCTTGGAGGCTATCCATCTTTATGTTCCGGATGGCTATCTTCGACAGCGTCAGCACAGACTGTTTTATCTCCCAGCATGCAGAACCAACCTGCCTCTGGTGATGCCGGTGGGGAGAGCAATCAAACTGCTGAACATGATCGCTTCGGAGATCGATGTCTTTCATATTCGTGAAAGTACATTCAGAAGACAAATACTCTTGACTTTGGAGAGTATTTTGTATTCCTAATGTCGAACCATCTCTCATGCGTTCCTGGTATTATATATTCCTTATGTTTTACCTGTTCTCAATAGATGCCTTAAACTATAAAAAATGTTTGTAATGTCTTTTGAGAAAATAAACTGATTTGATTTGATTTGATTTGAACTCTCATCTGTAAATAAAACACAAAATTACACGTTTACACAAAAGCGCATTGCTTATTTTTGGACCTCTCATACGTAAAGACCGAAATTTATTTGATCTTTAAATAATCCATTGATGGGGTGATTACCAACCCTCAATTGGGAGAAAGAGAAACACAATAAGATTTTTGTAGTTATTTATTAATTTCCAATTTTTACAGACCAGTATTTCGAATGTGATACAAGTCAAAAACACGCAAAACGCGTTTGTTGCACATAAAACTTTAAAAAGATTTTATATCTGAATGAGAAAGATCTTACAAATCTAAGGACATGCTAATTTAAATCTGATTTTGTTTTACATGGTTTATTGTGCGTTCAACATTCAAATAGTTTTATATCTTAATGAGTAAGAAAAATGCCATTTAAGACCAATTTTTTGTTTGAAATGGTTTGTTGCACTTGAACATTTACAATGTTTTCAATCAGAATGAGAAATTATATGCTTTTTTGTATGTTCTTTAGTTTTAAATGGTTTACTGCACGTTGAATATTCAAATGGTTTTATATCAGAATTAAAAAAGAAATTCTGATTTATTTTTAATTGATTGTTGCACTTAAACATTTAAATAGTTTTGCAAAAGAATGAAAAAGTAAATGGATTCTTAAAAGATTTGTTTTAAACGGTTTGTTGCACGTAGAACATTAAAATAGTTTTACATCAGAATGTGTAAGTAAATGCCTATTTAAAACGTTTTAGGTTTTTAATGGCTAGTTGCACGTTGAACATTTAAATAGTTTTACATTATGATGAGAAAGTATGCGTTTTTAAATGTTCCTTTGTTTTAAATAGTTTACTGCACGTTGAATATTGAAAAAGCTTTACATCAGAATGAGAAAGTAAATGCTTCGTTGAATGTCTTTTTGTTTTAAACGGTTTGTCGCACGTTGAACATTCAAACGGTTTTACATTTGAATGAGTGAGCAAATGACTATTTATTGCGCATTTTGTTTTAAATGATTTGTTGCACTTTGAACATTACAATAGTTTTACATCAGAATAAGAAATTATATGCGTTTTATTAATATTATTTTGTTTTAAAGGGTTTATTTAAATGAATTTGAATGAGTATATATACAGGTATGACTTTTTACCTCGTGGTTTGTTTGAAACGATTCATTGCACGTTAAACATTTAAATAGTTTTATATCAGAATGAATAAGTAAATGCCTATTTAAAACATGTTTCCTTTTGAATAGTTTGTTGCATATTAAACATTTAAATGGTTTTATATCAGAATGAATAAGAAAATGCTGATTTAACTCTGATTTTGTTTTATATAGTTTGTTGCACGTTGAACATTTAAATAGTTTTACATCAGAATGAGACAGTAAATGCGTTTTTAAATATTCTTTTGTTTTAAACGGTTTACTGCACGTTGAACATTCAAATGCTTTTTCTTCGGAGTGAACGAGCAAATGTTTTTTTAAATTTTGTTTTGTTTTGAACGATTTGTTACACGTTGAACATTTAAATAGTTTTAAATCAGAATGAATGAGGAAATGCTGATTTAACGTTTTTTTCGTTTTAAATGGTCTGTTGCAAAAAGAGCATTCAAATAGTTTTACATCAGAATGAGAAATTAAATGGCTCATTAAAAGTTTTTTTTGTTTAAACGGTTTGTTGCACGTAGAACATTGAAATTGTTTTTCTTCGGAGTGAACGAGCAAATGTTGTGTTAACTGGGATTTTAGTGCGAACCGTTTTCTGCACTTCAAACATTCAAATTGTTTTACATCAGAATGGTTAAGCGAATGTCTCTTTAAATCTGATTCTGTTTTAAATTGTTTTTGGCACACTGAACATTCAAATAGTTTTATACCTGAGTTAATTAGCACACGACTTTTTAAATCTGAATTAATTTTAAATGGTATGTTCCTAGCCCCTTCTATTTCTACAGGATCTTGCTTCACAATACTGTATGGCCCATCTATATCTACGGAGAACGTATCGTCGTGTATAAAATCGTTTTCATTGCTGGAAAGCTCAATCTTGACATTAATGGGGGGCATCGAATCATTTTCTATATCTGCGTTATTCATTTCATCATTTTTAAAATCGGTTTCTGTTTGTAGGGATTCAACCTTGACAATTGAAATATCCGTCGGTCTGGTCATTGGATTTATTGGCACCAAAATGTTATTGTCGTTTCTGTTGGCATCCCAGGTAGCCGATTCCGGCTCAGACTTAACACGGGGCATCAACACACTCCCCGATTGTCCTGGACTCTTTCTCACGCTACTTACAAAAACGGCGCCTTCCATCTTTCTAAATTCAGTTTAGGTTCTGAAGATCAATGGATACATAAAGTTGAGTGTCGATGTCGACTCGAGATGCTTTAAGACGTGTTCTGTAGACACCGGGTCAGAAACAATTCACTTGCACATTTAAAAATAACTAATTCATTCGTTCCGACGCGAGGAGACGGATATCTAAATATCGATGACAGATTCAATAGACACGTTATTGAATTTTTTCATAGACAATACACTTTGGTTCGGACATATGGAGCGCATGGGTGAAGAAAGAATGGTTAAAAAAGTATACGTTAACAATGTAAATGGAATAAGGAGTAAGGGAGACCGAGGAAAACATGGCATGACCAGATTAATCAAATATTAAAAGTTGGTCATGCCAGAAGCCGGAAGAATCGACGCGCGTATATGTCTCGATGTATGAATGTGGAGGAAGCTAGAGAGGTGTGCCAGGATAGAGTAGTGTGGCGGTCCATTCTCTCTGCCTGCTCCTGCGGGGAAACGGCGTGATGGTTTATTGTTGTTGACAATACACTATATTTACAAAAACTTTTTCCGAATAAAAATATCAATGCCGTCTTGAAAGTAGCGTAGGGCGGGGCTAAAAGTGTCAATTTCGACATATTCCATAATAATCCAATATGTGTTCCACCCACAAAAAATTAACTAAAATACAACGAATGTATACCTTTTTGGCTGTCTAATATGTAAGCTTTGTAATTCGGTATATATTTTATTCCTATAGGAATTATACAATTTACAATTTTAATTTGGAAATTGGAACATTAAGTCCCGTATCGGGGCTCAAAGTTCCACGTAGGGTGTGAAAAGTGCCAACAATTTTAAAGAGTATAAATTGAAATTAGTTGTTAAAGAAATGGGATTTTTTAAAGATTAATTATTAAAACAAGAGTAATTATCTAATAGTAATAAAGATAGACGTGGATTCCTACCATATATACAAGTTCAAAAAATTTGTCAGACGAAGTGGTCATTAGATCAAAAAGGAGGAATGGGGAATGTTGTTAAACATGAAGCGATCGCTCAACCCAACCAATGACAGGTCATATAAGTCCTGTAAGCGCCTCGGCCACCACATTTTGTTCCCAGAAAAACAATTTACATCTTGGTCTCTATTGAGATACAATTAATCCTTATAAAATTAAAATAATTTATCCGCAATGGGTGAAATCCAGTATTTGTCTACAAGAATTAGTATACATTTAAAATGTTGTATAAAATTAATACATTAAAATGAACAAGCTCAAAATGTTGAGCATAGCTGACGACAATATTTATAAATGACATCGTACGAGTACAATGAATTTCTTATTTCTGACATATGCAGTAGGTATTTACATGTAAGTCAGGGTTATGAATAGTTCAAGAAATAAACTTACATTATCGAAGAAACACCAATATATAGCTCACTATACCGAAACGTTCACAAAAAAAATACTATTCATGTTTCAAAACCAAAATCTTCCGTACTCGCATTGTGTCAGCCGGGCGACAACCAGAGTTGGTTGGTCGTTTCCAGTCCATGGTCAGCAAAACCCACTTCCAACAATTTTTAACCACCAAGAAATAGCCAAAGGAACTGTTATCGAACTGTCTTCTTCTTCGTCAGCCTTTATCGGTCCACTGCTGGACATAGGCCTCTTCCTTTCCCTTCCACTCGTCTCTATCTCCTGCCAGCCGTAGCCACATTTTCCCCCCCACGGCAGCAATGTCGTCGACCCACCTTTTTTGCGGCCTGCCGACGTTTCTCCTATTCTCCCATGGTCTCCACCTTATTATTTTCTGGGTCCATCTATCCTCACTCTGTCTCGCCACATGACCCGCCCATTGCCACTTCAGTCTCGCTAGTCGTTCCATGATGTCCGTTATTTTTGTTCGGCGTCTAATCTCCTCATTTCTGATTTTATCTCGGAGACTGATGCCAAGCATATGTCTTTCTATGGAACGCTGCGTGATTCTTAATTTCTCTCATTTTGGTTTTCAAGGTTTTTGGCATTTTAACACCATGCTTGCCCAACGGGTTGGTGAGTTTTGTATAAGGAGTAATAATATTATCATAGTCGCATTTCCCATTATTTTTTTACACGATTCACGGCGAACCTGGTTAACTATGGACTCCATTCTGAAAAATAACATATCCCAAAAACGAGAACATGAGGACACAATACTAATACATGATATTGTTAACTGCAAACGCACTACGCACTTGTCGGCTTACGTTTCTCGTTCGAGCATGACGGATGTAGAGGTTACTGTGGCATTAGTCGTGTGCCTCCATTTCACCATCGAAGACACTGTTGCAAAACATGATTTCAAACAATTCTTACTTAAAAAGTACGTTTTAAATTATACATATATAGAAGAAGGTGGTAACTAACTCATCTGTAAATAAAACGTTTACATAAACACATTGCTTATTCCTTGGATCTCTCATACGTAAAGACTGAAATTTCTATAATATTGGCAATATTTATTGCCGGGGTGATTATCGACTCTCAAGTGGGAGTAAGAGGTACACAATGACTAATCAGTTATTTGTAATTATTTATTTATTTCCAATTTTTACAGAGAAGTATTTCGAATGTGATACAAATCAAACACGTATTACTTTTTAAAGATTTTATATCTGAATGAGAAAGAAAATGCTTCTTCTATTCTGATTTTCTCTTAAACGGGTTGTTGCACGTATAACATTTGAAAAAAATTACAAATGAATGTGTAGGGATATGCTGATTTCAATCTGATTTTATTTTACATGGTTTGTTATACGTTAAAATTTCAAATAGTTTTACATTTTAATGGGTTAATTATAATTTTGATTTGAAGAGTTTATTGCTAGTTAAATAAAATATAAAATTAGGAATTGGTTTCAATCCCGACATCACACCATCTCGGAACAATCAGAAAACAAATATAATATCAACATTAGCGAATTTACAATATTTATTGCTAGCTCAGATTTTAGCATTTAACTCTTCTCTAGGCCGCGTGTTCGTCTGATTACTGACTTAACCAGACAGCGTCTGAATTATTAATTATTCTTTCTTCTTCTTTGCTAGCCTTCTTCCCTCCACTGCTGGATATAGGCCTCTTCCAATTTCTTTCACTCGTCTCTATCCTGTCCCTTTTGCATCCAAGATTTTCCAACCCTTTTGATAATATCATCGGTCCATCTCATCGGTGGCCTTCCGACACTTCGTCTATTCTCCCATGGTCTCCAACTGAGTATCCTGGGTGCCCATCTGTTGCCACCCTGTCTAGCCAAGTGTCCAGCCCATTGCCATTTCATTTTGCCACTCGGTCCATGACGTCAGCAACCCTGGTGCGGCGTCTGATTTCTTCGTTTCTTATGCGGCCATGCAAGCTCACACCAAGTATTTTCTCTTTCCATGGACCTCTGTGTACACTTGAGCCTGTGGACACTTTTTGCTGTAAGAGTTGTCGTCTCTAGTCCGTATGTCATCATGGGCAGTATACACATGTCGTAGACCTTTTTTTGGGACAGACCGGTATTTCAACATTTTCAAATACATGTCTCAGTTTACCAAAGGCAGCCCAACCCAGTCCCACTCTTCGAGGTAGCTCTGCAGTTTGATTCTCTTTTCCGAGTCAGATTTTATGACCGTATATTTTTGACCATGATATTTTTATGATTATTAATTATCTTCTTCTCTGGTTTCAATCCTGGGATTGGTTTGCAGCAATTTCCTCCATTATTCTCTTCCACTTTTCCCTGTCTTGTGCGGCTCTTTTGAGATCTGCATATGATGAGCAGCGCACGTCCACCAACAGGTCCTCCAGGTACTCTCGGCGTGGGCGTCCCCTAGAGTTTGTCCCCTCGGTCATACCCTCCATTATGGCATGCAAGAGACCTTCTTGACGTATTACATGGCCGATCCATCTTGCACGCCTTTCGGACAAGGTCCTGAGCAGGTGCCTTCCTCCTTCGATTCCTTGAAGAACTTCCTCATTCGTGATGTGGTCTCTCCAGGAAATTCCAAAGAGTCTTCTATAGGACCACATCTCAAAAGCCTCTAGTCTCCGCTTATCCCTTTCGGATAGGCACCATGTCTCGCAGCCGTACATCAAGACACTCCATACATAGGTCTTGATGAGGAGTATTCTCAGTTTTAGGTCTATATTATTTGACTCTATTATTTTCGACCTTTTATTAAATGCAAGCCTAGCCTGATGTATACGGCTGTCGACCTCGCTCTTAGACCGACCGTCCCATGTTATTTTGCTCCCGAGGTAGACAAACTCCTTGGTGTTCTTTAGTGGAACTCCTGACATCACTACTCTCATCTGATGTTGCGTTCGGCCTACAGTCAGTAGCTTTGTTTTGTCTTTATTTATCTTCATGTTGTAGCTATCTTGAAGAATGCCTTGCAAAGTCGCTAAGGTCTCCTGCAGTTCCTCCTCACTTTCAGCAACCATAGCAATATCGTCAGCAAACCTTATCATGTCTATCTTTTGCCCGTGTATCCTTACACCTTCTCTGTGACTCATTCTCTCTCTCAAGTCGTCAATCGCATTCTGTATATAAATGTTAAAAAGAGCAGGTGACAGAGAGCATCCCTGTCTTACCCCTTGTCTTATACTGGCTTCCTTTGTGCCCTCGTCACATCTGATTATGGCGGCCTCATTCTTGTATAGTGCCTGGATTATTTGTCTATCTCTATATTTAATATCAGTTTTTTTCAAAATCTCGAAGAGCTTCCTCCATTCCACCCTGTCGAAAGCCTTCTCCAGGTCTATGAATGCGATGTATGTGTTTTGGTTTTTTCTTACTCTCTTTTCTAGTAGCATTCGCAGTGACAGTATTGCTTCTCTGGTTCCTACACCTCTTCTGAAGCCATACTGGTCACTGGAAAGGATGTTCTCTACTTTTGGTTCTATTCTTTTTAGAATAATATTAGTTAATATTTTTGAGGCATGGGATGTTAGGCTTATAGTTCTATGTTGCTCGCATTTCGTCGTACCTGCCTTCTTTGGTAGTGTGACAATTAGGCATTTCTCGAAGTCCTCTGGTATCTTCCCGGTATTATACATTGTCTGTATCATTTTAAACAGGGCATCTGTGGTTCCTTTTCCTGCTGACTTAATTAGTTCGGCCGGGACGTTATCGATTCCGGGTGCTTTCCCGTTTTTGAGGTTTTTCAGTGCAAGGTCAAACTCTTCTCTAATGATTGGATCTCCCAAATCATCCTGGTCTACCTCATTGTCTCTTTCTATCAGTGTTTCGCTGTCAATATTTCCCTTTCCATTGTACAGCATTTCGAGGTATCTTTTCCATCTTTCTCCTATTTGGTCATTTTCGAAAAGTATTTTGCCGTCTTCTCCTTCTACTGCATTACCCTTTCCAATTCTCATCCCAAAGAAGTCCTTCACCGCAGCGTGAGCTCTTTCTACATTTCCTCTCTTGAGGTCGTCATTTATCTCATTGCATTTATTCTGATAGTAAGTTTCTTTGGCTATTCTTGATTGATTATTTATGACTATTATATTGAATTAAATTTCAAATACGCCGAGTTCCACGTTATTGGGCGCCATTTGTTACGAATAAGTTGCTGTCACGGGTGAAAAAATGAAGATTACTCGTATCTCACTCCCGATCTCAAAGCAACTCCTCACAACGTGTACCATGCCCATGTGCTTCGCTAATAATACCTCATATGTGATCTCTGAGGTGCTCCGGGATGTATAGTGATATGAGATTGAAACCAATATTTACTATTTACAATTACATTTAATGGCACAAAATAAAGAAACAAGATTACTTATAAACTAAAGGGGACTTACATGCTATTCGTTTGCCAACGAATTAAAACTAACGTAACTAACGATGGCGGCGATCGGCAGCGAGGACCGACGCTGACGGAAGCCGGCGCGGCTAGTTAGCACGAGGACTGCCAGAGGCTGCACGGCACAGAAGGATGCCCGGCGTCCGCTTCTATCTCCCGGGCTGAGGGGCATCACGCAGATGATGGACCGCGGAGGGCACGAGTCTTCTTCACAGCGACAGCGGTGGCCAGCATCAAGCCCCAATGATGATTAGCTGGCGCCATGCGGCACGTATCGCGAACTTTTGAGATTATCCCCCTCGCGGGACTCACTACTGACGAGTTTTTAGAATATGTCCCCGGCGCGTGGCCGGGGAGAGATGCTCCTTCCCCGCTGGTCGAGCGCGGACTCCAATCCGCTGGGTGGGGGGTTAGGTCATCCCCCCCCAAAGTGTGGCCACTCTGCATCCAGCCGGCAGTACCTAACTGAATTGCGATACCAGGGCAGAACGCTATTTTCTTAATCACAAAATTGTCACTTCACTTCCTTAAACACTATTATTGTTTTTCATAGTCTTATCACTAATTAAAATTAAACTTAACTAAGATCAAACAAGCCTCCAGAGAGAAAACGCATTTTCGGTCATACAAAATTTGTCCAGTGCAATCTCACCTATTATGCCATGAAACATGACTATATCAATGTGTCTAATGAATTTTTCATCAATTGTAGCCATGGCCGTCCAATTGGTATTCTACCACTTGGGTGCCACGGTTGCATCATTTGAGGGGTTCACGATAACGGTATCCTCTGCACATAACCGGCCCCTCTCAGTTTATACAATCTGACATGTGTGGGGAGACTGGGAGCTTTGTAAATATTGTACATTTCGTCATTATGCCGCACTCTCCAGCTTCCACCGTCATTCACAGGTCCCAGGATTCTGCACAACACCCTTTGCTCGAAAGTATCCGGTCGCTCTGAAGATTTCGCCCTCATAGTCCATGCTTCACACCCGTAGGTCACCACTATTAGTAGTAACAAATTAGAACATTTATCCCTTATATGCCGAACTCCTTCCATATATTTGAACATATAAACGTACTAACCAAATATTTATAATATTACTTATTACAAACATACTAACATACCATCACGCCAATCCTCCGGAGGGGTAGGCAGGATAAGGGACCGCTACATCGTTTTGTCCTGGCATACTTCTCTCACTTCCTCTGTATTCATAGGCAGTCTCATGCACGCACGTCGATTTCTCCGACTCCTCACGTGGCCAACATTACATACACTACGCACTTGTCGGTTTACGTTTTCTCGATGTAGACAATGCCATCTCGAATCACATTGAATTGTATAATATAGTTTGTGTACAACTTTGGTATGTAAAATGTTCAAAGTAATCTTTCGATATAACCTCAAAATTCATAATATATTAACTTTAAAAATTGTAACACAGAAAGCTTAAATTCATAATAATAATGCCTAATGCAATAATATCGTTGAAAATGTTTATGTTTTTTAATTGTTTCGAAAAATTCGCGATATATTTACCAAAGTTGTCGTGACATTTGACAGCTGTCATATCGATGGACCCAGAGTTATAATTGGGATGTAGAGGTTACTGTGACGATAGATGTGTGCCTCCATATCACTATCGTCGAAACTGTTGCAATACATGATTTTAATAAATTCTTAAATAAAAGTACGTTTGAAATGATACATATTGAAGAAGGTGATAACTAACTCATCTGTTAATAGAACACAAAATTACACGTTTACATAAAAACACATTGCTTAGTTTTTGAACCTCTCATACGTAAGTAATGAAATTTATATGATCTTTAAATATCCATTGATGGGGTGATTACCAACTCTCAAATGGGAGAAAGAGGAACACAATAAGTTATTTGTAGTTGTTTATTAGTTTACAATTTTTACAGACTAGTATTTCGAATGTGATACAAGTCATTAACACGTTTGTTGCACGTGAAACTTTAAAATATTTATATCTGAATGAGAAAGAAAAGGATTTTTTAATTTTCATTTAAGCGGTTAATGAGTCAATGCAATTTAAGACCAAATTTTGTTTTAAATGGTTTGTTGCACATTGCACATTTAAAAAGTTTTACATCAGAATGAGAAAGTGTATGCGTTTTTAAATATTCTTTAGTTTTAAACGGGCAACTGGACGTTTAACATTCAAATGTCTTCTTCGGAGTGAACGAGCAAATGTTTTTTTAATGTATATTTTGTTTTAAAGGGTTTGTTACACGTTGAACATTGAAATTGTTTTACATCAGAATGAATAAGGAAATGCTTTTTTAACGTTCTTTTCTTTTTAAATGATCTGTTGCACAAAGAACATTCAAATAGTTTTACATCAGAATGAGAAATTAAATGGCTTTTTAAAAGTTTTTTTGTTTTAAACCTTTTTCTGCACTTGAAACATTCAAATAGTTTTACATCAGTATGTGTCAGCAAATGCACTTTTAATTCGCTTTTTGTTTTAAATGGTTTGTTGCACGTTGAACATTTAAATGGTTTTACATCAGTATGAGAAATTAAATGGCTTTCTAAATGTTGTTTTGTTTTAAAAGGTTTGTAGCATTTTGAACATTCAAATGGTCTTATGTCAGAATGAATAAGGAAATGCTTATTTAACAAATATTTCGTTGTAAATCGTTTGCTGCATGTAGAACATTCAAATAGGTTTACATCAGAATGAATGAGGGAATGCTGGTTTAACGTTCTTTTCATTTTAAATGATCTGTTGCAAAAAGAACAATCAAATAGTTTTACATCAGAATGAGAAATTAAATGGCTTTTTAAAAGTTTTTTTGTTTTAAACCTTTTTCTGCACTTCAAACATTCAAATAGTTTTAAATCAGAATGTGTAAGCAAATGCACTTTTAATACGCTTTTTGTTTTAAATGGTTTGTTGCACGTTGAACATTTAAATAGTTTTACATCAGTATGAGAAATTAAATGGCTTTTTAAAAGTAGTTTTGTTTTAAACGGTTTGTAGCATTTTGAACATTCAAATGGTCTTATGTCAGAATGAATAAGGAAATGCTTATTTAACTCTGATTTTGTTTTAAATAGTTTGTTGCACGTAGAACATTCAAAGAGTTTTACATCAGAATGAGTAAGTAAATGGCTGTTTAAATGTGGTTTTGTTGTAAACGATTTACTGCACGTTGAACATTCAAATAGCTTTATATTTGAATGAGTGAGCAAATGACTATTTAATGCCACTTTCGTTTTGAAAAGTTTATTGCAATTTGAACATTTAAATGATTTTACATCTGAATGAGTAAGCATATGGGGTTTTACTACTTTTTTTGTTTTAAACGATTTGTTGCACGTTGAACATTTAAATGGTTTTTCTTCGGAGTGAACGAGCAAATGTCGAGTTAACTGCGATTTAAGTGCGAACCGTTTTCTGCACTTCAAACATTCAAATTGTTTTACATCAGAATGATTAAGCGAATGTCTCTTTAAAACTGATTCCGTTTTAAATTGTATTTCGCACACTGAGCATTTAAATTCTTTTATACGTGAACGACTATTTGAATCAAATTTAGTTTTAAATGGTTCGTTCATAGACACTTCTATTTCTGCAGGATCTTGCTTCACAATACTGTATGACACATCTACGGAGAACGTATCGTCGTGTTTAAAATAGTTTTTACTGCCAGAAGGCTCAATCTTGACATTAATGGGGGGCATCAAATCATTTTCTATATCTGCATTATTCATTTCGTCATTTCTCAAATCAGTTTCTTTTTTGAGAGATTCAACCTTGACAATTGTGATATTCTTCGGTCTGGTCTCTAGATTTGGTGGCTCCAAAATGTTATCGTCGGCTCTCTCGGCATTCCAGGGAGCCGGTTCCAGCTCAGACTTAACACGGGGCATTACCACACTCTCCAATTGTCCTGGACTCATCGGCTCGCTGCTTCCAGAAACAGCGCCTTCCATCCTTCTTAATTCAGTTTAGGTTCTGGAGATCAATGAATTTGTAATGTCCGCAAACTTGCGACACCGAATAAAGAGTTGAGTGTCGATGTCGATTTGAGAAACTTAAGACAAGGAAAGAAGTAGTAATGACACACGTCCTATGTGTTCTGTGGACACCGACCAGAAACAATTCACTTGCACATTTGAAAATAACTAATCTCAACCGCTCCGACGGGATGTAACGGATATCTAAATACGGATGACAGATTCAATAGACAATACACCATATTTTAAAAATCTTTTCCCAGAAATAAATATCAAGGCCGTCTCGAAAGTACTTACCAGGCCGTAATGTTGAATATAAATGTGGGGCAAATCTGATCTGACTGCTGTCCAATGTCAAAAAAATGTAAAAAATAAATTACGACTTTTTTTAAAGAATTTTATAAAAATGTACATTTTAAACAATGTTATGTTACGAATTAGCTGTTCGTCACGGAGTGAAACATGAGATTAGTCGTATATCACTCCATATCTCGAACCAATTTTCACAACGCGTTCATGCCCAAATTACTCGCTAATGTGATTATTATTCGATCTCTAAGATGCCCCGGGATGTATAGTGATATGAGATTGAAACCAATATTTACTATTTACAATTTTATATTGAAATACACAAACATATAATTGTAACAAAAAAAAATAAAGAAACAAGATTACTTATAACTAAAGATGACTTACTTGCTATTCGTTGGTCAACGATTTAAAACTACTCCGTCACTGAATTAACACTACTTGATCTGATCTGCGACGACGTTGAAGCTGTCGTGGCCAGCACGAGGACTTCCGGAGGCTGCATGGCACAGAAGGATGCCCGACGTCCACTTCCATCTCCCGGGCTGAGGGGCATCACGCAGATGATAGATTGCGGAGGGCACGGGTCTTCTTCACAGCGACAGCGGTGGCCAGCATCAAGCCCCAATGGTGATTAGCTGGCGCCATGCGGCACGTATCGCGAACTTTTTAGAATATCTCCCCGAAGTCCGGTATAACACTTCGCGATCTTTTGGGACTATCTCCCCCGGCGCGCGTCTGCCGAGGGAGAGATGTTCCTTTCACCGAAGGTCAGTGGTAGACTGACTCGCTCGAGAGCTGCCCGGAACTCTGCAGGGTAGGGGGTTAGATCATCCCCTCCCAAAGTGTGGCCACTCTCTGCATCCGGCCGGCAGTACCTAACTGCTTTGCAATACCGGGGCAGAACGCTATAGATTCTGATCTTGCTGTCGATACGCATGTGCTTGTTCTTCCAGACCAGATTCTTCAGGCATCCTGACACGGCAGAGGCTTTACTGACTTATTGAAGTGATATTTATACGTGTGGCAAATTCTTGGTGCACCCCACAACCCGAAACAATGGACCCGTCCATCCGTGGCTCGATGCAAAAAAACCGTGCTAACAGATCAATACCAGATACTAGCAGGTACATGCAGCATCCGTTGGCGTGCCTATCTCATGTCGCGCAAAAAGTTCAATTTCTGTCACTCCGGTGCGCATAATAATGGTACTTATACAAAAAAAAAGGAATAGAGCCCAGCCTACTACGCTGTGGAAAAAAAATAACATGACCGCCATAAAAAAAGGCTTTAAATCAAAGCAATTAGATTATGAAAATGATGATTTAAATAACAACTATAATGAATTCTGTCCACATATTAAAATATAATTGAGAAGAACGCCCACAAATCAAACTGAAAGGGAAAAAAACAAATACAGCCATAGAAAAACGCTATGATACGATAGTAGATTAAATGAACTAATTAAAGTATGTCAATTTCATTTCAAAAAACGTTAAATGCACCGAATAACACAAATCTTACAATAAAAAAATAAATCACGAAATCCGTTCACAAGCTATCGACGCACTCTGAAACAGAACTACCTGTCTAATATATTTGAGCAAAACTTACACGATTCACGGTGAACCCGGTTGACTATAAACTACATTCTGAAAAATAACATATCCCAAAAACGAGAACATGTGGACACAATATTATTAAATGATATTGTTAACTGCAAACGCACTTGTCGGTTTACGTTTCTCGTTCGAGCATGACGGATATAGAGGTCACTGTGACCAGCGACGAAACTGTTGTAATACATGATTTGAATAAACTCTTGCATACAGAGTACGTTTTAAATTATACATATTAAAGAAGGTGATAACTAACTCATCTATAAATAAAACATATTGATGAAATATTCATTGATGGGGTGATTATCAACCCTGAAGGGGAAGAAAGATGAACACAAGCTTATTTTTAATTATTTATTAATTACTTAATTTAACAGACGCGTATTTCGAATGCGATACAAGTCAAAAACACGTATAACACGTTTGTTGCAAGTTTAACTTTTAAAAGGTTTTACATTTGAATGTGTAAGGAAATGCTGATTTAAATCTGATGGTTTGTTGCACGTATAACATTCAAATAGTTTTACATCAGAATGAGTAATCAAATGCCTATTTAGAATTAATTTAGTTTTAAACGGTTTGTTGCATGTCGTACATTTAAATAGTTTTACTTCTGAATGAGAAAATAAATGGTTTTTCAAAAGTGGTTCTGTTTTAAACAGTTTATGGCACGTTGAACATTCAAATTGTTTTATATTGGAATGAATAAGCAAATGACAGTTTAATGCGTTTTTTGTTTTAAATGGTTTATTGCAAGTTGAACATTTAAATGATTTTACATCTGAATGAGTAAGCATATGATTTTTTACTTCTCTATTTGTTTTAAACGATTTGTTGCACGTTGAACATTTAAATGGTTTTACGTAAGAATGAGAAAGAAAATGGCATTTTAAAAGTAGTTTTGTTTTAAACGGTTTGCCGCATGTTGAACATTCAAATGGTTTTGCATCAGAATGAATAACAAAATGCTTATTTAACTCTGATTTCGTTTTAAATGGTTTGTTGCACGTAGAACATTCAAATAGTTTTTCATTAGAATGAGCAATCAAATGCCTTTTTAATGTTATTTTTGTTTTAAACGGTTTGTTGCACGTTGAACATCTAAATAGTCTTACATCGGAATGAGAAAGTAAATGGTTTTTCAAAAGTAGTTTTGTTCTGAACGGTTTGTAGCATTTTGAACATTCAAATGGTTTTATGTCAGAATGAATAAGGAAATGCTTATTTAACTCTGATTTTGTTTTAAATAGTTTGTTGCACGTAGAACATTCAAAGAGTCTTACATCAGAATGAGTAAGCAAATGCCTTTTTAAATCGAATTGTGTTTTAAACGGTTTGTTGCACGTTGAACATTCAAATAGTTGTACATCAGAATGATAGAGTAAATGCCTTTTTAAATGTGGTTTTGTTTTAAACGATTTACTGCACGTTGAACATTCAAATAGTTTTATATTTGAATGAATGAGCAAATGACTATTTAATTCCACTTTTGTTTTGAAAGGTTTATTGCAAGTTGAACATTTAAATGATTTTACATCTGAATGAGTAAGCATATGGGGTTTTACTACGTTTTTTGTTTTAAACGATTTGTTGCACGTTGAACATTTAAATGGTTTTTCTTCGGAGTGAACGAGCAAATGTCGAGTTAACTGCGATTTATGTGCGAACCGTTTTCTGCACTTCAAACATTCAAATTGTTTTACATCAGAATGATTAAGCGAATGTCTCTTTAAAACTGATTCCGTTTTAAATTGTATTTCGCACACTGAGCATTTAAATACTTTTATACGTGAACGACTATTTGAATCAAATTTAGTTTTAAATGGTTCGTTCGTAGACACTTCTATTTCTGCAGGATCTTGCTTCACAATACTGTATGACACATCTACGGAGAACGTATCGTCGTGTTTAAAATAGTTTTTACTGCCAGAAGGCTCAATCTTGACATTAATGGGGGGCATCAAATCATTTTCTATATCTGCATTATTCATTTCGTCATTTCTAAAATCAGTTTCTTTTTTGAGAGATTCAACCTTGACAATTGTGATATTCGTCGGTCTGATCTCTAGATTCAGTGGCTCCAAAATGTGATCGTCGACACTGTTGATATCCCAGGTAGCCAGTTCCGGCTCAGACTTAACACGGAACATTAACACACTCTCTGATTGTCCTGGACTCTTTCGCTCGCTGCTTCCAGAAACGGTGCCTTCCATCCTTTTAAATTCAGTTTTAGTTCTGGTGATCAATGGAGACGTAAAGGTCGCAAACTTTCGAATGAAAAGTTTAATGATGACGTCGACTTGTGATACGTTAATGCGAGGAAAAAAGCAGTAATGACACACGTGGATACGTGTTCTGTAGACACCGGGTCAGAAACAATTCACTTGCACATTTAAAAATAACTATCTTAAGCGTTCCGACGGGAGGTGACGTAACCTAAATACGGATGACAGATTCAATAGACAATGCACCATATAGGGTAAGAAGTACTAATGTTGGCACTCCCCCAATGATTGGCACTCTTCGTTTCAATAGCACGTAGGAACTGTAAAATTATCGAAATAATAAATTTCCGCACTGTTTTAAAATCCTTAATTAATATATTTTGCATTTGAGGAATTTATTTTTTCATGCCTGGTAAAACTAAAATTTGTCAATGCGATTTGTAGAGCGGGAATTCTTCGGTGTGTTTTTTATTCATATTCTAGTTTTTTTCACAAAGTTAGTCATCGTCTACAGATTTTTTTATTACAGTCAGGTAAGCCTTTTACTTTCGGATTTGTTAATTACTTGGTGGAAAAGGATTGATGTACATTATAAAACCCCTTTTTGAGGTTATATTTTAGAAAAATGGGTTATATTGGTGTGCCAACAATTGTATATTTCAATTGTATGAGCATTCAGTGATTGGCATACATGCCAATCTCTGTACTTTTTGATAATATATTTTAATGTAATTTTTTCTTGACAAAACTCAATGTATAATGATATTCAAATAGTTTTAGCATGCATAACTCGACAAACAAGCTAAAAATATATTATTGGCAGTGCCAATGTTTATACTTTTTAATGGTGCCAATCTTTATGCTAATCGGGTCTTTTGGGATATTGTAATGGAATTATCTTAATTATTTTCAGAAAATGCCTAAAGTACCATCAAGTCAGGGAAAATATATGAAGAAATATTCAGAGATAGAAATACAACTTGCATTGGAAGCTGTGAGAAATGGGATGCCGAAAAAAACTACGGCTAAAAAATTCAATGTTCCTAGGGCAACAATCCAATTTAGATTAAGCTCAAATTTTACAAAATCTCGACATGGACCATGTACAGTTTTGAAGGAAGCTGAAGAATCTATTCTGATGGAGTGGATTTGTACTAGCAGTAGGAAAGGATTTCCCAAAAGGAAAGAAGTTGTTATGAATAGTGTGGAGTATTTTTTGAAGAACAATCCTAGGACTAATACGTTTATAAACAATACACCAGGAGAAGGGTGCTATAAATTGTTTTTGAAACGTCACCCGGAGATTTTAATAAGAACCTCAGAAGCAGTGACAGCTGCAAGCTCTACTGTTTCTGACAATAATATAAGAGGCTAGTTTAGCCAAGCTGAAAAATATTTAGCGGTGAGTCCTTAACGGTAACGAGACAAATTTTCAATTATGCCCAAAAAATACAAAATTTTTGGCACAAAAAGGAGCAATAAATGTTTATGAAGTTGAACATGCACCGGGGAAGATATGTTTGACAGTTATGTTTACCTTCTTAGCTAATGGTGAAACGACTCCGCCAATGGTAATTTTTCCATTAAAAAGAATGCAAAATTACATTCATCAATCTATTCATCCTGACTAGGGAATCGCTTTGTCAGACAATGGATGGATGAAAGGAGACATTTTCATTGACTATATAAAAAATGTACTTCATCCACATTTATGCAAAATTAAAACTAAATTCCCAGTTATTCTTTTTGTATATGGTCATAAAAGTCATACGACTTATGAACTTAGTAAAATGTGTACGGAATTAGGCATAATTTTAATAGCATTGTACCCAAATGCAACCAGAGTTCTTCAACCAGCAGACGTAGCTGCATTCAAGCCAATTAAATCCGCATGGAAAAGAGGAGTGTTAGATTGGAGACGAAACAACATAAGCAAGGTGTTGACAAAAGCAGATTTCGGTCCAATTCTACAAATTGTTCTACAAAAGCATGTAAACAATAATATAATCAGAAATGGTTTTAGAGCATGTGGACTTTTCCCATGGAATGCATCGGCAATTGATTTTTCTAAATGTCTTGGTGGATCTACACTTCCAAGGCAAAATTTCAAAACCCCCAAGAACATAACAATAAACTATCAAAACTTTGCAAAAATTGTTGGAAATGAAAAAAATTGAGAATTGGAAATGGAAAAAAACGTTAACAAGTCACCTGATTTCAATGCATTATTTAATATTTACAAAAAAACTTAAACCTACTTCGATTAGTAGAGAAACAACCAATTTAGAAGTAGATAATGAGAATGATCCCTCTGAATAAATATATTGACTGTGCCAATAATTATACATTTACGTTATGCCAATCATTATACTCGAGGTGCCAATGATTATGTTTTTAGGATATTTTTTTTGCAAAAAAATCTACGACTAATGGTTATTTCAGAAGGATTGCTGTGTGTGTTTTTTATTATCTAAATAGTTCATAAAATATGAATTTAAAAAGAAAAAAATCATAAACATAAAAAGTGAGACGCATAGACTTGAAACATGAAAAGTTTTTCTTAGAGTGCCAATCATTGTACTGCTTACCCTATTTAAAAACTTTTTCCGAAAATAAATATCAAGGCCGTAATGTTGAATATAAATGTGTCCAATGTGCAACAAAGCATTTAAAATAAAAGCAGACTTAAAAAGACACTTGATAAGTCATTCAGATTTAAAATCGATTAAATGTTCGATATGCAACAAACTGTTCAAATGAAAATCGTCATTAAATAAACACTGGCTTGCTCATTTATAATCACTTTCGCTTACTCATTCCGATTTGAAACGATTTTATTGTTCAACTTATAGAAAATGTTTTGTAGTAAAATCGGGGCCAACACGTTTGCCATTTTATCAGAATAATGTTTTAGATATTTGAGCGTTTTAACTGTTTAGTCAAATTTCCGAACTAAATCCCACGTTTATCAACAGCGAGAATAAGCCGGTAGTGTCTGGAGTGAAGAAGAACCCCTTCCAGCGTACCTCTTCAGTGATTCCTAACCCACATCGCGCGGTTGGCTTCTTGTATTATGTCCAGCATTTCTAATAATTGTTTTGTATAAGATTATTTTGTTTTTCTTGTAGACGCCACGTGAACCGAATACTGCAAGTAAAGAAAAATATGTTTTACTGACTGCTGTTATTCTTCTTCTGATTTCCGGTCATGGGCGCCCGCAGATTGATTGAAAATAGTCAAATAATGTCATATACATATATTATTCTTCTTCATCATCACTTTTGGTAGACTCAGGAGTCTGTTATTTCAGGCGGGTCCTCTTGAGACGCTGAACTCCAGCTTTCTCTCCACCGTTTCGGGGGTCTTCCTGGTCGGCGTTGTCCGTTTGGCGTTCCATGGAGAGCTATGTGTGGTATCCTATTTGAGCTCATTCTTTCTACGTGTTGATGCCAGTATCGCCGTCTTTGACGTCCCCATCTGACCACATCTTCGACCTCGCAGATTTCTCGGATTGCTGTATTCCTAACTCCATCACGTAGGGTCTTGCCAGCTATAGCGCGGAGCATTTTCATCTCGGTTGTCCTGAGCATGCTCTTTGTCTTGACAGTGTCTGCCCTCAATTCAATGCCATATGTGAGGATTGGTCGCACACAGGTCTTATAGATGCGTACCTTGCTGTCGTATCCTGTCCGTACGTTCACCATACAAATACGCTACAGTAAATTAAAACGACATTAAAACATTACTAAAAATATTTTGTGAGAGTACGTTCAGAAGGCAAATACTCTTAATTCTGGAGAGTATCTTGTCTTCCTAATGTCGAACCATCTCTCATGCGTTTCTGGTAGTATACTATACACAATATATTATTTTACCTGTTCTGAATAGATGCCTTAAAAATTAATTTTGTAATGTCTGTTGATGAAATAAACTGATTTGATTTGATTCCCTTTAAGAAACCAGATTTTTTTTATTTTAAGCCAAATTGTAACAAAACAGTCTCATGACAACTTTAACATTATTTTAAATACTAGCCAACTAACCATCAAGCTGTTTCTCCATAGGGGTAGGCAGAGAGGATGAACCGCAATACTGCTCTGTCCTGACATACCTCTCTAGCTTCCTCCACATTCATACATCGTAAACATGCGCGCTCGTCGATTTTTCCAATTTCGAATGTGGCCGCCTTTCAATATTTGATTAATTTAGTCATGCCATGCTTTCCTTGGTCTTTCACGGCTTCTCTTTCCACTCACACTACTACTGCCGCACTTACGATAAACACATCAACTAAGGTTTTTGTCTAAATGGAGTTATTACATTATCTGGTATCAGGAAAACGAGATCTACAACTTTCTCAAAGGGACATTTCATGATTTCTTCATAAGCGCATTAACTAAGACTTGGAGTGCAGTTTTACTTATCAAGAACGCACTAGCTGTAGTTAGTACAGAGTTGCTTTCTAGCATTCAATAGCTTCTTAGTCATAAATGCACTATGTTTGAGGAATTGCACTAATTTCACAAGATTTTACAATATTTGTATTCAATTAGCTATTTTCCTTAACATGAATGCATTATGTGATGTAGTTGCACGTATCACATGTATTGTTGAAGCTTACTATATAAAATGCATTAAATTGATTTACTTAGCATAAATGCATCAAGTAGGGTAGTTGATGCGTTTATGACTAGTTATTATGGCCTAAAAGTATTAGAGGCTGCTAGCGATAAGTATTATTTTTAAATTATATGTACGTTATATTTTATTTTTATGTATGTTTTCATTTTTTAGTATTCTTAACCCTTTTCTCTTTGTTTTGGTACAACTTTGATGTTGGTGTCTTATCTAGTTCCTGAGATACAAGCAAAATTTAAATTAAAAGTTTAAACGGGTTTTTCTCTATAAGCGTCAAACCCTAGTTAATGCGTTTATCTTAAGTGCGGCAGGCTAGTTTATAACATTTTAACCTTTCTTCTCTCTAAGACTATTAGGAATTTCCTGGAGAGACCACATCACAAATGAGGAGGTTCTTCAAAGAATGGAAGGAGGAAGGCACCTGCTCAGGACCTTGTCCGAAAGGCGTGCAAGATGGATCGGCCATGTAATACGACAAGAAGGCCTCTTGCATGCCATAATGGAGGGTATGACCGAGGGGACAAACTCTAGGGGACGCCCACGCCGAGAGTACCTGGAGGACCTGTTGGTGGACGTGCGCTGCTCATCATATGCACATTTCAAAGGAGCCGCACAAGACAGGGAAGAATGGAAGAGAAGAATACAAGAAATTGCTGCAAACCAATCCCAGGATTGACACCAGAGAGAGAGAGAGAGACACTTTCTTCTCAGTGATCTCATTTCTACGGTATTCATCCTACTTTCATCCTTTTTTGCCAGCTTCAAGCTTTACTTCCATTTGTTTGGCACTAGAACTCCATTATGTACTGCCATCTTTGCTTTAGTAGAAATATTTCTTTTTGAAGTGATGACTTTGAGAGCGCCATTAATTTTGTTCCCAGCACCAACTCTTGAGAGCTTGTTACAATGTATGAATGTAGAGGAATCTAGAGAGATATGTCAGGACAGAACGGTATGGCGGTCCATCCACAGTTAGTTAGTCAGTTAGTCGGTAATCAGTGAAATCTAAAAAAGCCATTCACAGCAGAGTTCTAGATCCATCTCTTTAGTATGGAAATGAAGCATTTAAGTATGAGATTACTAAGACGTATTCACCAAAAACTAAAACTTCTTACGCAGAAAGACATTTCTACTATCTACAAACAAACAAACAAAAAGAGAATGGACTGCCACACTACTCTATCCTGACACACCTCTATAGTTCCTCCTCATTCATACAGCAGTCATACACGCATGTTGATTCTTTCGACTTCTAACATGACCAACCTTTAAAATTTGATTAATTTGGTCATGCCATGTTTTCCAAGATCATGTATCTGGTCTTCCTGCAGTGGAACCATCTCCTATGGGTTCCTGATATTATAACAACAACAACAACCAACCATCACGCCGTTTCCCCTTAGGGGTAGGCAGAGAGAATGGACCGCCACACTACTCTATCTTGGCACACCTCTCTAGATTCCTCCACATTCATACAGCGAGTCATACACGCACGTCGATTCTTCCGGCATGACCAACATTTAAAATTTGATTATGTATTTGGTCATGCCATGTTTTCCTCGGTCTGCCTTGACTCCGTACTCCATTTACATCATGAACGTAGACTTTCTTAACCATTCTGTCTCCCTCCATGTGCTCCATATGTCCGAATCAACGCAGCGATCTTTTCATAATATCTTCTTCCGCTTTAGATTCCATTTTTATATCAGCATTTGAGATTCTGTCGTATATCGTTCTACCACTCTCATCCTTCTTCTGCCAGTTCCATGCTTCGCTTCAATACCATTTTTAAAAGCTCCATTCACTTTGTTACCCGCACCACCCCTCTTTCGACGTCACTATCCATTCGTCCATCCGCTTTGAACATGCTACCTAAATACACAAATTCACTCACCTGCTCCAAATTCTCTTCGTTCACACTTATGTTACAAACTGTCATTTGCTCTTCCCTCTCGAAAACCATCACCTTTGACTTTCCGACATTCATCATTAAATCATTTGACTTGCATACCTCATACATTCTCGACGCCAAGCACAATTACAAAAAACATGTTACTGGCTTGAATGTATTAACTAACTAACTTACTAACTGCCACAATTTTCTTTCCTGACTTAGTTCTCTCGAATCCTCAACATTCATACATCGTGTCATACACGCGTGTCGATTTCTCTGACTCCTTACGTGGCCGACAATCAAGGGTTTGGACACATGGAAAGAATGTAAAAAAAATTATATGTTAACGATGTAAATGGAAGTAGAAATAGAATCAGAAGACCGAGGAAAATGTGGCACCATCAAATAAATCAAATATTGAATGTCACCCACGTGAGGAGTCAGAGAAATCGACGCGCGTGCATGACATGATGTATGAATGTTGAGGATTCGAGAGAAATAAGTCAGGAAAGAAAATTGTGGCAGTCCATTCTTTTTGCCTACCCCTTTAGGGGAGGGCGTGGTGGTCGAAAAGTCAAAGGTGATGGTTTTCGAAAGGGAAGAGCAAATGACAGTTTGTAATATAAGTGTGAACGAAGAGAATTTGGAGCAGGTGAGTGAATTTGTGTATTCAGGTAGCATGTTCACAGCGGATGGACGAATGGATAGTGACGTTGAAAGAAGGGTTGGTGCGGGTAACAAAGTGAACGGAGCTTTAAAAATAGTTATTGGAAACAAGAATTTATCAATGAAAGCGAAAACGGCCGTTCACAATGGAGTTCTGGTCCCAACCCTAATATATGGAAGCGAAGCATGAAACAGGCAGAAGATGGATGAGAACAGAATAAATGCGGTAGAGATGAGGTCCCTAATACGTAAGTGTGGTAGAACGATATACGACAGAATCTCAAATGCTGATATAAGAAAGGAATGTAAAGCAGAAGAAGGTATTATGAATAAAATTATGAAAGGATCGCTGCGTTGTTTCGGACATATGGAGCGAATGGATGGAGAAATAATGGTTAAGAAAGTATATGTTAACGATTTAAATGGAGTACGGAATCGAGGTAGACTGAGGAAAACATGGCATGACCAAATTAATCATATTTTAAAAGTTGATCAGGTTAGAAGTCAGAAAAATCGACATGCGTGTATGACTCGCTGTATGAATGCGGAGAAAACTAGAGAGGTGTTGCAGGATAGAGTAGTGTGGCGGTCCATTCTCTCTGCCTACCCCTGCGGAGAAACGGTGTGATTGCTGAATGGAAGTGCATGGTGGTGTTCTTGTACCGTCTCTTTTGTATGGAACTGGCAAAAGAAGGATAAAAGTAGAATAATTGGAATACAAATGAGATCTCTTAAGACGAATGGGAAAATCTGTTTATAATAGAATGTCGAATGAAAATATAAGAAGTGATTGTGAATTAAAGTTTCTTCTACTTCTTTTAATATATCTGGCGATCTGTGACATAGAAATCATGTCTCGTCGGATAATGAGGTCCAGCTGTCCCTCCGTCTCTTAGACGGTCTTTCAGCTGGGCGGTGTCCGGAGGGGATTTTATAAGCGGCTGTATATGCAAGTCCGTCACCATCCATTCGGGCTACATGGTCCCTCCAGTATCTTCTTCTGGATCTACTCCACTGAACGATATCCTCTATTTCGCAAGTTTTTCTTATGTCTACGTTGCGGACACGATCTCGGAGAGTTTTTCCAGTGATTGATCTTAGGACCTTCATCTCAGATGTTCTTAGTAGACCCTTGGTTCGCACTGTGTCGGCCCGCGCCTCTACCGTCGTGAAAGGTCGCACGCATGTCTTATAAATTCTGATCTTTCTGTCGATGCGCATGTGCTTGTTCTTCCAGACCCGATTCTTCAGACACCCTGACACGGCAGAGGCTTTACTGACTTGTTCTCATACTTCGGTATAAAGGTCATTATGGCTGCAGATCTCTACTCCCAAATATCTTAAACTCATTACTTGCTCCACAGGTATATCATCAACAGTCAGCAATCTTGTAGGTTGTCTAGATATATTGAGGATTTTTATTTTGCTGACTGATATAGCCATATTTGGCACGCACAAATCAAATATTGAATGTCGGCCACGTGAGAAGTCGGTGAAATAGACGCGCGTGCTTGACACGATGTATGAATGTTAAAAATGCGAGAGAAGTACGTCAGAAAATAATGTATGTTCGTCTGAGGCAACTCTACATAAGAGAATATGGAACCTATCTGTGGCTCTATCCCACGGCACTTCTTTGGGAATGACATCTCATAACCCATTTCTTTAGATTTATCAGAGGATATTACAAGAACTCGGCTGTACTGAAGGATGTTGGTGATAGATATCTCCGACAGCCACAGCATAGGTTGTTTTACTTACCGGCCCTCAGAACCAACCTGCCTTTGGTGACACCGGTGGGAATAACAATTATTCTCATCAGAGATTGGCGTATTTCATATTAGTGAAAGTATGTTCAGAAGACAAATAATCTCGACTTTAGAGAGTACCTTGTCTTCCTAATGTCAAACCATTGCTCATGCGTTCCTGGTATTATATATCAGTGGCGTGCCTAAGGTCAACCAGTAAGGCAAGCCCGTCCGACTTTTTTGTTTTATAATATTAGTAGAGGGTCATGATAATGTATTTTTCCAGATTAAAACAGTTTTATCTTTCTAAATTAATTTCGTGAATTAATTGATTTTAAATCCCATTTTAGGCGCAACTTAAATCTATACTAAAAATAATTTTCTGCCTCATCAAACTCATCATTCTTGTATAATATAATAAGGTATTTACAAATACAAGAAGAAATATAATTAATAAGAAATAAGCTGTAAATGGACTATACTAATAAATTTGTTAACACCAAACACGAATTGGAAATAAACATTCGTAAAAAAATTACATAATCTTTCTTTTCATAACGTTTCTGCACATAACGTAAATGACAGAAAACATTCTGACAATAGAAATGAAGTTTGTGACACATCGAAAGTAACATACTTCAGAGTGACAAAGCCCGGCTTCAAATCCATATAAAAAAAATTGTAGATATCTTCTGGTATACTCGTATATGCACCTAGCTATATGATTACAAGCCAAAAATACATGTGCGACATCTTTGTTACATTTTGCAAGCCCAATATGAAGCCCATCGAAAACATGTGGACGTAGGCGATTTCGCGGGCATCTCACCTACGGTATGTATGAGTGAAATAAAATACGGTACATATGAGTGAAACAAAACATGCACTGAGGTCATTTCTGCGCATGTCAGCGGAGTCAAGTTATTTGCAAAATATTGTTTTATTCGTAGACGGCTCAAACACACAAAAAATATTGTTTGATTATAGATTTTTTAAGGCAAGCCCGGATTTTCGGCTTGTATGGAAATACCACCACTACTATATTATATATTATATTACCTGTACTGCCTTAAACATTAATATTGTTTGTAATGTCTGTTGAGTTAATAAACTGATTTGATGTGAGTGATGTACGCGTGATAAGGGGATTTGTATTATATATTAAATTACCCTCTAGATTAGTTGGAAGATTTTGTGGTAAAAGACATCTTCGCAATTAGTCGAATTTAAATAATTTATGAACTATTAAATCGGTTGTGTGAGGTATAGGTGAAGGGTTTTACTAAAAGCAGGTTTGTTTAGAAAAGTTTATTTAAAAAGTACATTTATATCAAGGCTTACACTAGGATATATAATTGTAACAGCAGCCACACATATTACATAATGAATAACTTCAGCCTAAGAATTACATATAGTAAAAACATATACACTACTCTCGCCTGACGCAGCACTGGTCATTAAGGCATCTCTTTACTCCAGACACTACTGGCTTTTCCTCGCTGTTAATAAGCGTGGGATTTAGTTTGGAAGCTTGACTTCAAACGCTAAAATATCAAACCCAATATACGTTACATCAAATAAAATGGAATATGTATTAACCCCGAGAATACTAGAAACCGTTTTCTGCACGTTGAACATTAAAATCATTTCAAATCTGAATGACTAAGCAAAAGTGATTTTAAATATGATGTTGTTATAAACGGTTCATTGTGCGTTGAATTTTCTCCTGGTTTTACATCTAAATGAGTAAGCATGTGATTATTTAATGCTGATTTTCTCTTAAACAGTTTGTTGCACGTCGAACATTCAAATGATTTAACATCTGAATGGGTAATCATATGTCTTTTCATATGTGTTGCTGTTTTAAATGGTTTATTGCACATTGAACATTCAAATAGCTTTTCATCTGTGTGAGTTATCATATGTACTTTTAAATGAAGTTTTGTTTTAAATGGTTTGCTGCACGTTGGGCATTCAAACTGCCGAACATCAGAATGAGTTAGCACGTGTCTTTTTAAATTTAATTTTGTTTTAAACGGTTTGCTGCACATCGGGCATTCAAATAGCTTTACATCCGAATGACTGAGTAAATGAAGATTTAAATACGGCCTTGTTTTAAACGATTTGTAGCACGTTGAACATTCAAAGAGCTTAACATCTGAATGTGTCAGTAAGTGTCTTTTTAAATCTAGTTTTGTTTTAAAAGGTTTATTGCACGTTGAACATACAAATAGTTTTACATCTGAATGAGAAATGAAATGTTTTTTTAATGCTGGTTTTGTTTTAAACTGTTTGTTGCACGTCGGGCATTCAAATTGCTTTACATCTGAATGATTAGGCAAATGTCTTTTTAAATCTAGTATGGTTTTAAACGATTTGAAGCACGTTGAGCATTCAAATAGCTTAACATCTGAATGCGTTAGAAAATGTCTTTGTAAATCTAATTTTGTTTTAAACCGTTTGTCGCACGTTGAGCATTCGAATAGCTTTAAATCCGAATGAGTAAGCAAATGTGCTTTTAAATATGCCTTTGTTGTAAATGGTTTGGCGCACGTTGGACATGCGAATAGTTTTATATTGGAATGCGTGAGTAAATGACGATTTAATGCCGATTTTCTTTTGAAGCTCTTGTCGCAAGTTGAACATTTAAATAATTTTACATCTGAATGAGTAAGCAAATGATTTTCTAATGTCGATTTTGTTTGGAACGGTTTGTTGCAAGTCGAACACTCAAATAATTTTACATCTGAATGAGTATACATGTGCATTTTTAAATGTGATTTTCTTTTAAATAGTTTGTTGCACGTCGTACATTTAAACGATTTGACATCTAAATGAGTAGGCATGTGATTTTTTAATTCTGATTTGGTTTTAAACGGTTTTTTGCACGTTGAACAATTAAATTGTTTTTCATCTGAGTGACTTGGTTTAATTGGTATGTCTCTAGATTCTTCTATTTCTGCAGGTTCTTGCTTCACATTAGTGTATGGAACACCTGTATCCTCGGAGGACGTCTTGTCATTGCTAGAATCGCCGTCACTGCTAGGTGGTTCAATCTTGACTTTAACGGGGTCCATCGAATGATTTCCAGTACCGGCCTTGTTCATGTCATATTCTTTAAAATCTGTATCGTTTTTTTGATATTCAATCTCAACTTCCCATGTATCCTTTTGTGTGAACTCTGTTTCACTGTCAGGAGGTTCAATTTTGACTAATCTTGGGTCCATCAAATGATTTACTATATCTGCTTTATTCGAATCATCACCTGTAAAATCTGTTTCATTTTCTATGCATTCAACCTTGACAATTGTATTATTCATAAATCCAGCTGTCTCGTCTCCGTTGGCTTCCCAGGTAGGCGATTCCGGTTCAGATTTAATATGGGGCAAAAACACACACTCTACTTGCCCCGGATTATTCCGCTCGGTAATTCCAGACGCGCCTTCCATTTTCGAAATTTAGGTCACTGGACTCGCAACGTTGTTACGCCAAGTGAAACCTTGAATGTCGAGCTCGACTTGTGTCACTTTACTATTGAAGACAAAGAAAGAAATAGTAGAAACGCACGTGAATACTTGTTCCATAAACGCCGGGTCAGAAACAATTCACTTTTAAGAATAACTCGCCCCAATCACTCCGATGCAACGCGACAGATGTCCAATTATAACACGACGGGTCGCGAACGCTGACAGAAAGACAGAATTCTGACAAGTAGTATTACCATAGACAATATATGGTACTTTTTCATAGATATTTATTTCATGTCAACAATATTGTTTTCCCGATAAAATAAATGTGCCATTATTTTAACAAATAAAAGCATTTGTCCCTTTTAAGTCTACAAAACAAATAATATATGAGTATGTAAATATGCATTAATTTCACAGGGCAGCTTCACATTATTACAGCGCGAGCCAAATCGATGCAAAGCGTATTGCTATCAAATTGATTCTCATGACTTGTGATAGATAGCTAATCTATCGCCATTTTATTGTCTCGTGAATTCTGTACCAGACTAAAGACAGTGTAACAATCACACTGCCGTCGCCGGGAATCGAACCAAGGACCTTTGGGGTCAGCAAAACAAGCACTTACCACTCGGCCACGAAGATCATCTCCTCCTAACCTCTAAATTCATAGTACCACATTCAATTTAGACAATTTCAACATCTATTCTCACTAACTAGCTAACTAATGATAACTCCATCTCTCTGAAGGCGTTGACAGAATTAACTGACACTATTCTTTCTTACATACATCTCTCTATTCCTCATCATTCATTCATTGTGTCATGCACATACATTGATTTCTGAACAACCTACCATGACGACTAATGAACAACCAGCAACTAGCACATGTATCTACAATGAGAGATCTCGGGATCATCTATGAGAGAAGGCTGACTTTTCTTAGAGGATTTGTGACATTGCACTGAGGATGTTGCGCAGACTCAAAAGTGGTTCTGTGATATGCAGTCCTCACGAGGCCAGATATTCCGTTATGCTGGAGAGGGTTCAGAAAAAAATTCTGAGGTATCTCTACATGATGGAGAATGGTAGTTATCCGTGGCTCTATCCCACGGCATTTCTTTTGGAAATGCTCGGGACCAACTCTTTGCAGCTTCCAAGAGATGGGCATCTCATAACCCATTTCTTTAGATTAATCAGGGGATATTTCACAGGCCGTGCTGGAGGATGTTGGTCTTCTTGTCAGCACAGATTGTTTTACCTACTAGCTGCCAGAACCTATCTGCCTCTGGTGACACCGGTAGGAAGAGCAATTGGTCTGCTGAACACGGTTTCCTCGGAGATCGACGTCTTTCATATTAGTGAAAGTTTGTTCAAAAGACAAATACTCTTGACTTTAGAAAGTATCTTGTCTTCCTAATGTCGAACCATCTCTCTTGTGTTCCTGGTATTATGTTGTACATATATAATATTTTACCTGTACTGAATAGATGCCTTAAACATTTATGCTGTTTGTAATGTCTGATGAGTTAATAAACTGATCTGATTACTCAAATTCTTCATGTGTCGGACATTTAATATTTTATTGATTTAATCGTGTTACGTTTTCAACGGTATTCTTCTATTTCTTATTACGTTTACGTCGTTTACATATAATTTCTTTATCATTCTTTCTTGTTTCCAAACCATCTATATTACTTGTATTATTTTATTATATTTAAATGGTCTCAGCACATGTTGCGGTATTTATGTAAATTTTTATATAAAAGTAATTAATATGGATGGAAATGTCTGTTTTTTATTACAGAAGTTATATTAGATTTTATGTAAATGTTACGCTTCTCTAAGGCATTATCAAATTTAATATAGAATATAATAAAACTAGTATCAAACAGAAGTCATTGTTCAAGATACAACAGACAGTTAACAATGTATGAAGCCACTCCAATCACCTTATTCTGCTCCATTGGCTCGGCTATATAATCAGTTTGATTCTTGCTACATTTGATAGTGCCTTAGCAAGGACAGGCATGTCATTCCCATAGAATATAATAAAACTAATAAAAAACAGATGTTTTCATTGATATTAATTATTTAATAAGGAGTTTTACAACATTGCTCAAGATACAATAGACATTTAACAATGTATGAAGCCACTCCAATCACCTTATTCTGCTCCATTAGCTCGGGTTTATAAACAGCTTGATTCTCACTACATTTGATAGTGCCTTACAAGGACAGACATATCATTCCCATAGAATATAATAAAACTAGTATAAAACAGACGTTTTCATTCGTATTAATTATTTAATAAGGAGTTTTACATCATTGCTAAAGATACAATAGACATTTAACAATGTATGAAGCCACTCCAATCACCTTATTCTGCTCCATTAGCTCGGGTATATAAACAGTTTGATTCTCGCTACATTTGATAGTGCCTCACAAGGACAGACATGTCATTCCCATAGAACATAATAAAACTAAAATAAAACAGACGTTTTTATACATATTAATTATTTAATATGGAGTTTTACATCATTGTTCAAGAAACAATACATTAAAGTAGTATACAAGTTAATGGTTAAAGGGTTTTATTACCTGTATGTAAGATATTCCTCAGTTCCGCGGGTATACATTTCCTAGAAGAATTTACATACAGATACTATTTATACAGAAGAAAAAATGCAGTAGAAATGATATCTCTTAGACAAATGTGTAGAAAATCTGTGTCGAATGAAAATATAAGAGGTGAATGCAATGCGAATGAAAGTGTTACGAACCAAAGAATAAACGAAGAAAAAGTGATGATAAATGTTGAAACTATAGAAGAAATATACAAATTCAAATATTTAGGTGTCTTAATAGAAAACAGACAAATTTTTTATACACCTGCAGAAGTCCAATGAAGCCAAATATCTTAGATTTTGCATTAATAAGGGTATTGTTTGCTCCTTGTAGTTGTTTATTTAGCATGTTTAATTTTTCAAAGATGAAAGAGCTGAAAGGGTTAGATGCAGGTGCCAAAATTAAGAAGATGGCTCAAAAAATATTGCTTCTGGGAAGGATAAGACCAGTGTTTGAGCAAGCCGCAATTTGAGTGTCTTGGGGGGCAATTCGCAAATAATTAATATTACTTACATTGCTGTCTTGTTATAATATGTATTTAGCAAATCTGACTTTTCGGTCAAGAAACAGCTTTAGTGAGTTATGTTATGTGAAGACTAAATGACGAGCGAGTAAATCATGTCTCGTGGGATGACGAGGTCCAGCTATCCAATCATTTCTTAGGGAGCCTTCTAGGTGGACGGTGTCCAAAGGGGATTTCATAAGCGGCTGTATATGCGAGTCTGTCACTAACTATTCTGGTTACATGGTCCCTCCAGTATCTTCTTCTGGATCTACTCCACCGTACAATATCCTCTATTTCGCATATTTTCTTATATCTGTAATGGCAGTGCACAATGGTGTTCTTCTACCGACCCTTATGTATGGAAGCGAAGCATGGAACTGGCAAAGGAAGGATGAAAGTAGAATAAATGCAGTAGAAATGAGATCTCTTAGACGAATGTGTGGATATTCTGTGTATAATAGAGTGTCGAATGAAAATATAAGAAGTGAATGCGGTGCGAATGATGGTGTCATGAACAAAATAATGAAAGAATCATTAAGATGGTTTGGACATATGGAAAGAATGAATGAAGAAAGAATGGTAAAAAAATTATATGTTAATGATGTAAATGGTACCAGAAATAGAGGAAGACCAAGGAAAACGTGGCACGATCAAATAAATCAAATATTGAATGTCGGCCATGTGAGGAGTCAGAGAAATCGACGCGCGTGCATGACACGATGTATGAATGTTGAGGAAGCGAGAGAAATATATCAGGAAAGAAAGGTGTGGCAGTCCATTCTTTCTGCCTACCCCTTCGGGGAGACGGCGTGATGGTTAGTTAGTTAGTTAGTTAGTTAGTTTCTTATATCTGCATTGTGGACACGATCTTAGAAAGTTTTTCCGGTAATTGATCTTAGGAAATTCATCTCGGATGTTCTGAGTAGACTCTTGTCCGTGTCTCTACAGCGTACGTCATGATAAGTCGCATGCATGTCTTATAAGTTCTGACCTTCTGATATGTTGCCAGATTAATGGATGATAGATGGACCAGAAGGGTGGTAGAGTCGAACCCTCCACATGATGGTCCGATGACATTAGGAGAATTGCTGGCGATTGGATGCGAAAGGCACAAGACAGGAATAAGCATGAGGAGGTCTATGTCCAGCAGTGGACGACAATGGCTGTTCAAGCAAGTAAGTAACTAGCTCACAGGAAAAAGGGGTAGGCAGAAAGAATGGATTGACACACTTTTCTTTCCTGACATATTTCTCTCGCTTCCTCAACATTCATATATCGTGTCATGCACGCGCGTCGATTTCTCTGACTCCTCACATGGTCCAATATTTGATTTATTTGATCGTGCCACGTTTTCCTCGGTCTTCCTCTATTTCTGGTTCCATTTACATCATTAACATATAATTTTTTTACCATTCTTTCTTCATTAATTCTTTCCATATGTCCAAACCATCTTAATGATCCTTTCATTATTTTGTTCATGACACCATCATTCGCACCGCATTCCCAATTCATATATTTTTATTCGACACTCTATCATACACAGAGTATCCACACATTCGTCTAAGAGATCTCATTTCTACTGCATTTATTCTACTTTCATCCTTCTTTTGCCAAGCCCATGCTTCGCTTCCATACATAAGGGTCGGTAGAAGAACACCATTGTGCACTGCCATTTTAGGTTTTTTGGATAGGTTTTTGTTTGCGATGACAACTTTAAGTGCACCATTCACTCTGTTGCCTGCCCCAACCCTTCTTTTAATATCCCTATCCACTGTAAACATACTACCCAAATATACGAACCCATCTACTTGCTCCAAATTTTCACCATTCACGCTAATGTTGTAGACTGTCATGATTTCTTCTTTTTCATAAATCATTACCTTGGACTTGTTCACATTCATCATCAGATCATTTCGCATGCATACCTCATACATACTATTCACCAGGACTTGTAGTTCATGCTCGTTGTCTGTAAGTAGGACAGCGTTATCCGCATACAAGAGGCAGCTTACTGACACTCCGCTCATTTTGGCACCTGCATCTAACCCTTTCAGCTCTTTCATCTTTGAAAAATTAAACATGCTAAATAAACAACTACAAGGAGCAAACAATACCCTTATTAATGCAAAATCTAAGATATTTGGCTTCATTGGACTTCTGCAGGTGTATAAAAAAAATGTTTCAGACAGCAAATTTAAGCAATTTTATTGGCTAAATAAGTGCGAAGTGACTGGTTTAGCTGTAATTGCTATTGTGGATCACTCGGATATAATGGCTAGTGACTTAAATGCCAGATATTCTGATTTAATAGACATTTCTTTCCCATCTTGGATAACTCAACCAATATTGGTAGATATAACAGATATGACCCTTTGAAAATAGGAGGGATAGAAATATCTCTTTCAAAGAGTTTAAAGTTTCTAGGCGTTCATTTAGATGGCAATCTGTCTTACGATACGCACATATCAGGGCTTGTTAAGTCTGGTTTCTTCCAACTGAGACAGCTTAAACATCTTCTTCTTCTTCTTTGCTAGCCTTCTTCCCTCCACTGCTGGATATGGGCCTCTTCCAATTTCTTCCACTCGTCTCTATCCTGCCCCCTTTATATCCAAGATTTTCCAATCCTTTTGATAATATCATCGGTCCATCTCATCGGTGGCCTTCCAACACTTCACCTATTTTCCCATGGTCTCCAACTGAGTATCCTGGGTGCCCATCTGTTGCCACCCTGTCTAGCCAAGTGTCCAGCCCATTGCCATTTCAATTTTGCCACTCGGTCCATGACGTCAGCAACCCTGGTGCGGCGTCTGATTTCTTCATTTCTTATGCGGTCACGCAAGCTCACACCAAGTATCTGTCTTTCCATGGACCTCTGTGTACACTTGAGCCTGTGGACACGTTTTGCTGTAAGAGTTGTCGTCTCTAGTCCGTATGTCATCATGGGCAGTATACACATGTCGTAGACCTTTCTTTTGAGACAAACCGGTATTTCATCATTTTCAAAGACATGTCTCAGTTTACCAAAGGCGGCCCAGCCCAGTCCAACTCTTCAAGGTAGCTCTGCAGTTTGATTCTCTTTTCCGAGTCTGATTTTATGACCGAGATACACATACTCTTTCACACTTTCTATCTTATTTCCTTCTATAATAATGTTTTTATTTGTTGAACTTAGTATCTTTGAACTTAAACATATAAGGAGATATTTACCTATTGGTGAAGCTAAGACCCTCGTAAATTCTTTTGTAGTGTCACATTTAGATTATTGTAAGTACGCTAGATTGCTAAATAATCAATTAAGCAGAATACAAAGTGTATTCAATGCTGCTGCCCGATTGATTATGGGGCAACACTGATATATCACGCTGCTCCTGAAGGACCTTCACTGGCTTAAAATCCCAGAGCGAGTAAAATTCAAATGGTGTTTGACAGTGTTTAAGACTCAACACCAGAGAGCGCCAGCGTATATATCGGACCTCTGCGTGACACCCATGCCGATGGAAAGGCAACGTTCACTCCAATCAGTAGAAACAAGTGCAAACAACATAAAAATTCCAGTCAGAGCCAATAAAGCAAGTTTCTATCCGCGTTGCAGGTCCGTTGACGTGGAATAGCCTCCATGTTAGTATTAAGTATGAGGATAGTGATGTTAAATTTAAGAAACTTCTGAAGACTGCACTGTTGGGTCAGTCATTTCCTAGTACACCCTTGGAGTCATTGATTTTACAAAATGGCACACTTAAAATATAAGTCATCTAAATAATAATAATAAAAATCTTATCAAATCAAATCAGTTTATTAACTCAAAAGACATTACAAACAGCAAAATGTTTAAGGCATCTATTGAGTACAGGTCAAATATTATAAAAATACAACATAATACCAGGAACGCATTATAGATGGCTCGACATTAGGAAGACAATATACTTTCTAAAGTCAAGAGTATCTGTCCCCTGGACGTACCTTCACTAATATGAAAGATGTCGATCTACGAGGAAACCGCATTCAGCAGACTAATTGGTCTTCCCACCGGTGTCACCAGAGGCAGATTGGTTCTGATGGCCGGTAGATGAAACAATCTGTGCCGTCGCTGTCGGAGAAATCTATCAGGGACAAAAAGACCAACACCCTCTAGCACGGCAGAGTTCTCGAAATATCTCCTGAGTAATCCAAGCCCATCTCTTCGAAGCTGTAAAGAATTGGTACAATTAAGGTTGGGAAACCCTGGATTAGACGTTACATCAGTGCAGAAACATGCAAGACTGTATATTAAGCAATCATTCTCTTCTTCTTCTGCTGTATTTAGAACTATGTCCTGTTATTTTTGGAGCCTGTTCCTGGGATGTAGATGTCTAACTGTCTCGCCATCTTTTGGGTGGTCTTCCTGGAGGTCCATTTCCTGTTGGTACTTTATTTACTGCTTAACGAACATGCTCTCTCACATGATCTCTCCAGAAGCATCTTCTCAGTCTTCCTATCGCACGACATCTTCTACATTGCAGATCTTTCTTATTTCAGAATTTTACTCTATATTTCTGTGGTTCTTAGGAGACTTTTTGTTCTGGTGGTGTCAGCCCTCGTTTTGATTCCATATGTCATTATAGGACGTACGCATGTCTTGTAGATTCGTATTTTGTTCTCCTTTAGCATATTCTGTGTGTTTGTCGATTTTCAAAAAGCATACGATCGCGTTGATAGAGGTAAGCTGTGGGAAATATTGTCAGAATATGGAATAAGCACAAAACTGATCACGGCAATTAAGTCGCTGGACACGGAAAGCACTGCTAGTGTCAGAGTAAATGGAAATATTACAGCCTGGTTTGATATCAATAGAGGTTTCAAACAGCGTTGTGTTATGTCCCCATGGTTATTTAATCTATATATGGGCAAATGTATGAAAGAGAACAAAGAACAAATGACAAAGTGAAACGAGATTGAAGTTAAACTAAGACAGAATGAGGCTAGACAAAAAATTTAAGAGTTAAAATACTAATAGTACTAGAAATAAAAGTAATATCATGTAACATCGCGGTCACATACACGCCGAAATGTTGCTCCGAACATTTTTAATAGATGATCGGATAAAATATTAAATTTGTGTCACTGTAGAAATACTAGTATTTAAATCTTAGTTTATTTCGAAAAGTTCGATGCACGTTGGCATTCGAATAATTTTACACCAGAATGAGTAAGCAAATGTCTTTTTAAAACAAATTTTGTTTTAAATGGTTTATTGCACGTTGAACAAATAAATGATTTTACATTTGAATGAGTATGCAAATGAATTTTTAGTTCATTGTTAGTTTTAAACGGTTTATTGCATATCGAACATATAAATGACTTTACATCAGAATGAGTAAATGAATGTATTATTAAACATGATTGTCTATTGAACGATTTTTTGCAAGTTGAACATTCATATAGTTTTATATTTGAATGACTAAGCATATGAATTTTCAAAGCTGATTTTGTTTTGAACGGTTTGTTACATTTTGAACAATCAAATAGTTTTACATCTGAATGACTACGCATATGAATTTTCAAAACTGATTTTGATTTAAACTGTTTATTGCACGCTGAACATTTAAATGGTTTTATTTCGGAGTGAATGAGCAAATGTCTCTTTAAATCTGAATATGTTATAAATGTTTTTTTGCACGTTGAACATTCAAAAAGCCTTACATTTGAATGAGTAAGCAAATGTCTTTTTAAATATAATTTTGCTTTAAATTGGGCGTTGCATGCAGAACATTGAAATGGATACCCATCTGTATGAATAATCAAATGATGTTTTAAATCTTTGTTTGTTTTAAATGGTTTTTGGCACGTTGAACAATTAAACAATTTTATATCTGAGTGAGTAAGAACGTGTTTTTTTAATCCTGCCTTTCTTCGAAACGGTTTGTTGCACGTTGGACATTTAAATAAATTTATATCTGAATGAGAAATAGAATGCGCTTTTAATTGTTTCTTTGATTTAAATGATTTGTTGCACACTGAACATGAAAACGGTTTTTCTTCCGAGTGAGAAAGCAAATGATCCATTAACTGTGAATTGAATGCAAACCGCTTTCTGCAAGTAGAACACTCGAATGATTTTTTTGAAGTGTTTTGTTGGATTTGAACCGTGTTTGTTGAACAGGGAGATACACTCTTTCTAGATTCATCTAATTCTGTGGGATCTTGCTTCACAATACTGTGGGACACATCTATATCTACGGAGAACGTATCGTCGTGTATTAAATAGCTTTCACTGCCGGGAGGCTCAATCTTAACATTCAAAACGTTTTCCAATGTGTTAAATGATTCATCAATTTCAATATCCACTTCCCCTTTGATACATTCAATCTTAACAGCTGTTATGTTCGTCGAATATTCTTCTAGGTTTGTCTTCGGGTCCGGCTCTAACTTAACACAGGGCATTAACACACTCTCAGATTGTCCCGGACTCTCGCGCTTAACGCTCCCAGACACGGCGCGTTCCATCATTTCAAATTAGTTTTAGATTCGCCCACTGGACACGCAACGGTCGCAAGCATGTATTACAAAACGACATGCAAAACGTAGATAAGTTCGTTTTACTTCACAGTTTACATGCATAACAATACAAAGAATGAAATAATGACGCACATTGAGACGTGGTTTGCTAACATCGGCTCAGAAACAATGCTCGAGCTCTTTTGCGAATGAGTTTTATAAATTGTCCCAATACAGCGCGATAAATATCCAAACATGGACTTGGGAGATATTACTGCTCGAAACACTGTCACAACTTCTTGACATTTGATAGGAACACCCATAGACACGTTATTTTTATTTATATAATACTGTATCCAGACTCATAACACCAAAACCTTCAAGAGATCTCGGGATCATATATATATGAGAGCATTTGTGACACTGCTCTAAGGATGTTGGGCTTCATCGTTCGGACCAGAAGGGTTTTGAGAGATCCTAATGTCCTCAGAGTCCTATAGTGTCATCGGTGGGAAGATCATTCAATGGACGTCTTTCATATTATTGAAAGTACGTTCAGAAGGAAAATACTCTTGGGTTTGGAAAGTATCTTGTCTTCCTAATGTCGAACCATCTCTCATGCGTTTCTGGTAGTATACTATATCATCTTCGTCAGCTTGTCTCCATCAACTGCTGGACGTAAGTCTCTCCACCCCCACGTCATCTCTCTCGGTCTCCCGCCAGTGTTCTCCAGGCCCTTAGCCTAAGAACCGAAGCATGGAACTGGCAGTAGAAGGATGAGAGCAGAATAAATGCGGTGAGGTCCTTAAGACGTATGTGTGGTAAAACGATGTACGATACAATCTCAAATGCCGATATAAGAAAGGAATGTAGAGCGGAAGAAGGTGTTATAAACAAAATTATACAAGGATCGCTGCCATGGTTTCCGACATATGGAGAGCATGGAAGGAGAGAGAATGGTTAAGAAAGTATACATTAACGATATAAATGCAGTAAGGAGTCAAAGTAGACAGAGCAAAACATGTCACAACCAAATTAATCAAATTTTAAAGGTTGGTCATGTTAGAAGTCGAAAGAATTGACGTGTGTGTATGACTCGTAAATAATAAATTTGGTGGAAGCTATAGAGGTGTGTCAGGATAGAGTAGTGTGGCGGTCCATTCTCTTTGCCTACCCCTATGGAGAAACGGTGTGATGTTTTTTTTGTTTATTTAAATGTAAGTTATATTATTGAAGTCAGACGTGCCTCAAAATTTAAAAATAAAAGTGCTAGACCAGTGTGTGTTACCTGTGATGATCTATGGATGCGAGACATAGATGTTAACTAAAGAAGCAATGCACAAAATCAAAGTTGCACAACGGGCCATGGAAAGTTCCATGTTGGGTATTTCGCTTAGAGACCATATACGCAATGTAGAGATTAGAATCTTTCAACGGTGAAAATCTGGAACAAGCGGATGAATTTGTTTATTTAGGAAGTATGTTTACAAAGGAAGGGAGAGTGATATTGAAAGAAAGATATTGAAAGAAAGGTTGGGGCAGGCAACAAAGTAAATGGTGCACTTAAAGTTGTCATCGCAAACAAAAGCCTAACCAAAAAAGCTAAGATGGCAGTGCATAATAGTGTTCTTGTGCTGCAGCTTGAGCGCATAAATGGAGAAATAATGGTTAAGAAAGTATACGTAAATGATGTAAATGTAGTACGGAGTTGAGGTAGACCGAGGAAAACAAAGCATGACCAAGTTAATCAAATTTTAAAGGTTGGTCATGTTAGAAGTCGGAAGAATCAACGTGCGTGTATGACTCGCTGTATGAATGTGGAGGAACTATAGGTGTGCCAGGATAGAATAGTGTGGCGGTCCATTTTCTCTGCCTACCCCTATGGGGAAACTGCGTGATGGTTTGTTGTTGTTGTTAAAGATGAAAACCCATGCAGCAAGAGATTACCAGGAAGGCCGCCAAAAAGATGGAGAGATGGCTGGACATCATCATCCCAGGACAACTCACCGTCTTAAAAAGGTCATACGACCTAAACTAAGGGGAAGAAGAAGAGGAAGGTGATAGCTAACTCATCTGTCAATAAAACATAATCTTTACATATACATATTACTGGTTTTTTGGATTTTAGAACTATTAAGATTGAATTTTTCTTGAATCATTTCAATAAACATCTTCGGTATGATGATGGATTCAGAAGCAAGAGCTAAAAGAGGAAGAGTTCCTCATGTGCTCAGAGTCCTATACAACACATTGGTTCGGAGCAGACTCGAAAGTGGTTCTGTGATATGGAGTCCTCACGAGGCGAGGTATTCCGTTATGCTGGAGAGGGTTTAGAAAAAATTTCTGAGGTATCTCTACATGAGAGAGTATGGTAGCTATTCGTGGCTTTATCCCACAGCATTTCTTTTGGGAATACTTTGGATCAACTCTCTGCAGCTTCGAAGAGATGGGATTAGATTACTCAGGGTATATACCCGAGGTAATGGAGCAGACTAAGGTGATTGGAGTGGCTTCATACATTGTTAACTGTCTATTGTATCTTCAACAATGATGCAAAACTCGATATTAAATTATTAATGCAATGAAAACGTCTGTTTTATACTAGTTTTATTATATTCTATGGGAATGACATGTCTGTCCTTGCTAAGGCACTATCAAATGTAGCGAGAATCAAACTGTTTATATACCCGAGCTAATGGAGCAGAATAAGGTGATTGGAGTGGCTTCATACATTGTTAACAAACTGTCTATTGTGTCTTGAACAATGATCTTATTAAATCATTAATCAGAAAACAGACATTTTCATTAGTATTAATTAGCCATTCATTATTTTGTAAGTCTTTGTTGTCTAACTTAAGTCAACAAAGCAGCTGCAATCTCTGGTGCTCTAAAATTCACAATATGGAAATATAAACACAAGGCTATTAAGAGTAAGATGAATCTATAAAGCATGCCTAAGACATATGGCGTTGGAGCAAGGGTAGACACAGTCAGGATCAAACTAGTTCTGAGCACTTCCAAAATGAAGACACTGAGGATGATACAGGCAAGACACTGAGAAATCGCGTGAGGAACACCAGAATTAGAGAGATATATGAGGTTGAGGATATTATAAGATAGAGTAGACAGCGAAGAAGGGACTGATACAGTCATATCCAAAGAATGGACACCACCAGACTCCCTTTTAACAAACAGAAGACCTGCTAAAAGCAATTAGTCTGCTGAATGTGGTCTCATCGAAGATTGACGTATTTTTATTAGTGAAAGTATGTTCAGAAGACAAATACTCTTGACTTTGGAGAGTATCTTGTCTTCCTAATGTTGAACCATCTCTCATGCGTTCCTGGTATAATGTTCTTTTTATTCTTCTTCTTCCTTATTGTAAACCTATGTGGTCTGGTCTCCAGAGTGTTGCTCCTCTTGTGAGGTAGACTCCCAGCTGTCCTTCCATCTTTTAGGAGATCTTCCACGAGGACGAGTCCCATGAGGCTGATTATGCAATGCAATATAGGGGAGTCTGGTGGTATCCATTATTTGAACATGACCGTACCAGTCCATTTTCGCTGTTTGATCCATCTTATAATATCCTCAACCTCACAATCCTCTCTTATTCTGGTGTTCCTCACGCAATCTCTCAGTGTCTTGCCTGCTATCGTCCTCAGTGTCTTCATTTCGGAAGTCCTCAAAACTTGTTTGGTCCTTACTGTGTCTGCCCTTGCTTCGAAGCCATATATTATTATTGGTCTTATGCATGCTTTATAGATTCTCAAGTTACTCTTAATGGCCATGTCTTTGTTTTTCCATATTGTCACTGCATTCACTTCTTATATTTTCATTTGACACTCTATCGTATACAGATTAAGCACAAATTAATCTAAGTTTCCGTCCGTCTAAGAATTTTCATCGTAAAAAACATCTGTGCAATTAGTTGTATTTCAAAAACTAACTAACTAATCATCACGCCGTCTCTCCGAAGGGGTAGGCGGAAAAAATGGACCGCCACACTTTTCTTTCCTGACATATTTCTCTCGCTTCCTCAACATTCATACATCGTGTCATGCACGCCCGTCGATTTCACTGACTCCTCACGTGGCAGACATTCAATAAGTGATTTATTTGATTGTGTCACATTTTCCTCGGTCTTCCTCTATTTCTAGTTCCATTTACATCGTTAACATATACATTCTTTCCATGTGTCGAAATAATCTTATTGATACTTTCATTATTTTGTTCATAACACGATCATTCGCACCGCATTCACACAGAGTATCCCGTCTAAGAGATCTCATTATGCACTGCCATTTTAGCTTTTTTGGATATGTTTTTGTTTGCTATGACAACTTTAAGTGCACCATTCACTCTGTTGCCTGCCCCAACCCTTCTTTCAATATCCCTCTCCACTGTAAACATACTACCCAAATACACAAACTCATCTACTTGCTCCAAATTTTCACCATTCACGCTAATGTTGCAGACTGTCATGATTTCTTATTTTTCAAAAATCATTACCTTGGACTTGTTCACATTCATCATCAGATCATTTTGCATGTATGCTTCATACATTCTATTCACCAGGACTTGTAGTTCATGCTCGTTGTCTGCAAGTAGGACAGCATCATCCGCATACAAGAGAACATACATCCAACCCAATTAGTTCAAGAATGTGTAAAATATTAAATCGGTGGTGAATGTGAAGGAAAAGTGTGTCAGTAAAAGCAGGTTAGTTTTGAAAAGTTTATTTGAAAAGTACATTTATATCAAGACTCACAAGCGTATATAATTATTAAAGCAGCCACATATATAATGAATAACTTCTACCCAAGAATGACTTTTTTTAAAAACACCTTCACCTACTTTCCCCTGAAACAGCTCTGGCCAATAAGAGGTCTTCTTCGCTCCAGACACTACCAGCTTATCCTCGCTGTCAGTAAGCATGGGATTAAGTTAAGTCTGGCATAGTTGTGAACAGTTTTTGTAAGATGAACTCTCAAATCGGGTAATAGTCTAGCGAATAGAACGCTTGGTTCCCGATTCAGGGGACTTGGATTCAAGCCTGGATATGCCAGATTCCTTCTTCATAATAATGAGCTATTTTCTGCTTATATTAAAGATTATTAAATAAATTCTAGCCTTTGAAATATGGCTCCATCGCCAAATGCTCAGAGTTCCCTGGACAGACATGGTTAGAAGTCCTGAGGCGAGCTAGAGTTGACAGGGAATTCTTATCATCTATCAAGGTTCGAAAGATCTCACATCTGAGTCATATACTGCGTGGGAAAGAGTACCACCTTCTCCAACTGATATTGGAGGGGGAAATTGAGGGACGCCGAGGGCCGGGAAGGAGACAAATGTCCTGGCTGCGAAACGTGAGGGAGTGGACCGGCATCCGAAGTGTGAAGAAGCTGTTCCGAGCGGCGCAGGACAGGGACAGGTTCGCCGAGGTGATCGCCAACGTTGGGGGGACCCGACAGGGCACTTGAAGAAAAAGAAATAAATTCGAATACAATTTATTTAAATCCTTGATGTTATTCTTTTTTTTAAATACATATACAAGTATATACATATTATTTCTTCTGATAAAATAGTAATGAATTTTTTAGTCTTTTTAAATCTAAATTTGTTTTAAACTATTTGTTGCACTTCGAACATTCGAATAGTTTTATATCTAGATGAGAAAGTATATGATGTTTTAATGCCGATTTGAAGTTAACTGCACATTAAACATTAAAAAATATTGTGAAGAATTATACATTTGTAATATTAATTTTGTTTTCAGAGATAAGATTCAATACTTTTTACATCAGAACGATGTAAAACATACGTAAGCAAATGTTGTTTAAAACTTATTGTTACACGTTGTATAATCAAATTGTTTTATATCTGAATGATTGACCTATTTAGTTATACATTTGATGAAAACATTAAAATAGTTTCACATCTGAATGAGTAATCGTATGACTTTTAAAACCAGATTTTGTTTTAAACTGTTTGTTGCATATTGGACATTTAAATTGTTTTACATCTGAATGAGTGAGAAAATGAATTTTTAATTGTTGGCATGTCTTGAATGGTTTGTTGCACATTGAACAAATAAATGATTTTACATCTGAATGAGTGCGAAAATGAGCTTTTAATTCTTTTTTTGTTTTAAATGGTTTGTTGCACGTTGAACATTCGAACAGTTTTAAATCGGTGTGAATTATCGAATGTCTATTTAAAAATGATTTTGTTTTAAACATTTTATTGCACGTTAAACATTTAAATGGTTTTACAACTGAATGAGTAAGAAAATGAGCATTTAATAGTTGGCGTGTTTTTAATGGTTTGTTGCACGTTGAACAAATAAATGATTTTACATCTGAATGCGTAAAAACATGGGTTCTTAATTCTTTTTTTGTTTTAAACGGTTTGTTGCACTTTGAACATTCAAACAATTTTAAATCAGAATGAGTAAGCGAATGTCTTTTTAAATATAATTTTGTTTTAAATGGTTTGTTGCATGTGGAACATTGAAATGAATTTACATCTGAATGGATAATCAAATGATTTCTTAAATCTTTTCTTGTTTTAAACGGTTTGTTGCACGTTGAACAATTAAATAATTTTACTTCTGAGTGAGTAAGAACATGTAATTTTAATTTTGATTTTGTTTGAAACGATTTGTTACACGTTGAACATGTAAATGATTTTACGTCTGAATGAGTAAGAGAATGCGCTTTTAAATATTTGCTTGATTTAAATGATTTGTTGCACACTGGACACGAAAACGGTTTTTCTTCCGTGTGAGAGAGCAAATGTCTTATTAATTGATATTTGTGTGCAAACGGTTTGCTGCAAGTCGAACATTTAAATGATTTATCTATCGTTTTCTGGTGGATTTGATCTGTGTTTGTTATACTGGAAGATACACTCTTTCTAGATTCATCTAATTCTATGTGATCCTGCTTCACAATACTGTGAGACACGTCTATATCTACGGAGAACTTGTCGCCACATTCTAAATCGTTTTCACTATCTGGCGGCTCAATCTTGACATTATAAGAGTTCGTCGAATCATTTTCCAAATCTTCGTTCATTGATTCATCGATTTCAATATCCACTTCCTCTTTGATACATTCAATCTTGACAGCTGTATCGTTCGTGGAATATTCTTCGAAATTTGGTTGCTCCAAAATGTTTTCGTCTTCTCTTTTGTTATCCCAGGCAGTCGGGTCCGGCTCAGACTTAACACAGAGCATTAACCCACTCTCCGATTGTCCCAGACTCTCCTGCTTGATGCTTCCAGACACGGCGCCTTCCATCCTTTCAAATTAGTTTTAGATTCTTGGGCGCACTGGACACACAACTGTCAGAATTGTGCATGTATTACAAAACAGATTAACGTTCGTTTTACTTCACTGATTACATGCGTAACAATACAAAGAATGAAATAATGCCGCAAATCGAGACGTGTTTTGCCAACATCGGGTCAGAAACAATGCACTAGCTTTATTGTGAACGAGTTTTATAAATTAGTATCCAAACATCGACTTGCGAAATATTACTGCTCGATATACTCGTACAAGTACAAACACCGCTTCTTGACATTTCATAAGTAACACCCATAGACACGTTATTTTTATTAATGTAATACTGTCTCTATACTCATGCTAAGTACAAGCAAGCGGCGACTTTTATAATAGATAGCTGGAAGCCGTTGCCTTGTTCTAGTGTCGACCCTTATGTATGGAAGTGAAGCTTGGTTTTGGCAGAAGAAGGATGAAAGTAGAATGATAAAATGCCGTAGAAATGAGGTCACTCAAAATAATGTGCGGAAAAAACAATGTATGGTAGAATATCTAATGATGAAGTAAAGAAGGAATGTAAGGCAGATGCGTGATAAATAAAATTAAGAACGAGTGGATGATGGAAAAAAGGTTATAACAAAAGAAGTCGGGGAAGGCCAAAGAAGACATGACGTGACTAAATTAACCAATTACTGAAAGGTGGCCCATTTTCGAAGGAGGAACAATCGTAGAAGAGGCGCGAGAATTATGTCAGGATAGAAAAGTGTGGCGATCCATCCTCCCTGCCTACCCCTCCGGAACTGTCCCTTGGTGGGCGAGATCTGGTCTAATTTTTATTTTGCTTATAATGTGATATTTTTATATACTGTATAGAAATAGTTTATTTCACTCCATTGCCTCTCCTCTATCTGTCCCATTCCAATCTATTCCTCCTTCTTTTTCAATTTCCCGCCTTTTTCGTGTTATTTTATTATGTATCTGTTATTACCTGGGTCTTACTTTTCCTATTTGTGTGTCTTTTCTGTTTCTACTGTTTGTATACAATTTATTATTCTCTTCATGTTGTGTATTATTGTATTTTTTTATTGTATGTGTCTTTCTGTTTTTTTTATACATATACTCGTATTGTACAATTTTATTATTAATAAAGATACGTGAGGCTGAGCGAGAGATAAAAGGAAAAAAACATATTAAATGTGGTCTGTCATCCTTTGGTTTTGATGACAAAGGCAATATTAATTAACGTAAGTCCCGGATGGACAAGGAATAGGCCCAGGTCGTGCAGCGAGACTAACGAAAGGGCGTCGCTGCACCCTATAACAGTCTCGGGTGGTGGTGGGAACCATAATTACCCCTCCGGGAAAAGGGCGTGTTTGTGTTTAGTTAATTAATTGGTTAGAAAATAAATACGATTTATGGTATGTGGAAGAAAGACGAAAGACAGCTGCGATGATTCAAACGTCATCATCAATCATAAAAAAAAAATTATAAAACTATTGTATTTTTCAAACTATGCACCATAATATCAACTTGCCGTCCCATTTTGGGCCCGAAATGGCTTTTAAAGAGGATATATATGTTCAGTAAAAATTCATGCATAAAAAAAGGAGTTTCTCTTTTTCGTTTTTTTTATTTCTTAATGATTACTGAAGGGGTAATGTAAATAAAATAAAATTATTAGTATTATTTTCTCAAAATATGTATTCGTATTATGAGTAATTATAATCAAATATATCTGTGTAGTTGGAATGGGAGAAATCAACAGATGCGGGAGATTGAAGAGAAGCTATTGCAGTCATGTCTGTACTGACATAATTTGTAGCTCGTTGTATATTGTGATTATGGTATTCTTGGGGTAAAATTTCTTCTTCATGGTTACAATCCTGATTGGTCTGCAACAAGCTTCACTCGTTTCCTTCACTCAGCCATGTATCCAGGCAGTCTCTTCATCTCTGTGTAGCTACCACAGCAAGTCCCCGAATCAGCTGATCCATATAGGCGTGCCTTGGGCGACCTCTACAATTCCTGCCCTCGACCATTCCATCGCAATAGTTATACGCAGGAAAGCAAGCAGGGGTATAATATCCTCTGTGAATTGGTAGACCGCCGTAACTATTATTGAAAGACGACGATTCACGATTTTGACGACTGTATTTGAATTTTTTTCAATAATTGAAGAACTCCCATTTGGAACTCAAGGACTTCATTTTCGTCAAACTGGTCTAATGATGGTAATATCCCATTAAAAAATGAGAGATGCCTATTAATTGTTTTAGGCTCATTATAGGAATAAGAATCTATAAATTTCATCATCTTCACATCCAGAGGACTAACATCATTCTTCATAGGTCTTTTAGTTATGCGTTTAGGTATTGGGTTCATAGGCACCATATAATCGTCAATCCGAATAGAATTTCTTTCCGATGTTTCGTTTGCTTCAGAACTATTTTCTTCGTTTTCGGACAATTTTAAATCAGAGTGTCTCTTTAAACATAATTTTGTTTCAAGTGGTTTGACACATGTAGAACATTGAAACGAATTTACATCTGAATGAATAATAAAATGATTTCTTAAACCTTTGTTTGTTTTAAACAGTTTGTTGCAAGTTGAACATTTAAATGGTTTAATACATGTATGAGCGAACGAATGCGCTTTTAAATGTTGCTTTGATTTAAATAATTTGTTACACATTGAACATGAAAACGGTTTTTCTTTTAAGTGAGAGATCAAATGTTCTACCAACTGCGATTTGAATGCAAACCGCTTGCTGCATGTAGAACATTGAAACGAATTCACACCTGAATGAGTAATCAAATGATTTCTTAAATCTTTGTTTGTTTTAAACAGTTCGTTGCACGTTGAACAATTAAATAATTTTGCATCTGAGTGAGTAAGAACGTGTATTTTTAATGATGATTTTGTTTGAAACGATTTGTTACACGTAGAACATTTAAATGATTTGACATCTGAATGCGTAAGAGAATGCGCTTTTAAATATTTGCTTGATTTAAATGATTTGTTGCACATTGGACATAAAAACGGTTTTTCTTCCGAGTGAGAGACCAAATGTCTTATTAACTGATATTTGTGTGCAAACAGTTTGCTGCAAGTCGAACATTTAAATGATTTTTCTATCGTTTTCTGGTGGATTTGGACAGAGTTTATTGGACTCTTTCTAGACCCATTTAATTCTATGGAATCTTGCTTAATAACACTGTGTGACACATCTGTATCTACGGAGAGCATATCACCACATTCAAAATCGCAATCAGTACCGGGAGGTTCACTTTTGACATTATCAGGGTTCGTCGAATCATTTTCTATGTCTGAGTTAATCGTGTCATTAATTTCGATATCCTCTTCCTCTTTGATACATTCAATCTTGACAGCTTTGATGTTCATAGAACATTCTTCGAGATTTGGTTGATCCAAAATGTTTCCGTAGTCTCCGTTGTTATCCCAGGCAGTCGAGTCCGTCTCAGACTTAACACAGGGCATTAACACACTCTCCGATTGTCCCGGACTCTCGTGCTTGATGCTCCCAGACACGGCGCCTTCCATCCTTTCAAATTAGTCTTGGTTTAAGTCCACAGGACACGCAACGGTCACAAGCACGTATTACAAAACGACATGTTCGTTTTACTTACTGTATACATGCATAACAATACAAAGAATGAAATAATGACACACACCGATATGTATTTTCCCGCGAATGAGTTTTATCAATCGTCTCGATACAGTGTGATAAACATCCAAACATCGACTAGCGAAATAATACCGAGTAGGTAATCATATTATGATTACTCGGTATATAATACAACCGTAGCTCTTTGACATTTGACAGGTATAACCCATAGACACACTATTTTTATTTATATAATACTGCCTCCAGACTTATGCCAAACGTAGGCAAGCGACAACTGTATAGCAACCTGGAGATTTATAAAAAAAACTAACTAACCATCACGCCGCGCCGCTAATGACGAACGAAAGAGATTGGCACCCATCGCCTTTCTGTGGAAGATATGTTTCATGCTGCACGGGCAGACTCCCCACGTAGGATCCTTCCAACTATAAGTGTACTATTAGCTGCCGGTCGATTTAAGGTTGGCAATAAACATGCGAATGATGACGTCAAGGAATATTTAAATTGGGAAATGCTTTGTCAGTATTAAACATTAGTTACACTGCTAAAATTTTGAACATTTGAGACAAATGACTAACAGATGCCAATATCTTTCAGAGTAATAAATTATTTGTAGGCGCAACTGTACCAGTACTGTCTTACCACCGGACAGGTGAAAATCAGTTTTAAATTAACGAAACATACTTTTATTTACACATTGCTGGTTTTTCTATCTTGTCCGATCGAGATTCGCTAGACCTGCTTTCAGGGTGACGAAATCCTCGGAAGAATTCCTAGCCGCTGAATCTCGAAAGGACGCGGAAGATATGATTAGGTATACACCGATGGAAGTGGAGGATTGATAATGGCGGGAGAACATATACATTTCTATTCATTTATATTCATGACCACATAAAACCAAAGATCACATAAGTCGCAGGTATACTATACAGATTTAGAGAAACTCTTCCCATCTCACTACTACGTGCATTATGCAATGATTCACTCTTATTTAGTTTATTTATCATGCATATGGGGTTTTTCAACTAAAAAGCTTATATCTGAAATCCAGGCTATTCAAAATAGGGCAATAAGAAATATATATAGTATTCCAATAGAAATACACGTAAAAGACATTTAAAGACTGACCGGCATTTTACCTTATTACGAAATTGCATATACACAGATTCAAATCATAAGTAATGTAGCTCACACAAATACTCATTACACTTATAACCGTGATGTTCTCAATTACAACACAATACAAGGACACAATCTACACCCACCTGATACTCGTACTACAAAGTTTGGTCTTAAGTCTCTGCTGTACCTGGCTTGTAGGGAATATAACAGGCTTCCTGAGGGTATTCGAGGCTCTAATAATGTAGTTGACAGCCTATAGCTGTATTTCCTCAGGAAGTGTGTGAAAAGTAGTTATTATTAGTATATTAGTGTATCTTGATTTTATTGTAAATAAAACACTTGTTTTTCACCACTTGAGTATTATATTTTACACGACTAGTTTCGGAAGCTACAGATGCTTCCATCTACAGGTTTAAATATAAAGTCAGTTTATTTTTAAACCTGTAGATGGAAGCATCTGAAGCTTCAGAAAATAGTCGTGTAAAATATAATACTAAAGTGGTGAAAAACAAGTGTTTTATTTACAATTTAATCATGTCCTACCACAAAGTGAATGCCGAAACAATAAATAACATATTTTGATTTTTATTCTGCTTGTTATAATATTTTTGTGTTCTGTCATGATTATATATTATAATCAATGTAATTATTTTAAGACCGAAAATGAGTTTATTATAACTCATGGGGAATATATGCTTTGTTATGTATTTTTTATATAAACAAAAAAATAAAATATAAAAAGTGTTCTCATCTTAATTGACATCACCGCAATTAGTTTTATGCCAAGAATTTGTAAAGCATTATATCGGTGGTGAAGGTGTAGGCGAAGGGTGTTTTTATTTAAGTTCATAAGAGGATTTAATTGTATCTCAATAGAGACGAAGATGCAAACTGAAAACTGAATATGGTGATCGAGGTGTTTACAGGACTTATTACGTGTCATTGGTTGGGTTAAGCGCACGCTTTATGTAATTACAACATTCCCCATTCCACCTTTGTTTATGACCATGTATGACAATTTTGGAAGTTGTATGTATGTTAAAGTCCTATGTCAGTTTCAATGTGCCATCTATGAAGATTTTGATTACATATGTTAATCATTTTAAGAATACTCCATATATAATCTACATACTAACGCCATCTATGGAGATGTATGTTTATTAAGCATTAATCAGGACATCTTTTTTATCTTAATGCGAATGATTACCCCGCCATTATTGCATTGTTAGAAGCCGCCTGGAGATGTCACACTCCTATCTATATGCCAAACAATAGACCATGGTCATAAACAAAGGAGGAATGGGGAATGTTGTAATTACATAAAGCGTGCGCTTAACCCAACCAATGACAGGTCATAAGTCCTGTAAACACCTTGATCAACCATATTCAGTTTCCAATTTGCATATCCGTGCTCTATTGAGATACAATTAAATAATTAATTGATAACCCACGGTGGGTGAAATCCAGTATTCGTATACAAGTATAAGTATACATTCAAAAAATTTCATAGGAGAAATTCATCCGCTTTCCCGAAGCTGTTACAGGTGGACGTCGCCTTTCGACAGCTTCGCTCTATCAATCCCTAGGCCCGTCCTTCGTCCATGCGGGACTTATGTTACTGGGGTTTGTGATTAAAGAGAAACAAGAGGGACCCAGGCCAGTGGAACATTCGCCAATACAATGTGTTTTTTAAAAGATCTTTCGACGTAATAATAATCTCCACAATAACTCGTATTTCAATAATTTGTACAGTATGAAATCGGGGGTGAAGGTGTAGGTGAAGGGTGTTACTAAAAACAGAATTATTTTCAAAAATATTTATTTAAAAGAGTACATTTATATCAAGGCTTACACAATGTATACAATATAACAGCGGCCACATGTACAATTAATAACTTCAGCCCAAGAATTACATATAATAAAACCATATACACGACTCACAAGAACAAAAGCTAAAGTTCCGGTGGCAGAGATGAGGACGCTGAGGATGATAGCAGGAAGGACTATTCGAGATAGGGTAAGAAACACGGCTTTCCGCGAGATTGCAAGGTGGAGGATGTCGTGAGATGGGACAGACAACGCAGAAGATACTGGAATGCGCACGTGCAGAGGATGGATCCCACCAGAATCCCACACGCTGTAACGCATCAGATTCCTGCCGCCTGCCATTCCCCCGGAAGACCGCCGAAGAGATGGAGAGATAGCTGGGAGTCAACCTCCCAAGAGAGGCCAGCCTGATTTCAGGAACACACCAAAGGTCTATAAGGAGATGAAGAAGAAGATATTCACTACTCTCACCTGACGCAGCTCTGTACATTAAGGCTCGCGTAGGCGGTACGCCGGAAGGGGGTATTCTTCACTCCAGACACGAATGGCTTATCTGCGCTGTTAATAAGCATGGAATTTAGTTCTTCTAATTAACTAAGTAGTATTTTTTTTCAGGTCGAACACACAAATATGATTCGAAGTTCTACTGATAAAATGGCAAATTAATTAATCTCGATTTTACAAGAAACCGCATTCTGCACGTTGAATATTACAATTGATTTACATCTAAACGAGAAACAAATTAATTTAAGGTAGCGACATAATCATGTTTAACGGTTTTTGCACGATAAATATTCGAATAGTTTTATAGCCGAATGAGTACACAAATAACTTATAATTAGTCCCGAAATTGTTTAATTCATTTTGAATATTTTAAATCTAAATGCATATGCAAATGCCTTTTTAAATGTGATTTCCTTTTAAACGATTTATAACACATTAAACATTCGAATAGTTTCACATCTGAATGAGAGAGCAAATGACTTTTTAATTCTGGTTTCTTTTAAACGGTTTATTGCACATTGAACATTTAAATGATTTTATATTTGAATGAATAAGAAAATGTAATCTTGTTTCTGTTTTTGTTTAAAATGGTTTGCAACACGTTGAACATTTTTATGGTTTTACATCTGAATGAGTGAGCAAATGATATTTTAATGTAGATTTTCTTTTAAACGATTTGTTACACTTTGAACATTTAAAAAGTTTCAGATCTGAATGAGTTAGCAAATGTCCTTTTAAATCTGATTTTCTTTTAAATGGTTTACTGCACGTTGGACATTCAAATTGTTTTACGTCCGAATGAATACACATGTGTCTATTCAAACAAAGTTTTGTTTTAAACATTTTGTAACACGTTGAACATTTAAACAATTTCACATCTGAATGTGTTATCAAATGATTCTTTAATTCTCTGCTTCTTAAAAATTTTTTATTGCACGTCGAACACTTGACTGATTTTATATCTGAATGAGTTAGCAGATGGTTCTTTAAATCTGGTTTTGTTTTCAATGAAATGTTGCACGTTGAACATATAAATTGTTTTAAATCTGAATGAGTATACATGTGATTATTTAAGTCAGTTTTTCTTTTAAACGATTTGTTACACGTTAAACATTTAAATGATTTTCTATCAGAATGACTAGGAAAATGTCTTTTCAATTCTGTTTTGGTTTTAAACGGTTTGCTGCACGTTGAACATTCAAATAGTTTTACATCAGAATGAGTAAGCAAATGAATATTAAATGAATATTTTCTTTTGAACAGTTTTTTGCATATTGAACATTCAAATGGCTTTATATCGGAATGAATAAGCAAATGACTGTTTAGTTCGCCTTTACTTCTAACCTGTTTGTTGCAAGTTGAACACTCAAAAGGTTTTAAATCTGAATGGGTATGCATATGAATCTTTAAATGCGCTTTTGTTTTAAACGGTTTCCTGCATGTTGAACATTCGAAAAGTTTTAAATCTGAATGAGAAAGCAAATGCTGTTCTAATGCATATTTTCTTCGAAACGATTTGTTACACGCAGAACATTTAAATAATCTTATATCTGAATGAGTGAGGAAATGTCTGTTTAAATCTGATTTTGTTTTTAATGATTTTTCGCAGGTTACACATTTAAATAGTCTTACGTTTGAATGGGTAAGCAAATGACTTTTTAAATCTGACTTTATATTGTTACTAGGCCCTTCTATTTCGACAGGATCTTGCTTCACAATACTGTATCGCACATCTATATCTACGGATGATTTGTCGTCGTGTATAAATTCGTTTTCGCCACCGGGAGGCTCTATCTTGACATTAGTGGGGTCCATCGGATATTTTTCTATACCTGCTTTATTCATGTCGTCATCCTTACAATCTGTTTCATTAGTGAGAGACTCAGCCTTGACAATTGTGATGTTCATAGAACTCGTTTCTAGATTTGTTCGCTCCAAAAGGTTATCGCCGTCTCCGTTGGCATCCCAGGTAGCCGGTTCTGGCTCACACTTGACACGTGTCATTATCACACTCTCCGATTGTCCCGGACTCTTCATTTCGGTGCTCCCAGAAACGACGCTTTCCATCGATTTGTGTCTCTTTACTATTTAATACCAATTAGGAAATAGTAAGAACGCACGTAGATACTTGGACTGTAGACGCCGGGTCGGAAACGATTCACTTGCTCTAGTACTGCTTGAGAATAACTTGTCTTAATCGTTCTGACTCTCGACTGGCGAGTAGCGAATGACAGATTCGAGTCCTTAGATAAGTGTTTTCCATAGACACGATATATTGTACTTTTCATAGACAATACGCCATATCAATTTGTTACGAATAAGCTTTCCGACACGGGGTGAAACATGACGATTAGTCGTATCCCACTCCATATCTCGAAGCACTCTCTCACAACGTATTGCAACGTACTGCTCCGGGAGGTATAGTGATATGAGATTGAAACCAATATTTACTATTTACAATTATATTTAATTAAACAAACATACAAAATACAAAAAGAAAGAAGAAAGAAGGATAAGATCGGGTGGTGGTCTAGGGGATAGAACGCTTGGCTTCTGATCCAGGGGACTTGGGTTCGAGCCTGGACACGACCAGATTCCTTCTTCATATTAATGAGCTATTTTCTGCTCATATTGAAGATTGTAAAATAAATTCTAACATCATTGATTGAAATCTTTGGTATTAGTCTTTAAAAAAAAAAAAAAAAAGAAACGATCACTTATTAACTAAAGATGACTTACTTGCTATCCGTTGGAACGACATAAAACTACTCCGTCACAGAATAACATTACTTGATATGCGGCGAGGACCGACGCTGACGCTGTCGTGGCCAGCATCAAGGACTGCCGGAGGCTGCATAACACAGAAGCATCACGCGGATCATGGACCGCGGATGGCGCGGATTCCCTTCACAGCGACAGCGGTGACCAGCATCACGTGATGAGCTGACGCCATGGTTAGCACGAGGACGGTGATCTGCGAAGCCAGCGTGGTGGCGAGTCGGCCGCTAATGGCGTCCGCGCCAAGAGGGACGTGCGAGGCGGGAATGGCCTCTGGCCAGCGCGCCGCGCCCAGCGCGTCCGCCTTCTCTGAAGTCTGATTTTTAACTCTCGAGCGCCGCTCCTGCAACCCTCTCGGGCCTGCTCCGCAGGGTGAGGGGTTAGGTCATCTCCTTCAAAGTGTGGCCACTCGCGAAAATTGGGCCCGGCAGTACCTAACTGCTTTGCGATACCGGGGCAGAACGCTATTTTTTTTCACTCACAGAATTGTCATTATCACTATTATTGTTTATAAATTGTTCTTCATAATCTTATCACTAATTAAAATTAAACTTAACTAAGATCAACAAAGCCTCCAGAGAGAAAACGCCTTTTCGGTCATGTAAAATTTGTCCAGTGCAATCTCACCTATTATGCCATGACACATGGCTATATCAAATTGTATGTAAACTTTTCCCACATAAAATTTAAATGCTAATCTATTACAAAGAAATAAAAGCTTTCGCCGCTTCTCATTCTATTATATAAAGACATTTATAATACTGCCGAACTTCTTCAATGTATGAAATATTTGAACACAATTGTTGACAAACAAAATGACAGCATTCAGTGTGTTTACTTCTTAAACAGCATTTCTATTCATTGAACGCGCGTTAAAATATGTAATAATGTGACTTATAGAATCAAAATGTGACATGTCCACTTTTCATAGTTTAGAGATAATCGTGAAATTGTGTTTATTTGTGATATGAATTGATGGAAGCGTTTGTTTTATTCCATTTACATTTTAACGGTTGAAATAATTAATTTCAAAACATTAAAAATAATTTGCCTAGCTCAATTTTCAATAAATTTACGATTCTTGTTTGGATCTGTCACTTTTTGAAAGTAAAGTACGGATTTGTCATATTTTGATAACCGCTTGGGATTTGTCACATTTTGCTACTAAATAGTGACGATCTGCTATCTTGTTGTAATGCCATGGGTGCAGCTATAAACTAGAAAAAATAGGTTTATTATGGATTAATACAAAATAAAAGTTTTTTTTTAATAAAGGGAAAACATATTTTTAATTTCAAAATAAACATAGTAGGTACCTATTGATAACGTCAGTAGACATCACAATAAACAATACAAAACTTAACATACACATTAAATAATTAGTAAAAAAAATGTTCAAACCAAATGTTTGCAAAGCATAATACGTTTACTAGAAAGTTGGCAAAGAACATTAAAATGTATGCAAACTAAATAAAAATTTACTAAAATAATAAGTATAATAAAAAAGAAAATACATTTCAAAAATGATTTAAGCTATATAATGAGATCGCTTATTTCTTAAATTATTGTACAAAATAATTCCGTGTCTTCAGTTTCCGCATCTTCTATGTCTTGAAAATTATCAATGATGTTTTTGTAATACAGTAAGCAATCAAAATTTCTCCAATTATCTCAATAGTGCTTAGTGATTAGATTGTTTACATCGCTAACTTTTTCTTTTTTAACTTTTGCAGTTTTATTAAACACAATGGGGATGATTTGGTTCGGCAACGTCTAGGATTTAAATATTTTTTTGGACATACTAATCACTAAATAAAATTCACAAAGGACAAATTCACAATATACCTACACCGAGATACACCACTGTAATTTTAACATGCAAGATAATATTGGTTTTTTGACAGTTACGAAAAAGAACACCGTTTTAGTACTTCTTTTGACCATTTCCACTTTTCTGTTTGTCTAATCCTCTCCCTTGCTTTATCTGGAGTAACTTGATATAGCCATGTTTCATGGCATAATAGGTGAGGTTGCACTAGACAAGTTTTACACGACCGAAAAGGCGTTTTCTCTCTGGAGGCTTGTTTGATCTTAGTTAAGTTTAATTTTAATTAGTGATAAGATTATGAAAGACAATTTAAAAACAATAATGACAATTCTGTGAGTGAAAAAAAATAGCGTTCTGCCCCGGTATCGCAAAGCAGTTAAGTACTGCCGGGCCCAATTTTCGAGAATGGCCACACTTGAGAGGGGATGATCTAACCCTCCGCCCTGCAGAGTTCCGGGCAGCTCTCAGCCCCAGTCCGCCTCCGCCCTCGGTAGGAGAAGTGTCTCTGCCCCGGCCGCGCGCCGGGGGCAATAGTCCCAATAGATCGCGAAGTGTTATACCGAACGCCGGGAAGTGAATCCGAAAAAGATCGCGATATCGCCGCATGGCGTCAGCTCATCATCATTGGGACCTGATGCTGGCCACGGCTGTCTCAGCGAATGAGACCAGACCGCTCCTCGCCCGTCCTCGCGCCCGCCTCGGACGTCCCTCGTGGTGTGGACGCCACGTGCCGGCTGGATCGACGACTTCGCAGATCAGATCAAGTAGTGTTAATTCAGTGACGGAGTAGCTTTAAGTCGTTGGCCAACGAATAGAAGTAAGTCATCTTTAGTTTATAAGTGATCTTGTTTATTTGTTTTTGTATGTTTGTGTTTAAATATAATTGTAAATAGTAAATATTGGTTTCAATCTCATATCACTATACATCCCGGAGCATCTTAGAGATCTAATAATAATCACATTAGCGAATAAACACTGGGCAATACGTTGTGAGAGAGTGCTTCGAGATATGGAGTGGGATACGACTAATCGTCATGTTTCACCCCGTGTCGGAAAGCTTTTTACTTACAAACTCTTTCCATATTTTACGAAATTTAAACCACGTAAAACTTTGAAAACCACAAAACATCTATCCCCTAATGCTTTTTAGAACGCATTTAAAACGGTTATGGGAAAATGGGAATAATCTTAAGGTAAAACAAAAAAACAATGGCGGTTCCTTCGACCAATCACGAGACATCTGTAACGATGCTTATTGGTTGAATGGATTTGTCAGTATTTGATAATACACTTGAAGAAATATGTCATATTTTGATAATAACCATGATTTTAAAAGAGCCACCGCTTAAAATTTGTAAGGATTAGTCGGTTTATGATGAGAATGCCATTTTTCTAATTTTAAAAGCAATGAAACTGCTTATAAGTTGTCTAGACATAATCCCAAACGAAATGAAACGACAATGAAAAAACTTTTTTTTTCGGAATAGCTTAATATTGTGTTTTTTTAAAGCGGTTCCTAAATAATAACGTATTTTATGATTTTTTATTAAATTATTTTTATCTTGTCGAGTAAAACAAACTCATTACCGGACAGGTTAAAGTATTTGTGAATGTTTTACATTGACCACCACTACAAAGAATGTTGGTTGAAGCAATGGTTGGTTGATAAAATATGTTATTTTAACACTGATTTTATTTTAAACGGTTTGTTGCATTTTGAGCATATGATTTTACATTTGAATGAATAAGCATATGAATTTTTAAATCCGATTTAGTTTTTAACGGTTTGTGCACGTTGCACATTGAAATGATTTTTTTTTTGTGTATACAACAGGTCGTTTGAACCCAATTACTGTATACAATTTATTTTTTAGCTATTATATTGATTCTCATGACATGTGATAGGTAGCCAATCTATCGCCATTTTATTGTCACGTGAATTCTACACCAGACCAAAGACAATGTGACAATCACACTGCCATCGCCGGGAATCGAACCCGGGACCTTCGATATGGAAGTCAGTGCTTCTAACCACTCTGCCACGAAGGTCGTAATAAAATGATTTTTTTATTGTTTTAAAATGGTTTGTTGCATGTTAGACATTTAAATTACACCAACAAACTTTTATTTACTCATTTCTGGCTAGCCTCTTATCTTCAACCAACATTCACTGGATCTGCATTTTGGATGACAAAATCCTTATAAGAATTTGTAACAGTTGAACATCAAGATGTCCCGGATGGCAAGATCAATTAAAGTGGAATATTCTTCAATACAATGTATTTTATAATAGATCTTTCGTCGTACAAGAACTCTCCACAATTAATCGAATTACAATAATTTATAAAGTATGAAATTGAGGGTGAAGATGTAGGTGAATGGTGGTTACTAAAAACAGGTTTATTTTCAAAAGTTTATTATAAAAAGGGTACATTTATATCAAGGCTACCACAATGTATACAATATAACTGCGGCAACAAATATAATAAATAACTTCAAGTCCAAAAATTACATATAATAAAACCATATACACTACTCACAAGAACAAAGGCTAAAGTACCGGTGGCAGAGACGAGGACGCTGAGGATGAAAGCAGGAAGGACTATTCGAGATAGGGTGAGGAACACGGCTTTCCGCGAGATCTGCAAGGTGGAGGATGTCGTGAGATGGGACAGACAACGCAGAATATACTGGAAGCGCACGTGCAGAGGATGGATCCCACCAGAATCCCACACGCTGTGGCGCATCAGATTCTCCCGGAAGACCGCCGAAGAGATGGATAGATAGTTGGGAGTCAACCTCCCACGAGAGGCCAGCCTGATTTCAGGAACAGACCAAAGGTCTGTAAGGAGAAGAAGTTATTCACTACTCTCGCTTGACGCAGCTCAGTACATTAAGACTCGCGTAGGAGGTACGCCGGATAGGGGTATTCTTCACTCCAGACACGAGTGGCTTATCTGCGCTGTTAATAAGCATGGAATTTAGTTCTTCTAATTAACTAAGTAGTAATTTTTTTCAGGTCGAACACACAAATATGAATCTAAGTTCTACTGATAAAATGGCAAATTTATCGACCCCGATTTTACAAGAAACCGTATTCTGCGCGTTGAATATTACAATTGATTTACATCTAAATGAGAAACAAATTAATTTAAGGTAGCGACATAATCATGTTAAACGGTTTTTTGCACGATAAATATTCGAATAGTTTTAAAGCCGAACAACTAACTTAAACAAATAACTTAAAATTAGTCCCGACATTGTTTAATTCATTTTGAATATTTTAAATCTAAATGCATATGCAAATGTCTTTTTAAATGTGATTTCCTTTTAAACGGTTTATAACACATTAAACATTCGAATAGTTTCACATCTGAATGAGAGAGCAAATGACTTTTTAATTCTGGGTTCGTTTTAAACGGTTTATTGCACATTGAACATTTAAATGACTTTATATTTGAATGAATAAGAAAATGTTATCTTGTTTCTGTTTGCGTTTTAAATGGTTTGCTACACGTTGAATATTTTTATGGTTATACATCTGAATGAGTGAGCAAATGAATTTTTAATGAAGCTTTTCTTTTAAACGATTTGTTACACTTTGAACATTCGAAATTTTTCAGATCTGAATGAGTTGGCAAATGTCCTTTTAATTCTGATTTTCTTTTAAATGGTTTACTGCACGTTGGACATTCAAATTGTTTAACGTCCGAATGAGTACACATGTGTTTTTTCAAATAACATTTTGTTTTGAACATTTTGTAACACGTTGAACATTTAAACAATTTCACATCTGAATGTGTTATCAAATGATTCTTTAATTCTCTGCTTCTTAAAAATTGTTTATTGCACGTCGAACACTTGAATGATTTTATATCTGAATGAGTTAGCAGATGGTTCTTTAATTCTGGTTTTGTTTTCAATGAAATGTTGCACGTTGAACATTCAAAATGTTTTATATCTGAATGAGTATACATATGATCATTTAAGGCAGTTTTTCTTTTAAACGATTTGTTACACGTTAAACATTTAAATGATTTTCTATCAGAATGACTAAGAAAATGTCTTTTCAATTCTTTTTTTGTTTTAAACGGTTTGCTGCACGTTGAACATTCGAATAGTTTTAAATCAGAATGAGTAAGCAAATGCATATTAAATGAAGATTTTCTTTTGAATAGTTTGTTGCATATTGAACATTCAAATGGCTTTATATCGGAATGAATAAGCAAATGACTGTTAAGTGCGATTTTTGTTTTCAAATGTTTGTTGCATGTTGAACACTCAAATAGTTTTAAATCTGAATGGGTATACATATGAATGTTTAAATACGATTTTGTTTTAAACGGTTTCCTGCATGTTGAACATTCGAAAAGTTTTAAATCTGAATGAGAAAGCAAATGCTGTTCTAATGCATATTTTCTTCGAAACGATTTGTTACACACAGAACATTTAAATAATCTTATATCTGAATGAGTGAGGAAATGTCTGTTTAAATCTGATTTTGTTTTTAATGATTTTTTGCAGGTTACACATTTAAATAGTCTTACGTTTGAATGGGTAAGCAAATGACTTTTTAAATCTGACTTTATATTGTTACTAGGCCCTTCTATTTCGACAGGATCTTGCTTCACAATACTGTATCGCACATCTATATCTACGGATGATTTGTCGTCGTGTATAAATTCGTTTTCGCCACCGGCAGGCTCTATCTTAACATTAGTGGGGTCCATCGGATATTTTTCTATACCTGCTTTATTCATGTCGTCATCCTTACAATCTGTTTCATTAGTGAGAGACTCAGCCTTGACAATTGTGATGTTCATAGAACTCGTTTCTAGATATGGTCGCTCCAAAATGTTATCGCCATCTCCGGTGGCATCCCAGGTAGCCGGTTCTGGCTCAGACTTAACACGTGTCATTATCACACTCTCCGATTGTCCCGGACTCTTCATTTCGGTGCTCCCAGAAACGACGCTTTCCATCGATTTGTGTCTTTACTATTTAATACCAATTAGGAAATGTAAGAACGCACGTAGATACTTGGACTGTAGACGCCGGGTCGACTCGATTCACTTGCTCTAGTACTGCTTGAGAATAACTTGTCTAAATCGTTTTGACTCTCGACTGGCGAGTAGCGAATGACAGATTCGAATCCTTAGATAAGTGTTTTCCATAGACACGATATATTGTACTTTTCATAGACAATACGCCATATCAATTGTATGTAAACTTGATATAGCCATGTTTCATGGCATAATAGGTGAGGTTGCACTAGACAAGTTTTACACGACCGAAAAGGCGTTTTCTCTCTGGAGGCTTGTTTGATCTTAGTTAAGTTTAATTTTAATTAGTGATAAGATTATGAAAGACATTTTAAAAACAATAAGTGAGTGAAAAATAATAGCGTTCTGCCCGGTACCGCAAAGCAGTTAGGTACTGCCGGGCCCAATTTTCTTGAGTGGCCACACTTTGAAGGGGATGACCTAACCCCTCACCCTGTAGAGCAGGCTCGAGAGCTACATAGTAGAGTGGAGTTGAAAATCAGACTACTTCGGAGGAGGCGGACGTGCGGCTTCGCGCCCGCTGGCCGCGGCGCGCTGGCCAGAGGCCATTCCCGCCTCGCACGTCTCTCTTGGCGCGGACGCCATTAGCGGCCGACTCGCCACCACGCTGGCTTAGCAGATCACCGTCCTTGTGCTAACCAACCGCGCCAGCCTATCATCATTGGGGCCTGATGCTGACCACGGCTGTCTCAGCGATGGAGACCAGACCGACTCGCTCCTCGCTCTCCCTCGCTGTTCCGCCTCGGACGTCCCTCGTGGTGTGGACGCCACGTGCCGGCTGGATCGACGACTTCGCAGATCAGATCAAGTAGTGTTAATTCAGTGACGGAGTAGCTTTAAGTCATCTTTAGTTTATAAGTGATCTTGTTTATTTGTTTTTGTATGTATGTGTTTAAATATAAGTGTAAATAGCAAATATTGGTTTCAATCTCATATCACTATACATCCCGGAGCATCTTAGAGACCGAATAATAATCACATTAGCAAGTAATACGTTGTGAGGAAGTGCTTCGAGATATGGAGTGAGATACGACTAATCGTCATGTTTCGCCCTGTGTCGAGAGCAACTTACTAACAAACTTTTCCCACATAAAATTTAAATGCTAATCTATTACAAAGAAATAAAAGCTTTCGCCGCTTCTCATTCTATTATATAAAGACATTTTTAATACTGCCGAACTTCTTCAATGTATGAAATATTTGAACACAATTGTTGACAAACAAAATGACAGCATTCAGTGTGTTTACTTCTTAAACAGAAAATATTAACCGAACGATGACCGTACCGGTACGGTTGCGCCTACAAATATTTTTCCGAATACGGAACAATACTTGCATCTATAGAGCATTGGCCACAATTTTTCAAAGTTTTAGCGATGAACTATAAAACTGACGGAGTAATTAGGGTTTCATATATTCTGTGATGTCATCATTTTCATTCCTTTTGCCAACCTTAAAGTCAGACTGTGATTTATATGTAATTTAACAATAAACGTAAAGTTCAATAATTTTAAGTGAAAAGAAAAACAAGTTTTTATACTTATAAGTTATCTAAACATAATCCCAAATGGTGGTTGACAATGAAAAAACTTTTTTTTTCGGAATAGCTTAATATTGTGTTTTTTTAAAGCGGTTCCTAAATAATTACGTATTTTAATGTCATAATCTATGATTTTTTATTAAATTATTTTTATCTTGTCGAGTAAAACAAACTCAGTACCGGACAGGTTAAAGTATTTGTGAATGTTTTACATTGACCACCACTACAAAGAATGTTGGTTGAAGTAATGGTTGGTTGATAAAATATGTTATTTTAACACTGATTTTATTTTAAACGGTTTGTTGCATTTTGAGCATATGATTTTACATTTGAATGAATAAGCATATGAATTTTGAAATCCGATTTAGTTTTTAACGGTTTGTGCACGTTGCACATTGAAATGACTTATATGTGAATGCTTAATAAAATGATTTTTTTATTGTTTTAAAATAGTTTGTTGCATGTTAGACATTTAAATTACACCAACATACTTTTATTTACTAATTTCTGGCTAGCCTCTTATCTTCAACCAACATTCACTTGATATGCATTTTGGATGAAAAAAACCTTATAAGAATTCGTAGCAGCTGAACACTAAGATGTCCCGAATTGCAAATTCAATGGAAGTGGAACATTCGTCAATTCAATGTTTTAAAAGATCTTTCGTCGTTATAAAATCTCCACAATAAATTGTATGTCAAAAAATTGTATGGGTGAAGGTGTAGGTGAAGGGTGTTACTAAAAACAGAATTATTTTCAAATATTTATTTAAAATAGTACATTTATATCAAGGCTTACACAATGTATTCAATATAACAGCGGCCACATATTCAATGAATAACTTCTGCCCGAGAATTACATATAATAAAACCATATTCACTTCTCACAAGAACAAAGGCTGAGGAAGATAGCAGGAAGGACTATACGAGATAGGGTGAGGAACACGGCTATCCGCGAGATCTGCAAGATGTCGTGAGATGGGGCAGACAACGCAGAAGATACTGGAATGCGCACGTACAGAGGATGGATCCCACCAGAATCCCACACGCTGTGGCGCATCAGATTCCTGCCGCCTACCATTCCCCCGGAAGACCGCCGAAGAGATGGAGAGATAGGTGGGAGTCAACCTCCCAAGAGAGCCCAGCCTGATTTCAGGAACAGACCAAAGGTCTGTTATCAGCTGTTAATAAGCATGGAATTTAGTTCTTCTAATTAACTAAGTAGTAATTTTTTTCAGGTCGAACACACAAATATGATTCGAAGTTCTACTGATAAAATGGCAAATTAATGAATCTCGATTTTACAAGAAACCGTATTCTGCACGTTGAATATTACAATTGATTTACATCTAAATGAGAAACAAATTAATTTAAGGTAGCGACATAATCATGTTTAACGGTTTTTTGCACGATAAATATTCGAATAGTTTTATAGCCGAATGAGTACACAAATAACTTATAATTAGTCCCGAAATTGTTTAATTCATTTTGAATATTTTAAATCTTAATGCATATGCAAATGTCTTTTTAAATGTGATTTCCTTTTAAACGATTTATAACACATTAAACATTCGAATAGTTTCACATCTGAATGAGAGAGCAAATGACTTTTTAATTCTGGTTTCGTTTTAAACGGTTTATTGCACATGGAACATTTAAATGATTTTATATTTGAATGAATAAGAAAATGTTATCTTGTTTCTGTTTTTGTTTTAAATGGTTTGCTACACGTTGAATATTTTTATGGTTTTACATCTGAATGAGTGAGCAAATGATTTTTTAATGTAGATTTTCTTTTAAACGATTTGTTACACTTTGAACATTTAAAAAGTTTCAGATCTGAATGAGTTAGCAAATGTCCTTTTAAATCTGATTTTGTTTTAAACGGTTTACTGCACGTTGGACATTCAAATTGTTTTACGTCCGAATGAGTACACATGTGTTTTTTCAAATTACATTTTGTTTTAAACATTTTGTAACACGTTGAACATTTAAACAATTTCACATCTGAATGAGTAATCAAATGATTATTTAATTCTCTGCTTCTTATAAATTGTTTATTGCACGTTGAACACTTGAATGATTTTATATCTGAATGAGTTAGCAGATGTTTCTTTAAATCTGGTTTTGTTTTCAATGAAATGTTGCACGTTGAACATTTAAATTGTTTTAAATCTGAATGAGTATACATATGATTATTTAAGTCAGTTTTTCTTTTAAACGATTTGTTACACGTTAAACATTTAAATGATTTTCTATCAGAATGAGTAAGAAAATGTCTTTTCAATTCCATTTTGGTTTTAAACGGTTTGTTGCACGTTGAACATCCAAACAATTTTAAATCAGAATGAGTAACCAAATGTCTTTTTAAATATAATTTTGTTTTAAATGTTTTGCTGCATGTAGGACATTGAAATGAATTTACATTGGAATGAATAAACAAATGATTTCTTAAATCTTTGTTTGTTTTAAACGGTTTATTACACGTTGAACAATTAAGTAATTTAACATCTGAGTGAGTAAAAACGTGTATTTTTAATTTTGATTTTGTTTGAAACAGTTTGTTACACGTTGAACATTTAAATGATTTTACATCTGAATGAGTAAGAATATGTATTTTTAAATATTTGTTTGATTTAAATGATTTGTGGCATATTGGACATGAAAACGGTTTTTCTTCCGAGTGAGAGAGCAAATGTCTTTTTAACAGATATTTGTGTGCAAACAGTTTGCTGCAAGTTGAACATTTAAATGATTTTTCTATCGTTTTTTGCTTTGTAACTGAGTTTATCGTATTCGATTCTGCGCTCCTTTTTGACCCATCTAATTCTATGGAATCTTGCTTCACAATACTGTGTGACACATCTATATCTACGGAGAACATGTCGCGACATTCAAAATCGAAATCACTACCGGAAGGCTCACTCTTGACATTATAAGGGTTTTTCGAATCATTTTCTATATCCGAGTTAATCGTGTCATCAATTTCGATATCCTCTTCCTCTTTGATACATTCAATCTTGATAGCTTTCATGTTAAAAGAACATTCTTCGAGATTAGGTTGCTCCAAAATGTTTATGTAGTCTCCGTTGTTATCCCAGGCAATCGGGTCCGGCTCAGACTTTACACAGGGCATTAACACACCCTCCGATTGTCCTGGACTCTCGCACTTGATGCTCTCAGACACGGCGCCTTCCATCCTTTCAAATTAGTTTTGGTTTATATCCACAGGACACGCAACGGCACGTATTACAAAACGACATGGAAAACGTTAATTACTCTTCATTTTACTTCACTGTTTACACTTATAACAATACAACGAATGAAATAATGGCGCAAATTGACAAACTTCGACTGGCGCGATATTCTTGCTCGACCTAAAATCAGTTTCTTGACATTTGATACGTAACACTTATAGACACGTTTTTTTTATTTAAACAATACTGTATCCAGACTCATGCCAAATTTTGGCAAACGACGATTTGTCAAGCTTGACGCTGGGGAACTCGCAACCGCCATCATGACGAAGGAAGAAGATTGGCACCCATCGCTTTTCAGTGGAGAATATGTTAAATGCTGAACGGGCAGACTCCCCACGTAGGATCCTTCCAGCTTTAAGTGTACAATTATTAAGTTGACGGCCGTTCGTTACAGGGTTGGCAATAAACAAGTGAATGGTGACGTCAAGGAATATTTAAAATGGGAAATACTTTGTCAGTATTAAACATTAGTTTGCTAAAAACTTTGAACATTTGAGACAAACGCCTAACAGATGCCAGTAACTTTCAAAGTAATAAATTATTTGTAGGCGCAACTGTACCAGTACTATCTTACCACCGGATAAGTGAAAATCAGTTTTAAATTAACAAAACTTACTTTTATTTACACTTTCCTGGTTATCCTATCTTGTCCGATCGAGATTCGCTAGACCTGCCTTCGGGGTAACGAAATACTCGGAAGAATTCCTAGCCGCTGAATCTCGAAAGGACGCGGAAGATATGATCAGGTATACACCGATGGAAGTGGAGGATTGATAATGGCGGGAGAACATATATATTTCTATTCATTTCTATTCATGACCACATAAAACCAAAGATCACAGCAGTCGCAGGTATACTATACAGATTTAGAGAAACTCTTCCCATCTCACTACTACGTGCAGTGTACTATGCAATGATTTACTTTCGTTTAGTTTATTTATCATGCATATGGGGTTTTTCAACTAAAAAGCTTATATTTGAAAACCAAGCTATTCAAAATAGGACAATAAGAAATATACATAGTATTCCAATAGAAATGCACGTAAAAGACATTGACAGACTGACCGGCATTTTACCTTATTACGAAATTGCATATACACAGATTCAAATCATAAGTAACGTAGCTCACACAAATACTCACTACACTTATAACCGTGATGTTCACAGTTACAACACAAGACAAGGACACAATCTACACCCACCTGATACTCGTACTACAAAGTTTGGTCTCAAGTATTCGAGGCTATTCAAGAGTATTTGAGGCTCTAATAATGTAGCTAACAGCCTAAAGCTGTATTCCTCAGGAAGTGTGTGGAAAGTGGTAATTATTAGTATATTAGTTTATATTGATTTTTTTTTCTGCTTGTTTAATATTTTTGTGTTTGTAATCATTGTGTGTTCTTCTTCTTCTTCTTCAGCCCGTATTGACCGTCCACTCCTGGACGTAGGCCTCCTCTCGCATTTTCCATTCTCTTCTATTCTGAGCGATCCGCATCCAGGCACTTCCCGCACTTCTCCGGATATCGTCGCGCCAACGCAACTGTGGGCGCCCAACTCCACGCTTTGCCGTCCTTGGCCACCAGCACAGCAGTCGTCTTGTCCACTTTTCTTCTGGATCGCGAGCGACATGTCCCACCCATCGCCATTTGAGGGTTGCGACCATCTTGACAACATCGGAAACCTTTGTCCTGACTCTTATGTCCTCATTTCTGAGTCTGTCCCGTAAACTGATACCCAACATGGCTCTCTCCATTGCTCTCTAAATGACTCTTAGCTTGTGGGCACTTTTTTGTGACATTGTGACTGTCTCAATACTATAAGTGAACACTGGCAGGACACAGGCATTGAACACTCTCTTTTTCAGGTTGATGGGTATTTTCGGATTTTTCGAAATGTGACCAAGATGTTTGAATGCTGCCCAGCTTAGTCCGACTCTTCTATTCAGGTCTGCTGTCTGGTTATCTCGCCCAAGCTGTATTTTGTGACCCAAATAAATGTATTCACTGACACATTCAATGCTTCTGTCTTGCTTGTGTGTTCTGTCATGAATATATTATAATCATTGTAATTATTTTAAGGCCCAAAATGAGTTTATTATAACTCATGGGGAATGTATGCTTTGTTATGTATTTTTTATATAAATAAAAAAATTAAATATAAAAAATGTTCTCATCTTAATTGACATCACCGCAAGTTGTTTTATGTCAAGAATTTGTAAAGCATTATGTCGGTGGTGAAGGTGTAGGCGAAGGGTGTTTTTATTTAAGTTCATAGGAGGATTTAATTGTATCTCAATAGAGTCGAAGACGCAAATTGGAAACTGAATATAGTTGATCAAGGTTGTGATGGTATTGAACCATCGTAGAGAGAGATACGTGAATTCAGATGTACGAAAATAAATTCAAATGACTAGAAAATATAACACCTAACCAAGTGGTACGAGGGTGCGGGAAGCAGAGGGGGGCGCGGGGAGCGGGGAAGGGTAGTGGGCCAGGGAGAGAGGTAGCTCGAGGCAGTTGACTTTTGACCTGACGGGAAGCGGTCGCTTTCGGTATTAAATTCAGTGGGTGTTTGCTGTTTTGATTATCAAGAACTTCATTTTATTTTGTATACAAGTATAGTGGAGAAAAATCACCAGATTGACGAAAGATCTGGGTCAACGCGATACTAACACTATCATATCCCAGTTCCCACAAATCCTTATACTCGTATACTTAATATATTATATTTTGATACTGAATTGCTATATAATTGTACCTTTCAGAAAGCTGTTCTTTATTGCATCATTATTACATTACGCTCTGATTTAAATTACTGTACATCGTATTTGTTACATATTGTGTGTGAATGTTTCTTCCAGGGCTGCCACATTTTCTAGAGATAATATTTTGAATTTATATTTTGTAAACTTAGAGATATTTTAGGTTGTTTGGTTTAGATGTTCCTAGGAAATATTGAGAGACATATAGTTTGATTATACGTGGGTTTGTCAGGATTGCTTAGAATATTCGGAAGGGTTAGGAACGATTAGCTTTAGAATGAAATTATCAGTATTCGCCAAATAAAAGGGCTTGGATTACATCGGTCATAACGAAGGGTCACACGGTATTATTTCTAGACGATCACGAAGGCCAACTCGCGTAAGGTAAAACACCTGTAAGCTCCATACAGGTGGATGAAGAAGGAATGACGGGAGGAAGCTCCACCATCCGCGGAGGAAGGTTAGGAGGGATTAATTCCTCACGTGTGTAGACCATTCCACCACATTTGGTGCCGTGACCAGGATGGGTCATCACAGTTAGGGTCCTCGTGGACAGAGCATTTCACCACAAGGTGTTTACAGGACTTATGACGTGTCATTGGTATGTAATTACAACATTCCCCATTCCACCTTTGTTTATGACCATGTATGACAATTTTGGAAGTTGTATGTATGTTAAAGTCCTATGTCAGTTTCAATGTGCCATCTATGAAGATTTTGATTACATATGTTAATCTTTTTAAGATTACTCTATATAATCTACATACTAACGCCATCTATGGATATTTATGTTTATTAAGCATTAAGCAGGACACCTTTTTTAACTCAATGCGAATGGCTACCCCGCCATTAGCGCATTGTTAGAAGCCGCCTGGAGATGTCACACTCCTATCTATATGCCAAACAATAGACCATGGTCATAAACAAAGGAGGAATGGGGAATGTTGTAATTACATAAAGCGTGCGCTTTATGTAACCAATGATAGGTCATAAGTCCTGTAAACACCTTGATCAACCATATTCAGTTTCCAATTTGCGTCTTCGTCTCTATTGAGATACAATTAAATCATGAATTGATATAGAAATAAGAGGGACCCAGGCCAGTGGAACATTCGCCACTACAATGTGTTTTTTAAAAGATCTTTCGACGTAATAATAATCTCCACAATAACTCGTATTTCAATAATTTGTAAAGTATGAAATCGGGGGTGAAGGTGTAGGTGAAGGGTGTTACTAAAAACAGGTTTACTTTCAAAAGTTTATTTAAAAGGGTACATTATATCAAGGCTTAAACAATGTATACAATTACAACAGTGGCCACATATATAATGAATAACTTCAGCCCAAGAATTACATATAATAAAACCATATTCACTACTCACAAGAACAAAGGCTAAAGTACCGGTGGCAGATATAAGAACGCTGAGGAAGATAGCAGGAAGGACTATTCGAGATAGGGTGAGGAACACGGCCTTCCGCGAGATCTGCAAGGTGGAGGAAGTCGTGAGATGGGACAGACAATGCAGAGGATACTGGAATGCGCACGTGCAGAGGATGGATCCCACCAGAATCCCACACGCTGTAACGCACCAGATTCCTGCCGCCTGCCATTCCCCCGGAAGACCGCCGAAGAGATGGAGAGATAGCTGGGAGTCAACCTCCCAAGAGAGGCCAGCCTGTTTCAGGAACACACCAAAGGTCTATAAGGAGATGAAGAAGAAGAAGATATTCACTACTCTCGCCTGACGCAGCTCTGTACATTAAGGCTGGCGTAGGAGGTACGCCGGAAGGGGGTATTCTTCACTCCAGACACGAGTGGCTTATCTACGCTGTTAAAAAGCGTGAAGTTTAGTTCTTCTAATTAACTAAGTAGTAATTTTTTTCAGGTCGAACACACAAATATGAATCTAAGATCTACTGATAAAATGGCAAATTTATCGACCCCGATTTTACAAGAAACCGTATTCTGCGCGTTGAATATTACAATTGATTTACATTTAAATGAGAAACAAATTAATTTAAGGTAGCGACATAATCATGTTAAACGGTTTTTTGCACGATAAATATTCGAATAGTTTTCTAGCCGAATGAATATACAAATAACTTATAATTAGTCCCGACATTGTTTAATTCATTTTGAATATTTTAAATCTAAATGCATGTGCAAATGTCTTTTTAAATGTGATTTCCTTTTAAACGGTTTATAACACATTAAACATTCGAATAGTTTCACATCTGAATGAGAGAGCAAATGACTTTTTAATTCTGGTTTTGTTTTAAACGGTTTATTGCACATTGAACATTTAAATGACTTTATATTTGAATGAATAAGAAAATGTAATCTTGTTTCTGTTTTCGTTTTAAATGGTTTGCAACACGTTGAACATTTAAATGGTTTTACATCTGAATGAGTGAGCAAATGATTTTTTAATGTCGATTTTCTTTTAAACGATTTGTTACACTTTGAACATTCGAAAATTTTCAGATCTGAATGAGTAAGCAAATGTCCTTTTAAATCTGGTTTTGTTTTAAATGGTTTACTGCACGTTGGACATTCAAATTGTTTTACTTCCGAATGAGTACACATATGTTTTTTCAAATTACATTTTGTTTTAAACATTTTGTAACACGTTGAACATTTAAACAATTTCACATCTGAATGTGTTATCAAATGATTCTTTAATTCTCTGTTTCTTTTAAACTGTTTATTACACGTCGAACACTTGAATGATTTTATATCTGAATGAGTAAGCAGATGTTTCTTTAACTCTGGTTTTGTTTTCAATGATATGTTACACGTTGAACATTTAAATAGTTTTATATCTGAATGAGTATACATATGATTATTTAAGTCAGTTTTTCTTTTAAACGATTTGTTACATGTTAAACATTTAAATGTTTTTATATCAGAATGAATAAGAAAATGTTTTTTTAATTCTATGCTTGTTTTGAACGGTTTGCTACACGTCGAACATTTAAATAGTTTTACATCTGAATGAGTAGGCAAATGCATATTTAATGAAGATTTTCTTTTAAACAGTTTGTTGCATATTGAACATTCAAATGGCTTTATATCGGAATGAATAAGCAAATGACTGTTTAGTGCTATTTTTGTTTTAAACTGTTTGTTACATGTTGAACACTCAAATAGTTTTAAATCTGAATGGGTATGCAAATGAATGTTTAAACTCGATTTTGTATTAAACTGTTTCTGGCATGTTGTACATTCGAATAGTTTTACATCTGAATGAGAAAGCAAATGACGTTCTAATGTGTATTTTCTTTGAAACGATTTGTTACACGCAGAACACTTAAATAATTTTATATCTGAATGAGTGAGAATATGTCTGTATAAATCTGATTTTGTTTTAAATGATTTTTTACAGGTTACACATTTAAATAGTCTTGCGTTTGAATGGGTAAGCAAATGGCTTTTTAAATCTGAATTTATATTGTTACTAGGCCCTTCTATTTCGACAGGATCTTGCTTCACAATACTGTATCGCACATCTATATCTACGGATGATTTGTCGTCGTGTATAAATTCGTTTTCGCTACCGGGAGACTCTATCTTAACATTAGTGGGGTTTATCTGATATTTTTCTATACCTGCTTTATTCATGTCGTCATCCTTACAATCTATTTCATTAGTGAGAGACTCAACCTTGACAATTGTGATGTTCATAGAACTCGTTTCTAGATATGGTCGCTCCAAAATGTTATCGCCGTCTCCGTTGGCATCCAAGATAGCCTGTTCTGGCTCAGACTTAACACGTGTCATTATCACTTTCTCCGATTGTCCCGGATCCCCCCGCTCGGTGCTTCCAGAAACGGCGCATTCCATCCTTCTCAATTTATATCATGTTTAGGATATCATTGTGCACGCCAACGCCACAGACAGAAATGTCGAGTGTCCATTTCGATTTGTGTCTCTTTTCTATTTAATACAAATAAGGAAATAGTAATAACGCAAGTAGATACTTGTACTGTAGACGCCGGGTCGGAAACTATTCCCTTGCAGAGAATAACTTATCTAAATCGATCTGGCTTTCGACTGGCGAGTAGCGAATTATGACAGATTCGAGTCCTTAGGTAAGTGTTTTCCATAGACACGATATATTGTACTTTTCATAGACAATACGCCATATCAATTGTATATAAACTTTTCCCACATAAAATTAAAATGCTTATAATATAAACTAATAAAAGCTTTCGCCGCTTCTTATTCTATAACATATAGACACTTGTAATACTGCCGACCTTCTTCAATATATTAAATATAAACTCACTTGTATACAAACAAAATGACAGCACTTAATTTAGTGTGTTTACTTAGCATTTCTATTCATTAAACGCACGTTAAAATATATAATATATTTTATTTACGACGTTAGGATATAAAATATTAACCGACCTATGACCGTACCGGTACGGTTGCGCCTTCAAATATATTTCCGAATACGGAACAGTACTTGCATCTATAAAGCATTTGCCACTAATATTCAATTTCCAGCGATGAAAGTATAAAACCGACGGAGTAATTCGTATGTTATATATATACATTATATTCTGTGACGTCATCATTTTCATTCTCATTGCCAACCTTAATGTCAGACTGTGATTTATATGTAATTTAACAATAAAAGTAATGTTCAATAATTTTATGTGCAAAGAAAAACAAGGTTTTATATTTTAAGTTATCTAGACATAATCCCAAATGGTGGTTGACTATGAAAAAACTTTTTTTTTAAATAGCTGTGTTTTTTTAAATTGTGTTTTTTTAAAGCGCTTCCTAAATAAAAATGTATCCTTATTAAATTATTTTAATCTTGCTTAGTAAAAAAAACTCATTACCGGACATGTTAAAGTATTTGTGAATGTTTTACATTGACCACCACTACAAATAATGTTGGTTGAAGTAATGGTTGGTTGATAAAATATGCTTTTTTAATACTGATATTATTTTGAACGGTTTTTGCATTTTGAGCATTTAAATGATTTTACATTTGAATGAATAAGCAAATGAATTTTTATGTCTGAATTAGTTTTAACAGTTTGTGCACGTTGCACATAGAAATGATTTTATACGTGAATGCGTAATAAAATGATTTTTTAATTGTTTAATTGTTTTAATAATGGTTTGTTGCATGTTGGACATTTAAATGACGCCAACATACTTATATTTACACATTACTGGCTAGCCTATTATCTTCAACCAACATTCACTGGATCTGCCTTTCGGATGACAAAATCCTTATAATAATAATTCGTAGCAGCTGAACACCAAGATGTCCGGATGGCAAGGTCAATGGAAGTGGAACATTCGTCAATACAATGAGTTTTAAAAGATTTTTCGTCGTAAAAGAGATCTCCACAATTAATCGTATTTCAATAATTTGTAAAGTATGAAATCGGGGGTGAAGGTGTGGGTGAAGGGTGTTACTAAAAACAGGTTTATTTTCAAATGTTTATTATTTAAAGGGTACATTATATCAAGGCTTACACAATGTATACAATTACAACAGTGGCCACATATATAATGAATAACTTCAGCCCAAGAATTACATATATTAAAAATATATTCACTACTCTCGCCTGACGCAGCTCTGTACATTAGGCTCGCTTAGGAGGTACGCCGGAAGGGGGTATTCTTCACTCCAGGCACGAGTGGCTTATCTGCGCTGTTAATAAGCATGAAATTTAGTACTTCTAATATTTTTTGCAGGTCGAACACCCAAATATTATTTCATTTATTTCATTTTCATTGATTTATTTTAAACATATCTAAAGCATTACAGAATTGTTTCCAATACACTTAAGATACAAGTTAGAGATACACAATAATAAGTAATACATAATAGATTCATAAAAAGAGCGAGAAACATAAGATGCATGACAAATTAATAAAATAAATATACCAAACAATTATAATAAAGAAAGTACTTCCCTCAGATGAGCCAAACTATCACAAAATACGTCAAACGATGATACGATTAAGCAAAGATATTGCCACTAATAAAATGGCAAATTTATTAACCCCGATTTTTCAAGTAACCGTATTCAGCACTTGAATATTAAAATTGATTAACATCTGAATGAGAGACAAATTAATTTTAAGTAGCAACATGATTTTAAGGGTTTTTTGCACGTTAAATATTCGAATAGGTTTATAGCCGAATGAGTATACAAAAAACTTATAATTAATCCCAACATTGTTTGATTAATTTTGAATATTTTAAATCTTAATGCATATGCAAATGTCTTCTTAAATGTGATTTCCTTTTAAACAATTTAAAACACATAAAACATTCGAATAGTTTCACATCTGAATGAGAGAGTAAATGACTTTTTAATTCTGGTTTCGTTTTAAACTGTTTATTGCACATTGAACATTCAAATGATTTTATATTTGAATGAATAAGAAAATGTGCTTTTGTTTCTATTATTGTTTTAAACGGTTTGCTGCACGTTGAACAATTAAATGGTTTTACATCTGAATGAGTTAGCAAATGATTTTTTAATGTAGATTTTCTTTTAAACGATTTGTTACACGTTGAACATTCGAACAGTTTTAAATCTGAATGAGTAAGCAAATGTACTTTTAAATTTGGTTTCGTTTTAAATGGTTTACTGCACGTTGGACATTCAAATTGTTTTACGTCCGAATGAGTAGACATATGTTTTTTCAAATTACATTTTGTTTTAAACATTGTGTTGCACGTTGAACATTTAAACAATTTCACATCTGAATGTGCGATCAAATGTTTTTTTAATTCTTTTTTTCTTTTAAACTGTTTATTACACGTCGAACACTTGTAGAATTTTACATCTGAATGAGTATACAAATGACTATTTAAGTCGGCTTTTCTTTTAAACGATTTATTGCACGTTAAACATTTAAATGATTTAAAATTTGAATGAATAAGAAAATGTTTTTTTAAATCTATTTTTGTTTTGAACGGTTTGCTGCACGTTGAACATTTAAATAATTTTACATCTGAATGAGTAGGCAAATGCATATTTAATGAAGATTTTCTTTTGAACAGTTTGTTGCATATTGAACATTCAAATGGTTTTATATCGGAATGAATAAGCAAATGACTGTTTAGTTCGCTTTTTGTTTTAAACTGTTTGTTGCACGTTGAACACTCAAATAGTTTTAAATCTGAAAATTCGTAATGTTTTACATCTGAATGAGCAAGCAAATGGCTTTTTAAATTTGATTTTATATTGTTTCTGGACTCTTCTATTTCAACAAGATCTTGCTTCACATTACTGTATCGCACATCTATATCTACGGATGATTTGTCGTCGTGTATAAATTCGTTTTCGCCACCGAGAGGCTCTATCTTAACATTAGTGAGGTCCATCTGATATTTTTCTATACTTGCTTTATTCATGTCGTCATCCTTACAATCTGTTTCATTAGTGAGAGACTCAACCTTGACAATTGTGATGTTCATAGAACTCGTTTCTAGATATGGTTGCTTCTTATCGCCATCTCCGTTGGCATCCCAGGTAGCCGGTTCTGGCTCAGGCTTTACACGTGTCATTATCACACTCTCCGATTGTTCCGGGCTCTTCGGTTCGGTGCTTTCCATCGTTTCTAATTTATATCATGTTTAGATCATTGTGCACACAAAGGCCACAGACGGACAGAATTGTTGAGTGTCGATGTCGATTTGTGTCTCTTTACTATTTAATACAAATAAGTAAATAGTAATAACACACGTAGATACTTGTACTGTGTATCCCGGGTCGGCTACAATTCACTTGGACTAGAACTGCTTGAGAATAACTTGTCTAAATCGTTATAGCTCTCTACTAGCGAGTAGCTAATGACAGATTCGAGTCCTTAGATAAGTGTTTTCCGTAGACACGATATATTGTACTTTTCATAGACAATACGCCATATCAATTGTAAACATAAACTTTTCCAACATAAAATTAAAATGCTTATAATATAAACTAACAAAAGCTTTCGTCGCTTCTTATTCTATTATAAATATAAAGACACTTATAATACTGCCGACCTTCTTCCATATATGAAATTAAAACACACTTGTATACAAACAAAATGACAGCACGTAAATTTGTGTGTTTATTTTTAAACAGCATTTCTATTCATTGAACGCACGATATAATGTATAATATATTTTATTTACGACGTTAGGGTATAAAATGTTAACCTGTCCGTTTGTATGAACATATCGGTATGGTTGCTCCTTCAGATATTTTTCCGAATACGAAATAATACTTGCATCTATAAATCACTTTGCCACAAATGTTACAAGTTTTTAGCGATGAACTACAAAACGAATTGAAGCTTAAAGTTAGCAGAAGAAGGATGAAAGGAGGACAAATGCTGTAAAAATGAGATAACTAAGAAGAATGTGCGTAAAAATCTATGATAGAATACCCAAAGTAGAAATAAGAAAGGAATGTAAAGGCGGATGAATGCGTCCTAAATAAAATTATGAAAGCCGTGACAAGCACTCACGGTGTGTGAATGTCGAAGATTCGCGAGAGTTATGTCAGGATAGTACATTTTGGCGGTCCATCCTCTCTGCCTATCCCTCCGGAGAAACGGCGTGATGACAATCTTCTTCTTCTCCTGCGCTGCAACCCTTGGTGGGACAATCCCCAGTGCTAGTGAAAATGTTATTGAAGGAAGAATGGTAAAAAAATACCAAGTCAGAGAAATCGAAGTGCGTGCATGACACGATGTGTGAATATTGAGAAATCGAGAAAAGTATGCCCGGAAAGAACAATGTGGCGGTACATTATTTTTGCCTACCCCTTCGGTGATACGGCGTGATGGTTAGTGATGCAATCATCTACCTTCTTCTGTATTTCGTCGTTCAGTATTCTATCATACATCGTTTTCCAACTCATTCTTCTCAGTGATCCCATTTCTACGTCATTTATCCTACTTTCATCCTTATTTTCCAGCTCCAAGCTTCACTTCCACTAGAGAATGTTTCCATGAGTCTGGATATGATATGTAATCAAGCGCTTGGCAAAACGGTCGGGACAATCGTCTCGCCATGAATGTGGACGTAGTATAAAAACTAATTAACGTGTCTATGGAATGAACCACCTGTCATTAGTCATCCGTAGTTTATCGGAACAAGCTAAAGATTTGAGGCAAATTATTCGAAAAAATGCAAGCGAATCGCCTTTGTTCCAGTGGCTGCAGAAGAAATATTTAATATTTCTTACTTTGCCTTAAATAGTTAAGTGTTAAGAGTAGTATTGACATTATACATTTCGTTTAGTGAACATTTGCGGCCTTTGCCCGTCCAGTGACCTCTAGAAACTAATTCGAATTTGGAAGAATGGAAGGTGCCTTGTCTGGGAGCATCAAGCGAGAAAATGTGGAACAATCGGAGAGTGTGTTATTGACTAGTATTAAGTCTGAGCCGGACCCGACTACTTGGGATAACAACGAAGATAATGTAAAGATTTTGGAGCATGTAAAACTAGAAGAGAATTCAAGAAACATTACAATACTCAAGATTGAATCTATCAAAAAGGAAACCAATTTTGAAATTGATGAAACGGAAAACGCAGATATACAAACTGATTCGATGAATCAAGTTACTACTGTCAAGTTGGAGCCTCCTGATAGTAAATGCGATTTAAAAAATGAATTTACGTTCTCTGTAGATATAGATGTGTCAAACTGTATTGTGAAGCAGGAACCTATAGACATAGATGTATCTATAAAAAGCGATTTGAGTCCTGTCCAAATGGATCACGAACCTGAGCGTTGCATACCGATTCATACTGAAGAAACCCAATTTTCATGTACAGTATGCAAAAAAACTTTTTCAAATCAATCTATTTTGGATCAGCATATTTGTAACGAATACAAAGAAAAACCATTACATTGTTCAATATGTAATGAAGCTCTTAATGCAAAAAGCAATATAAAAGCTCACATGTTAACTCACTGCGGGGAAAAGCCTTTTTCATGTCCCGCGTGCGATAAACGGTTTAAAACTGAATTCAAATTAAAGAAACATCTACTCGTTCATACGAAAGAAAAACCATTCGAGTGTTCAACTTGTAGCAAACGTTTTGCAGTTAAGTCGCGGTTAATACAGCATTTGCGCATTCACTCGGACGAAAAACCGTTTTCATGTCCGACGTGTAGCAAATTGTTAAAAACTAAATCAGAATTAAAAAGTCACTTGCTCACTCATTCAGATGTAAAACCATTTGAATGTTGGACATGCAACAAACCGTTTAAAACAAAATCAATTTTAATGCGACATTTACTTACGCATTCCAATGTAAAACCGTTTGAATGTACGATCTGTAACAAATTGTTTAAATCCAAACCGTATCTAAAAAGTCACATGCTTTCACATAGTGGAGAAGAACCGTTAGCATGTACGATGTGCAGCAAACGTTTTAAATCAAAATCTAACTTCAGATGCCATATGCTCATTCACTCAGATGATAAACCATTTGTATGTTCGACATGCAATAAACCGTTTAAAACAAAATCAAACTTAATAAAACATTTGCTTATTCATACCGGTGTTAAACCATTTAAATGTTTGGTTTGTAACAAACTGTTAAAGTCAAAACGAAATTTAAAATATCATATGTTTTCTCACAGCGGAGAAGAACCGCTAGCATGCACGATATGCAACAAACGGTTTAAAACAAATTCGAACTTCAAATGCCATATGCTGATTCATTCAGATGATAAACCATTTCAATGTTCGACGTGCAGTAAACCATTTAAAAGTAAATCTATTTTAAAAAGACATTTACTTACTCACTCCTATGATAAACCGTTTGAATGTTTGACGTGTAACAGAGTGTTTAAAACAAAAAGGAACTTAGGATGCCATTTGCACACTCATTCGAAAAAAGTCAAATAAGCGTTCAACTTACAACAGATAATAATTAATTTATGATAAACTTAAAAAGATCTTGTTTATCATGAGAGAAAAAATCATTTTCGTCTTAAAATTAACATTGTCTTTGCAAAAATCAATAGCTTAAACTTTATAAATCACCCTCAACCCAAAACTTTAATTTAAAAATCATTTTAAAAAAATACATTAACCCATTGATCTAGTAAACCGCCTAATTTGAACTTCTTCTTTATATGTCATGTCGGGTCCCCCCTGACATGGACTTTCTTTTGAGAGTGCATGTTCTTGTCTTGCACAGTTCTAAATAGTGCCTCGACTGTTCCAATGCCAGTCCAGTCACGAATGTTCTGGAACCAAGAGATCCGACTTCTCTTCACACCTCGACGACCCTCTATTTTTCCCTTAATAATCAAGTGCAGCAGCTCGTACTTTTCTCCTCTAAGCACATCCCCCAAATAGGACATCTTCCAGACCTTGATATCAGTCAGCAATCCTCTCTATTCTTGCTCTTTGTGGTACAATATTGTAAACCATATCGGTCCATGGAATGCTTAGCAATCCACGATTTATCCACATCTCGAATACCTCTAAGCCTGTTCATAGTGCTGATTTTAACTAACTTGTTATATTATTTGTTCTTAGGTTTTTGTATTTTGTATAACATAATTTTAAATCATTTATATCGTTCTCCCGATGATAAATGTGTAAAACATTCGAAACGTCTCGAAAAAAAAAACCAAATGTCGGAAAAATAAAAAGAATAATTTTTAATATAAATTTCGTCAAATAATAATTAAATAAAACGCTCTAATTAATAACTACTTCCACTTTTGTCTTTATTTCGAAAGCGACCGGTTTCGCCAGGGTGGCTGACATCAACAAACTGGTGACACTTTAATAAACTTGGCCATTTATGTACATACAGATCTGGGGTAGTAAACAAGATTATACCCAAAATATATATTAAAATAACTATGTAAAATTTACAAATTCATACTTAATAAATGAAATTTAATATTTATACTGATGTTATTTTAAATTTTGTTTTAAAGAACAACGGAATTTAAAATATTTTCAGCTTACATTTATATATACCATTTGTTCTGTTTTCCAGAAGTTGTATTATATTTTTTGGGAATGACATGTTTCGCTCTACAAATGACATTTGATAATGCTTTAGAAGGGTGAAACATGTTATTCACATAAAATATGATAAAACTTCTAAAAAAACACGATTTTATTCGTATTAATCATTTAATATGGAGTTTTACATCATTGTTCAAGATACAATAGTCAGTTAACAATGTATGAAGCCACTCCAATCACCTTGTTCTGTTCCATTTGCTTTAGTAAATAAACGGTTTGATTCTCGCTACATTTGATGCCTTAGCAAGGAAAGACATGTCATTCCCATAGAATATAATAAAACAGACGTTTTCATTCGTATTAATTATTTAATATGGAGTTTTACATCATTGTTCAAGATACAATAGTCAGTTAACAATGTATGAAGCCACTCCAATTACCTTGTTCTGTTCCATTAGCTCGGGTATATAAACAGCTTGATTCTCGCTACATTTGATAACGCCTTAGCAAGGACAGACATGACATTCTCATAGAATATTATAAAACAAACGTTTTCATTCATATATAATATGGAGTTTTACATCATTGTTTAAGATACAATTAATACTGAATATAACTATTATTTTATCGATTTTTACCGGTTAGTATCGAAGACAAAACTGGAAATACGAGTAGTTGTTAAACAAATATTGCTTTATTGAATTATTATTTAAAATGTACTTCCATCAAGAGATTTCATTAAAATCATTTGATTATCGTACGACATATGCTAGGCTAAGGCCACAGTAGGCGGCTTCTAGCCACAGTAGGAGGTACTAGTTTTATATGGTATATGCAAGTAAGTTAATTCATTCAATAAATGTGTCCGATGTAATCCTTATATAAATATGTTTTAGCCTTGATTTTGTGTTTTTTTTAATAAACTGCTAAAAAAAAACTCTTTTCTCTACACACCCCACAGTTATATAGTTTACAACTAGTTCAATAGTTCTACATATGGAAGTGAAGCATAGAATTGGCCAAAGAGTAACGAAATGAGATCTCTGTCGTAAACTTGTGTATGTGTATCAAATGCAAAAAAAAAGTCATCAACTTGCCTCCATCCACTGCTGGACGTAAGCCACTCCACTCCCACGCCATCTCTCTCGGTCTCTCGCCTGTGTTCTCCAGGTCCTTCCCGCCGTCCGCACAATATCTTCGCTCCATCTTCCATCCTCCCGTCGACACACATGACCAGCCCATTGCCACTTCATTCTCGTAATGCGTATCCCTACATCAGTGACCCTAGTGCGTCTTCTAATCTCCACGTTGGGTATTTGGTCTCTAAGCGAGATACCCGACATGGATCTTTCCATGCCCCGTTGTGCAACTTTGATTTTATGCATTGCTTCTTTAATTAACGTCCATGTCTCGGATCCATAGGTCATCACAATAACACACACTGCTCCAGCACTTTTGTTTTTAAATTTTGTGGCATGTCGGACTTGAAGATGTTGCCCAGCCTTCCAAATGCAGACTGAACGAGCTGTATTCTCCTATCAATCTCCTTAATATTTTAATATATAGCAAGAAGTTAATGCAGTTTGAATGAAAGTTTAAGTGTGTTGTAAGTATACGTTAATGATTTGTTTGGAGCACGGAGTCGAAGAAGTCCGAAGAAAACAAGGCATGACCAAATTAATGAAATGTATTAATAACTAACTAACCATCACGCCGTCTCCCCGGAGGGGTAGGCAGAAAGAATGGAACGCCACACTGTTCTGTCCTGACATACTTCTCTCGCTTTCTCTACATTTATACATCTTGTCATGCGCGCAAGTCGATTTCTCCGACTCCTCACGTGACGTTCAATATTTGATTGATTTGATCTGCCACGTTTTCCTCGGCCTTCCTCTATTTCTAGCTCCGTTCACGCCGTGTACTATACCTTCTTCACAATCATTCTTTCCATGTGTTCAAACCATCTTAATGACCCTTTCATTATTTTGTTCATAACACTTTCATTCACACCGCATTCACTTGTTATACTTGCATTTGACGCTATCATATACAGATTTACCACAAATTTGTCTTAGAGATCTCATTTCTACTGCATTTATTCTACTTTCATCCTTCTTTTGCCAGTTCCATGCTTCATTTCCATACATAAGGGTCGGCACAAAAATGTATTAATCGTCGGAAGAATCGACATGCGTGTATAAATATGGGAGCAGCTAGAGAATGCAGTATAAGATGTGAATACAGTCCGAATGAAAGTGTTATGATCAAAATAATGAAAGGGTCATTAAGATGGTTTGAACATATGAAACGAATCGACGAGAGAAGAATGATTCAAAGTTAATCCAAGAGGAGAGAACGAGGGCCCACAAGGTGCCTCCTCTCCCCCAGCGAGGAATGCAGGGTGGGCGACTTCCGGCAAGAAAGTCGGCCGAGAAACCTACCAGTGCGATCCAGGAGCAGCAGCCCCGGTGATCGAGATTCTAATGCCAATTTTGTGCAGATATTTGAATCGGCCAAGTGCCAGCCTAACTAAAAACATCAGTCCACGCTCTTAGAAAAGTCCTCAGGCATCTATAAAAGGTTATGATGTACGAAGCGTATGTTAAAAGCCGACTGACATATTTGATTCCCTTCTAGGGGACAGGAAACTAAAAGGACATCTCCAGACTCCAAAGACAGCAAAATAAAATAATAAAATTAGCTTATAACATTAACTATCTTACCCCAACCATACAAGTATACAGACAAACAAAACAAATGGACATATCAGACCTGACCAAAATTGGGACCTTGAAAATTGTACACAGAGTGACCATGGAAGAGACAACAGACAGCAGTTACAAATTAATTCAGACGTACACAGACACTGCACCAGGAACTGTGACAGATATCACTTACCGAATGCACGAACTAAGACAGGACAATCAAGGATATTGAACAATGGACTGAAACTTTACAATGAACTACCAAAAGACACAAGTAGTCTCACTACAACTCAATATAAAATATATCTGAAACATTACATAATTAAAAGTAAGATCTAAATATGTATCCATATAACCCAATTGTTTTTTTTTTTAATAAATCAAATAAAAAAATAAAAATAAATCTTAAATTATTTCTCTTTTCCTTTTTATATACTTTGTATATACATACAACACTTATATTTAAAAAATAAAATTACATAGACATGTTTCGAACAAACAGTCCTTCTTCAGTGGTACACATTATAAAGATAAATTTTTAAAAATATTATAAAATTGTTTACATGATCTGACAGATGTTATAAAGATTTATTTTGGAACGTTTAGGCTTTTGTTGTAACAAATATATTGATTCAATTAAAAATAATAATTTAAAGTTCTTATTGGGGTTCATGTAATTAATTACAACAAAGGAAATAAATCAAAGATTGGACTTTACTTTAAATTTATTTGTTTATTTATAATATTTTCTTTACTTTTAAAAGTTTTTTTAATTTCTAAAATTTCGAGATTGCTCAAAGTTATATTTCTATTATTAGAAGGAGAAGGAAGAGGAAAAATAATGCCAAACTGGTTTACAAAGAAATTTATTAAAAATAGGGTTTAGTCAATGCTGACACAAACGTAAACAAGTAATAAAGTAGTCACTTCTATTATTAAAGAACTTAGCTTAAAAATTAACGAATCGACACTGAGTCTTTCTGGCGTTAAACGAAAATCTCGATCTTTCTTTATCATTAAATAGTCAGTATGATGGGGTTTTCTTCGCGCAAAAGACTTTTATGCCTTGTCCTTTTTCCTTGCTATAGACCTATGTGGCCTGCTCTCCGAAGGATTGCTCCTCGTGTGAAGTAGATTCCCACCTGCCCTTGCATCTTGTAGGAGGTCTTCCACGAGAATGAAGTCTGGTTGTGTCCATCTTTGTACAGTCCTTCCTTCGCTGCCTACTCCGTCTTATAATATCCCCAGCCTCACATATCTTTATTATTCTAGCGTTCCTCACGTGATCTCTGTGTTATGCCTACTATCATCATCAGTGTCTTCTTCTCGGAAGTCCTCAAAACTTGTTTGATCAATAAACATGCTTTTTAGATTCTCATCTTACTCTTATTGGCCATGTCTTTGATTTTTCCATATGATGGATTTTAGATCAGTTGCGGCTGCCTTGTTGACTTGGGCTTATATTTCTTCACATAGATTAGCTACTCCATAGATGTTTGAAGATACTGACCAGTTTTATGGGTTGGTTCTCCATCTGAGGTTACAAGGTATTTCAGAGAAGATCATATGTTTCGTATTTTCGATTTAAATTGTCATTTTCTATTCAGTCTGTATAACCTTTTTGCTTAGCTATAATTAAATCGTGTATTTTCTTCATGGAAGGAGTGTCAAAGAAAAGGGAGTTTTAGGAGGCCACCTTAAAGATGGACTGACAAGGCCCGAATAGCTGGAACGGTCTGAATTTGGAAGGGACAAGACAGGGACGAGTGGAAGAAAATGGAAGAGGCCTAAATCCAACAGTGGAGGGAAAAAGGAAAAAGAAGATAACGATTTTAGCATCATCCGCATACCAGACTACATTATCAGCTTCGTCTTCCATATTATATCCTAGTTACAGCGATTAGTTCGTACATTATCAGATTTTTTTTAAATAGGTTGTGCCCTTGCGATGGTCTGCCATTTAATTAATTATTCAACGCATCTATATATAGTAATCATCTCCGTAAGTAATTTCATCTCTTCATCTCCGCTGTCAATAAATTTTTGTTATGAGTGAATGAGCAAGTGTCGTTTTAAGTTCCTTTTTGTTTTTAATTGTCTGTTGCACGTCAAACACTCAAAAGGTTTCACTGCAGAGTGCGTGAGCACATGTCTTTTTATGTCTGCTTTAGTTTTGAACTGTTTGCTGCATGTCGAACATTTAAACGGTTTTTTTTCCGAGTGGATGTGCATATGGCTTATTAAGTTCGAACTCGCTTTAAACCGTTTGTTGCACATTGAACATGCAAATGGTTTTTCTCCGCTGTGAGTAAACATATGATATTTTAAGTGCGGTTTTGATTTAAACCGTTTGTAACATGTCAAACATTCATATGGTTTTAGATCCGAATGAGTGAGAAAATGTCTTCTTAATCGTGATTTTGTTTTAAACGCTTGTTCGCACGTCGAACAATTAAACGGTTTTACATCAGAATGAATCAGCAAATGTCGCGATAAAATTGATCTTGATTTAAACGTTTTTTTGCAAGTCGAACAATTAAACGCTTTTAAATTGGAATGAATAAGCAAATGACTTATTAATTTTGGTTTAGTATGAAACAATCTGTTACAAGTTGAACATTCGAATGGTTTAAGATCTGAATGATTTAGAAAATGTTTTTTTAACAATGAATTAGATTTAAACATTTTTTTGCATGTCGGACATTCAAATGGTTTAAGATCGAAATGAGTAAGCGAATGACTATTAAATTCTGCTTTAGTTTTAAGCAATTTGTTGCACGTTTGACATGAAAACGGTTTGTCTTTCGAGTGAAGGATCAAATGGCTTATTAACTTCGATTTAAATGCAAATCGTTTGTTACACGTTGCACATGAAAAAGTCTCTTTTCTATGGATTAACATGTGTGAATTTAAAATACACTTTGCATAAAAATGTTCATTGCATATCGAACATTGAAATGGGGTTTCTCCGAAGTCAGCACGATTATGCCGATTCAAAGATGATTTTAATAAATAGTGTTTATTGCAAATCGAACACGAAATGGGCTTTTTTCTTATATTCGTCGGTGTGCGACCCTTCGATTTCCTGTTGATTTGTATCGGATTCGAATGATCGGTCTTACTGGGACCATCCACTACTTCCGGATCTTCGTTTACAATACTGTATGACACATCTATATCATTATCAGGGTCCATAAAATAATTTTCTATATTGGTATTGTTGGTGTCGTGATCTTCAAAATCGGTTTCCTTCCCGAGGGATACAATTGTGATGTTCATGGAACTTTCTTCGGGATTTAGCAGCTCCAAAATGTTTTCTTCGCATCCGTCGATATCCCAGATAGTCAGTTCCGGCTCAGACTTAACACATGGCACTAACACACTATCTGATTGTCCCAGATCCATACGCACGGAACTCCCAAACATGTCGCCTTCCATGCTTTCAAATTTGTTTAAGATCACTCGACACGCATACGCGTCACACAAAGTGAAACAAAATGTCAATTAAAACACTTTACTTTACGAGTAATTTAATCAGAACGTGTCACGTAATGTTTGTTCTGCAAACACTGGCGGATCGCGAAAGACATCCAAACTTTTGGCAGGTTGTGATTGCCCGCCGAATAAACCATAGATCCATTGGTAATTTCTATGCACTCTAAAATAAAGCCGTCTCGAAATCACTGTTTACCAGACCATAATGTTGAATTAAATGTAGGGCTGATTTGATCCGACAACTCTCAAATGCCAAAATATTGTTCAAAAAATATATGTCATGACTTTTTGGAAACAATAAAAAAACATAAACATTATTCACAATGTTATTTGATTAATATTGTTGGTACTTTACAAATGGAGAAGATTCTAAATAACATTATTTTAAAATGCTACGTCGAATTTTCAGTGTAGGTTAGGCAGCCAAATTGATATACCATCACTGCGGAAACACTAATATATTATATTAATATGCTTGTAACACTTATATAAGGAGTAATTATAAAATCATAGTCATATTTTACATTCATTTCACATTTATAATGGAAATAAAATAAGATCACGGTACGACACATAGTAACTTTTTGTGGGTCATGTCGGGTCACCACTTTGGGGTGTGGTGATGGTTGAAAGGCGTGGGAAGTTTCAACGATTATTCTCGATCACAAGTAATTATACATTAATTATATTATGTACTCGTAATGGAGCGTGGATGGACGTCGGCGTAACTGCGTAGAATGTCGACAACAACGCGGCGGAGTCCGGGCGGCGAGCAGCTGAGGACGATGTTGCGCTGGGCGGCCGTGTCGGTCAGCTGAAGCGAAGACTCGCCAGAAGCTGCGTAACGTAGCAGAGTGGCTTCGTCGATCGGCGAGTGAGAGTCCGAGATCCCTCGTGACGTAGACTTGATAACGTAGACTCGTGTCGATTAGAAGTCGGAATAATGACTGACGTGTAGGGTGGTTGGCTGTACAGCTTTTATATGTTTTGCTTGATACTCTGCCGGACAACCTCTAGTAACCTTTGAGTATGAACCCGGGCCCTGATTCATCATTTTACGCACACGGTCCCCTTCAGTCATCAGCTTCGTTAGGCTGAGAATCTATTGTGTCAGGTGTTTTGATTGTCCATGAAATGTATTTCGCCATTGTAATATGCTGGTACAGCAGTCTAAATTCATTGCCTCGACTCGTGTGGTCTCAAAGTCCTGCATGGTGTGTTAACCCCACAACTTCACGGATTCCAATGCTGTTATGGCGGAACATATAGCCCCATAAATTTCCATGTTGGAAATAATGTTTATGGTGCTTATGACCTTGTAAAGTCGTCGGTAGCGAATGAAGAAAGAAAAAGAAATTGCCAAGACTATAAAGCGCATGAAACTAGAATACTTCGGGCACATTATGAGAAACGATAAATACAAAGTTCTGCAACTGTCCAAGGTAAAATTAACGGTTGGTTTATAAAAAAAATGCAATTAAATAAAGTTTTGTATAACGTATTTATTAATTAGAGCGATCACTTAGTTTATTGAATAAATATACTTAAAGGTATGCGTAGGAGACAAGCTGGTAGCGGCAGCAAATCACAGTGAGGGGAAACTCTCTAGAAGAAGTCCGTCCAGTAATTCAGTAGTCCGCGTGATGTTATCCTCTTTACTCCCAGACACTACAGGCCCGTCTCCGGTGTGAATTATCGCGTGTCTCTTTAAGGTAGTATTATTTTTAAACTGTTTGTTGCATATAGCACAAGTAAAGCGTTTTTCTCCACTGTGAGTAAGCATATGATTTTTTAAATGCGCTTTTAATTTAAACAATTTGTTGCAGCTCAAACATTCGAATGATTTCACACTAGAGTGAATGAGCAAATGTCTTTTTAAATTTGATATCGTTTTAAATAATTTGTTGCACGTCGAACATTCAAACAGTTGTGCTTCTGAGTGAATACGCATGTGGATTTTAAAGTCCATTCGTGCTTTGAACTCTATGTCGCATATCGAACATGTAAACGGTCCTCCACTGTGAGTGATCATGTGACATTTTAAATTAGATTTTTCTGTAAAAAATTTGTTGCACGTCAAACATTTAAATGATTTAACATCCGAGTGAATGAGCAGATGCTTTTTTAAATTCGACTTCGTTTTAAACACTTTATTGCACGTCGAACAATTAAACGGTTTTACATCTGAATGAGTAACCAGATGACTTTTTAATTCTGCTTTTGTTTTTATCATCTTGTTGCAAGTCGAACATTCAAATGGTTTAACATTACTTGAATGAGTAAGCAAATGTCTTTTTAAATATAATTTCCTTTTAAAGTGTTTGTTACAGCTCAAACATGAAAATGGTTTATCTTCTGAGTGAAGATGCAAATGTTGTATTAACTTCGCTTTAACTGAAAACTGTTTACTACAGGTTGAACATTCAAATGGTTTTAGACCAGAGTGAGTAAGTGAATGAATTTTTAAAACTGAATTTGTTTTAAACGCTTTGTTGCAAATCTGACATTCAAATGGTTTTACATCTGAATGCGTACGTAAATGACTTTTTAATTCTGATTTAGTTTTTAACAATTTGTTGCATATTGTACATGCAAACGGTTTATCTTCCGAATGAATGAGCAAGTGCCTTATAAACTGCGATTTAATTGCAAAACTTTTCCTACATATCGAACATGAAAATGGTTTATTTTCTGAGTGAATGAGCAAATGTTTTATCAACCACGATTTACTTGTAAAACGTTTGTTGCACGTCGAACATTCAAACGGTTTTTCTTCTGCGTGAACGAGCAAATGATTTTTAAACTCCGATTTATACCTAAAACGTTTGTCGCATATCGAACACGAATAAGCCTTTTCCTCGCTATGAATCAACATGTGAGATTTTAAACTACACTTTGCATAAAACGGTTCTTTGCATATAGAACAATGAAACGGGTTTTCTCCAGAGTTGCTACGGAAATGCCGATTCAAATTAGATTTTTTAGAAAAGTGCATTTGGCAGATTGAACATGAAAATGTTGTTTCTATAGAAATATTCGTTATTCCATTTGATTTCTGGTTGCGTTGGAACGAGTCTGCCGGACTCGAATGTTCACTCTTTTTAGTCTCATCGATTAATTCTGGATCTTTCTTCACAATACTGTACGAGACATCTATATCTATAGATGACGTATCATTATTGTCAAAGTCGCTTTGATGGTCGGGAGGCTTAATCTTAACATTATCAGGGTCTATCGAATCATACCCTTTATCAGCGTTATTCGGATCATCGGTTTCCTTTTTTAAAAATTCAATTTTGACTACTATTCCGTTTCTCGAACTCTCATCCAGGTTTAATCGCTCCAAAACGTTCTTATTGTCTTCATTGATGTCCCAGGCAGTCGACTTCAGTTCAGACTTCACACAAGGCATTACAACGCTCTCCGAATGTCCCAAAGTCTCATGCTCGATGTTTTCAGATACGGCGCATTCCATTTTACGTCCGTGTTCGGTTCTGGAGGTCGGAAATGTATAATTTCGATTACAATTTAACAAATTAGGAAATAAAAATGACATTAGGTCAAAGACGAATAACTCGCGTTGAAAGAAACCACAGATGACTCATTATAGATAGGTCGTTTATAAACCATAGACTTTAATGAAATAATTCAAATAATTCAATTTTGTTTCGAAACAAATTCTAATTTAATTGAAAATAATCATATATTTAATACAAAAACGGTATAGAAATTTTGCATATTAATAATAAAAACGTAACTTTAAGCAATTAAGAAATTTTAGAAATTAAAAAAACATCAAAAATAATGAAAATATAATAACCAATTAAATTTAAATTAATTTCCTATGCTATATATATATGTTCCCGTTACATCTCCCCTCTCCTCAATCCTAATTATACCCCTTCCACTTTTATACATAACTTGATCTCCATTTAATATATAAGTGACCGCTCTGTTTTATTTGATTGTTAAAATTGTATACATTGATAAAGGTTACTAGTAACCGAAACATGTCTGAGTTCAGTGAAAATAAAAAGTGTTTTAACACGAAGTATAATTATATTTATTTAAATATGAATCCACAATACAAAGTGAAAGCGAACATAGAAGAAGTTCTAATAGTTCTAACAACTTATATTTTCGTTCGACACTCTATTATATACAGATTTTCCGCATATTCGTCTAAGAGATATCAGTTCTACTGCATTTATTCTATTAACATCCTTATTTTGCCAGTTCCACCCTTCCCTTCCATACATAAGGGTGGATACTAGAACACCATTGTGCACTACCATTTTAGCTTTTTTGATTGGCTTTTCCATCGTAGAATATTGCAGATCCAATGGACTGACATGGTCATCAACAATGAAGTACTACATAGAGCCAGAGTAAGAAGAGAATTGTTGTCTGCTGTGAAGTTTAGAAAGATGGCAAATTTGGGACACATCCATCGCAACAAGAATTACGGTCTGCTAGACTTCATCATGAAAGGAAAGATTGAGGGTAGGCGCATTGTGGGAAGACCCCAGATATCCTTTCTGGAGAACATCAAAGAATGGACCGGAGTTCGGAGGGTGGAGGAGTTGTTCCAGCTAGCACATGGCAGAGAGGACTACCAGAGTGATAGCCGATGTCAGGGGCACCTGACATGGCACTCTGAGAAGAAGAAGAAAGATAGGCTTTTGTTTGTGATCATAATTTTAAGTGCATCATTCACTCTGTTGCGTGCTCCGACCCTACTTCTTCTTCTTCCTCTTTTAATAGATCTGTGGATCTGTTTTTATGGCGTCGAGGTCTCCTGGGACACAGAACTCCAACTGTCTCGCCATCTCTTCGCAGGTCTTTCGGGTTGGCGAGTTCCCATTGGCACATTGTTGGCGACTGCTTGGGGGAGTCTATCGTCGCTCATTCGTTCTACGTGGTCGCGCCAGAAGCGTCTTCTGCCCCATCTGACAATATCTTCGGTATCGCAGGTCTCACGTATTACTGTGTTTCTGATTCTGTCCCTCAGTGTTTTGCCCAGAATAGCGCGGAGTGTCTTCATTTCGGCGGTTCGTAATAGTGCTTTGGTTCCATTTGTGTCAGCCCTCGATTCTATACCATAAGTCATTATGGGTCTGACACATATCAACAAATTTTGAATAAAATAAAAACATATGTATGGTATCTACATTAATTTTATTTATACATATAAAAAAACATCGAAAAATTAAAAATAAAAAACAAGTTATTTAAAACCATAAAAAAATATTTATATGCTAAGCAAAAAACCTACTCAAAAACAACCAATTAATGTAATTGTCTTTTCGTGTTCAGCGTGTAAAAAAACTACTTAAGACGCAGTACATATTTTAATTTAGTGTTCCCACTGCATTCCTCTCGATCATAGATTGGCATCTTTTGTACGAATGGAGCAATGTTCTCTCTTGATTCTACAGGATATCCTGCCTCTTTACGTCGGATCATTGTTCTTGTGCTCCTGGTATAATGTGTTATTTATCCCAATGCATTTCTTTCAGGCAGAGATGCAACTTTCTTTGATAATGGTTTTGATTCTACAGATTAAAATATGCGTCTTAAGTCCTGTATTTGTAACTGTCTATTTGATGAGTCTGTGTGTCTGTTTTAGTTTAGAAGCAACCTTAAAGAGTACATTAAGATTAATCCAGTAAAAACGGAGAGGCTGTAGAGGTTCGTGGCTCCTGAACAGTCGTCTGTATGCTGGTTCAATTCTATATAATTCTGCACATACTCATTCTCCGATGTGCTAGTGGCTATGCCTATGGTGGAATCCTAAAAATGAAAAACAGAGCATTATTTTACGCATCCACCACGCATAATTAGCCTGCCTCTTGTAGTGCAGACAGGGAGAATAATAGCTTGATAGAAAGAGATATTCTGCCAGCTAATTCTGAGATGTGTTAGTGTTTTCATCGATTTATATAATATATTAATTTATAAAGTTAATTAGAGCTCGATTTGTAACAAAAATATGGCTATAACCACCGCTGGGTTCCATTTAATCAATTCTGAAACATTGAGCTCGATCTTCTGGCTATTTGCCGAGTAAATGGTCTTCACAATAACACACTTTGTGTTTTATTTATACAGATTAAGCTGTCTAGAATAAAATGAGCCTGTAATCCAATGTGTCTAGAATATAATGTATCCATAATCTAATGTTTGACAGTTCACGACCCGCTGTTTGAATGTGAAGGCTAGAAAAGCTTGTCAGGATGGAAAAGTGCGACAATCCATCGTCTCTGCCTATTCTGTTAGAAGCGGGAACAGTGCACGACACGCTGTATGGATGTGAAGGCTGGAGAAGTGTGTCAAGATGGAAAAGTGCAGCAGTCCATCGTCTCTGCCTATTGTGTTAGAAGCGCAGTGCACAACACGCTTATGAATGTGAAGGCTAGAGAAGCGTGTCAGGATGGAAGAGTGTGGCAGTCCATCGTCTCTGGCTATTGTGTTAGAAGCGGGAACAGTGCGCAACACACTGTATGGATGTGAAGGCTAGAGAAGGGTGTCAGGATGGAAGAGTGCAGCGGTCCATCGTTCCTACCTATTGTGTTAGAAGTGGAGGCAGTGCACGACATGCTGTATGAATGTGAAGGCTAGAGAAGCGTGTCAGGATGGAAGAGTGCGGCATTACATCGTCTCTGCCTATTGTGTTAGAAGCGAGAACAGTGCACGACATGCTTTATGAATGTGAAGGCTAGAGAAACGTGTCAGGATGGAAAAGTGTGGCGGTCCACCGTGTTAGAAGCGGAATGTGAAGGCTAGAGAAGCGTGTCAGGATGGAAGAGTGTGGCAGTCCGTGACCTGTTTCTAACATAATAATAATTACTCGTACATACCTTGAATAGTAGATCTTTTACTTCGTCAAATGGTGAAAATATCTTGAAATTTATAAGCGCGATTGTTCCAGCATTGTAGCCGAACCAGGTGTCCAGTTCTTGGATCAAGAGTTGCAGACTCAGACTCTCCGAGTAGTCTCTGAAAATATAAAAATATATTCATTACATATTTTCACCTATTGTGTTATATCAAAAGTTCTACCTTTCTATTTGTGTTATATCAAAAGTTGCGTAAATGTATAATGGAGGAACAGTTAAATCTTGTTCCAGTATTAAATATCTCTAGAGATATTAAAGTTATTAGAAGCAATGTGTACTAGCTGCAATTGCAAGTATTTATTGTGTGATAATATAATTACCTTCTAGCGACAACTTCTCCGTCTATGGTTACCGATAAAGCGCAGTTCTCGTCAACGTCAAACCCGGTATTATAGGCTAAAGAACCGTTTCTACATAGCACACGGAACTGCCTTGGGTCCAACCTCAAGGCTTCAGCTTTCTCTGAAAGGACATAATAGTGTTATGTTAGTATTATTATAATGAAAGCTAACCAACCATCATCGTCATCTGCCTATAACCGTTAACTCCTGGACGTAAACCTCCTCCATTTGCATCCATGTCTGTCCATCCTGGGCAACACAACCGTGTCATTATTAATATAATTATTTGAATTGGATGCAGGTGCCAAAATGAGCGGAGTGTCAGTAAGCTGTTTCTTGTTTGTGAATGATGCTGTCCTACTTGCAGACAACGAGCATGAACTACAAGTCCTGGTGAATAGTATGTATGAGGTATGCATGCGATATGATCTGATGATGAATGTGAATAAGTCCAAGATTTTCGAAAGAGAAGAAATCATGACAGTCTGCAACATTAGCGTGAATGGTGAAAATTTGGAGCAAAAAGGTGAGTTTGTATATTTGGGTAGTATGTTTACAGTGGAGAGGGATATTGAAAGAAGGGTTGGGGCAGGCAACAGAGTGAATGGAGCACTTATTGTCATCGCAAACAAAATTCTATCCAAAAAAGCTAAAATGGCAGTATGGTAGCGAAGCATGGAACTGGCAAAGGAAGGATGAAAGTAGAATAAATGCAGTAGAAATGAGATCTCTTAGACGATTGTGTGGATACTTTGTGTATGATAGAGTGTCGAATGAAAATATAAGAAGTGAATGCGGTGCAAAAGATGGTGTTATGAACAAAATGGACACTTGGAAAGAATGTTAAAAAAATGGTAAGTTAACGATGTAAATGGAACCAGAAATAGAGGAAGACCGATGAAAACGTGGCACGATCAAATAAATCAAATATTGAATGTCGGGCACGTGAGTGAATTAAATCCCATTTTAGGCGCATTTTAAATCTATACAAAAAATCATTTTCTGCGTCATCAAACTCATGTTCTTATATAATATAATAATGTATTTACAAGTACAAAAAGAAATGTAATTAATAAGAAATAAGCTGTAAATAGACAATAATTATAAATTTGTTAACACCGAAACACGAATTATAAATAAATGTTCGTAAAGAAATTTTCATAACATTTCTGCACATAACGTGAATGACAGATAACATTCTGACAATAGAAATGAAGTTCGTGACACATCCAATAGTAACATACTTCAGAGTGATGATGCCCGACTTCAAATCCATACAAAAAATTGTAGATATCTTCTGGTATATATGCACCTAGTTATATGATTACAAGCCAAAAATACATAAGTGCGACAAAGAACCTTTTATATTTTGCAAGCCCAATATGAAGCCCATCGAAAACATGAAACAAAACATGTGGACATAGACGACTTCGCGCGTATCTCATCTACGGTACATATGAGTGAAATAAAATAAGGCGCGTAAGAGTGGAACAAAACATACACTTAGGTCATTTCTGCGCATGTCAGCGGAGTCATTTGCAACGCAACGAATTAAATCGCTTTAACTGGCGCGAAAATTCAAAATATTATTTTTTTCGTACACGGCTCAAACGTGCAAAAAACATTGTTTTACTATAGATTTTTTTAAAGCAAGCTCGGCTTTTCGGTTTGTATGGGAGTACCGCCACTGATCGTATTAACCGAGTTCGACTGTACCAAATATATATAAACCTATTACCTTTAAGATACTGTCCTTCTATGAACGCCACGTTGGAGTCCGGTTGGTTTAAGCATCGTAGAGCCCCAGTTGTACCGTAATACTTGTTGGATATGTCAGCCGGGCATTCTGAAATGTGTCTACAATGTTATACAGTTTCCAAGAGATGGGCATCTCAAAACCCATTTCATTAGATTAATCAGGGGATATTTCACAGGCCGTGCTGGAGGATGTTGGTCTTTTTGTCCCTGATAGATATCTCTGGCAGCATAGATTGTTTTACCTACCGGCCCACACTGGATCCATTTGGCAAAAACAGGGACTTAGGGGTCGAACTCCGAATTTTGCCCTGATTTTTTAAAATTAGGTCCTTTGTGTGATTCCAAACCACTTTTGTCTTAACTTTTTTTGATATAAATGCTAATTTCCAAGAAAAAAAAATGTTGTTGTTTTTTTTGTATGAAGCAAAACTGATTTTTTCAATTATTTCGGAATCAGGTGGATACGTCAAAACCAAACTTAGTAAGGATTATATAGGACATAATCTTCTACATTACTTGTTACGATATCTACTTCATATCTCTGCCCGTTTAAAAGCAGCAGACATTACAAAACTTAATTAATTGTTATGAGTATAAAGTGGTTTCGGATTTTTGTTAGATGCATAAATGATCATCGCGTTCCTTTACAAAAGAATGGAGTGATTTTAGCATATTTATGATTGATTTTAACATAAATATACTAAAATCACTCCATTCTTTTGTAAAGGAACGCGATGATCATTTATGCATCTAGCAAAAAATCCATTGCGGGCCTCAATTCAATTTTGTTATTGTTTTTTTTTTTTTCATTTTGAATATGTATTGTGTACCTCTAAAAAAAAACTATGTATAGTAAAACTTTAGGCAGTATCTTATCTGCAGTGGAACCATCACCCAATAAGAAGAAAAAGAGTTTTTGGTGCTTTAACTTACGTTGATCGTCTGGGACAGGCAGCAATGGGGGCACTGCACCCACCACGCCCTGCTCATTGAACCCTCGGGGGGCCCAAGCCCTGCAGCCGCTGCAGAGGCGTTCGGGGTCCGCTGCCTTACTGGGGAAGTGGGCTGGGTCCCTCGCCCCAGGAGCACACGAGGCCGAGAAGAGGTTAGCTACCTCATTAGCATAGTCGCATTCCGTCGTGCTGATGATGCGACGGTCGCGACCCGCCCTGACGAACGCCGCCCAAGCTGCGGCAAAAAATACTCATATTACAAAAAATGCAAAAAAGTGCAGAAAAGTGCAGAATTCAAAAAACATGTTCAGAAATCATGTTTTACCATCGTACATTCGTATTTTTGTAAAAAATAGTGAAAATAACACAATACAAAAAATGCAGAAAATTTTTAACAGAATTGTTTTAGAGTTCAGTGGCAAAAATAGTGCAAATAATGCAGAATCTTCAGCTTTAAGTGACTAGAAGTGCCAAAAAACGTAAAGATGAGATCTGGATAATTATAAGGAAAAAAAGTATTATGAACAAAATTATGAAAGGAATGAAGTATGTAGTCGAGGAAAACACGGCACGATCAAATCAATTAACGATTAAATTTCAGCCACGTGCGGAGTCGGAGATATCGAAGGGCGTGCACGACACAATGAATGAGTGTTCAGGAATCTAGAGAAGTAAAAAGAATCTAGATAACCCCTTCTGGGAGATGGTTAAATATTTAGATCTTCTTCTTTCGGTGCCATGTCAGGTCTCCCCCAACATTTGTGATCACTGCAGCAAAGGCATCTCTATCCAGCGCCACTTGGAACAGGATATGAACTCTTGTTATTCCTGTCCACTCTTTGATGTTCCGCAGCCAGGACAGCTGCCTTCTACTAACTCTCTGACGTACCTCCACTTTACCCATTAATATCAGTCGAAGGAAATGGTATTTCTCTCCCCTTAGCACATGACCCAAATATGAGACCTTTCTAATTTTCACACTGGACAACAGCTCTCTATTGGCTCTGGCTCTCTGTAGTACGTCTGCATTACTGACCCTATCGGTCCACGGTATACGGAGCATTCTGCAGTATATCCACATTTCAAACGCTTCCAACCGGTTCATTACATCCACTTTTAAAGTCCAGGTTTTGCAGCCTATAGTAGAACAGACCATAATATTAAATCATTATTTGTCGGAGTTTCAAGTTAAGATTATCATTGCAAAATAATGTTCTCATTTTATTAAATGCAGCTCGTGCAACTTCAATTCTGCATTTTATTTCAATGTCCGGGTCAAGCGCTTTAGTGATAATGCTGCTAAGGTATTTAAATTGGTCGACCATTTCAACATTCGCACCATTCAGTTGCAGAGTGGATGAAGAATAGTTTAGTGAATAATTAGATACAAAAATTAATTTAGTTGATGTTGACGTCGAAATTTTTACCATAATCTTTTAGATTGTTTAAATGAATAAATAAATAAGCAGAAATGAAACAAAACACATACCAATTCCGCCGTACTCCGGGAAACAGGCGTTCTTGTCTCTGAGATTCTCAAAGCGTTTGATATCGGACCCATTGAAGTCTTTGATCAAAGCCAGAACGTTAGAGTTTAATTTCCTAGTAGTTTGCATGTATACCACAGCTGTCTCTCCATAAAACCTGAAAAAAAATTATAATTCATCAATGACACATATATACCAGTTCGATGTTAAAAATGCAGAAAACTCCGTAGAATCAAGATTGCTCCATTCGTATGAAAGATGTCCATCTCTGCCCGAGAGGAATGCAGTGGGATAGATGACACATTATACCAGGAGCACAAGAGCAATAATTCGATATTAAGAATGCAGAATACTCCGTAGAATCAGGAATGGATATTGCTCCATTCGTATTAAAGATATCCATCTCTGCCAGAGAGGAATGCAATGGGATAGATGACACATTATACCAGGAGCACAAGAGCAATAATTCGATATTAAGAATGCAGAATACTCCGTAGAATCAGGAATGGATATTGCTCCATTCGTATTAAAGATATCCATCTCTGCCAGAGAGGAATGCAATGGGATAGATGACACATTATACCAGGAGCACAAGAG
>JAHDVF020000928.1:0-26038 GCA_022606425.2 Lepidostoma basale | reverse complement strand
GATGGCCCTACAGCCCATATCGAGCCTTAGCCTCCAGTATTCTTCGCCTCCAACTCCTCCTGTCCTCCGCTTCGACCCTCCAATCTGACACTCTTAACAATCTTGCCCCATCTCTCCCAACTTCATCCTCCCATCGCAGACTTGGTCGTCCAATTGGTTTTCTACCACCTGGGTGCCACTCCAGCAATCTTTTTGGGGTTCGCGATGACGGCATCCTCTGTTCAGTCTAACCTAGGTGGAGAGACCGCACTCTCCAGCCTTCACCGTCATTCACAGGTCCCAGAATTCCGCGCAGCACCCTTCTCTCAAAAGTATTCAGTCGCTCTGCGGATTTCGCTGTCGTTGTCCACGCCTCACACCCATAGGTCACTACTGTTCGGATGATTGTTTTATACAGGGTGATTTTGGTTTTCCAGTGTACGTTTCTTGATTTGAGTGCTGGTAGTAGAGAGAATAATGTTTTGTTACCAATTGTGATTCTTCTTTCGATTTCCTTGTGATCTTCGTTTTCTTTTGTTATAGACGAACCCAGGTAAGTGAAGTCCTCCACCATCTTAAAGTCGTATCTGTCCTTGAATCTGATGGTTCGCCTTGAGTTATGGGTTGCATTCCTGGTTTGTTTCATTATTTGTGTCTTTTCTTCGTTTATATCTAAACCCACCTCCTTGGCTGCTGTCTCTAAAGGCTCAAATACTTCGTGTATGGCTGCTAGGGATCTTCCTACAATGTTAAGGTCGTCTGCATATCCTATGATCTGGCTGCTATGAAAGTATGTGTTGGGATTCGTGTTAAGGTGGTAATTAAGTAACAATCACAGCTTTAATTTAATTCGATGAATGATGGAATCATGTTGGGTGCCGTGTTTACCAAAACTTTGAGAATCGCTGTTTCATGCCACCCACAATACTGTTAGAAGAGTATAAAAAGACATTTTTAACTCCCGGGGTCAATAGTTCAGCTTCTGATTTTGCAGGGGTACTAAGTTGTATATCCAAAACAGAAAATAACATAATTTCTAAATGGCTCAATTGTTTACATACTTTTGCCTCATCATCGGTTGCGTCCAGGTAAACAGTCTATTTTTATTTGTATTTTTAGAAATGCCATGTTGGTCATATGCAAAAGTCCAATGCTCTACCGACCGACTTCTCTAACATATGTTATTTATGTATCAATTGTGTATTTTCTTTTGCTATGTTTGCTAAGTTATTTTCAATTTCCTAAGTATAAATAACTAACTAACTAACTAACACTTTTGCTGCCACACTTTTCTTTCCTGACATATTTCTCTCGCTTCCACAACATTCATACATCGTGTCATGCACGCGCGTCGATTTCTCTGACTCCTCACATGGCCGACATTCAATATTTGATTTATTTGATCGTGCCACGTTTTCCTCGGTCTTCCTCTATTTCTGGTTCCATTTACATCATTAACATATAATTTTTTTACCATTCTTTCTTCATACATTCTTTCAATATGTCGAAACCATCTTAATGATCCTTTCATTATTTTGTTCATGACACCATCATTCGCACCGCATTCACTTCTTAAATTTTCATTCGGCACTCTATCATACACAGAGTATCTGCACATTCTTCTAAGAGATCTCATTTCAACTGCATTTATTCTGCTTGCATCCTTCTTTTGCCAGTTCCATGCTTCGCTTCCATACATAAGGGTCGCGGGTCGTTAGAAGAACACCATTGTGCACTGCCATTCTAGCTTTTTTGGATAGGTTTTTGTTTGCGATGACAACTTTAAATGCACCATTCACTTTGTTGCCTGCTCCAACCCTTCTTTCAATATCCCTCTCCACTCGCCCATCTCTTGTAAACATACTACCTAAATACACGAACTCAATTACTTGCTCCAAATTTTTACCATTCACGCTAATGTTGCAGACTGTCGTGGTTTCTTCCTTTTTAAAAATCATTACCTTGGACATATTAACATTCATCATCAGATCATTTCGCATGCATACCTCATACATACAATTCACCAGGACTTGTTCACATTATTCTTTAAAACAAATAAACAAAACGGTTTCGCTCTCGCCGGAGCTTCGTTCGACTCGTGTCTTTTTAACACTGACGAAGCTCTGGCGGGAGCGAAACCGGTTGTTTGTTTTAAAGAATAAAGTGGTATATATACAAATGTACTCGTATAAGTATATTAATATTAAGTAGTAAGCTGTTTGTTGTATGCGGACGACGCTGTGCTACTTGCAGACAACGAGCATGAACTACAAGCTTTGGTGTCTAGTATGTATGAGGTATGCAAGCGATACGATTTGATAATGAATGTGAATAAGTCCAAGATAATGATTTTCGAAAAAGAAGGAAGCATGACAGTCTGCAACATTAGTGTAAGCGGTGAAAATCTGGAACAAGTGGATGAATTTGTTTATTTAGGAAGTATGTTTACAAAGGATGGGAGGGTGGAGAAGGATATTGAAAGAAGGGTTGGGGCAGACAACATAGTAAATGGTGTACTTAAAGTTGTCATCGCAAACAAAAGCCTATCCAAAAAAGGTAAGATAGCAGTGCATAATGGTGTTCTTGTGCCGACCCTTATGTATAGAAGTGAAGCATGGAACTGGCAAAAGAAGGATGAAAGTAGAATAAATGCAGTAGAAATGAGATCTCTAAGACGAATGTGTAGCAAATCTATATATGATAGAGTGTCAAATGCAAGTATAAGAAGTGAATGTGGTGCGAATGAAAGTGTTTTGAACAAAATAATGAAAGGGTCATTAAGATGGTTTGGACACATAGAAAGAATGAGTGAAAACAGAATGATAAAGAAGGTCTATGTAAACGGCGTGAACGGAGCTAGAAATAGAGCAGGCCGAGGAAAACGTAGCACGATCTAATCAATCAAATATGAAATGTCTGTCACGTGGGTAGTCGGAGAAATCGACGTGCGTGCATGACAAGATGTATGAATGTAGAGGAATCGAGAGAAGTATGTCAGGACAGAACAGTGTGGCGTTCCATTCTTTATGCCTACCCCTCCGGGGAGACGGCGTGATGGTTAGTTAGTTAGTTTTTTTTAAATATTATATTTAATACAAGATAGTTTCTAAATCATGTCTAGTCTCCAAGTCATAGAGCTAATTCTTGTCTTTTTAATCCTAATTGTTTGTTGGTATTAAAATTGCAGATTTCTCTAGGACTGAGGATGACCAGAGAAACCCCCGCCTCTAGCCACGTGGAGGAACTCTCTAAGCAGGCAGCCGAACTTCAAAAAAACTTGGAGATCCAGTGGACAGAGGCCTTTCAGACAAAGCAGCTCCCTGATGTCCTGGCTCTCGTCAAGAATAATACAGAGAACATGATCTGTCAACTAAATGCTCTAGTCACTGGACTATCCACCAAGGTATCATGATGGTATCCATGTTTAATGATATACTCCATTTATGTGTATTGACGACCTTCGTTGCCGATTGGTAGTTGCTTTAACTCCCACACCGAAGATCGCGGGTTGGATTCCCGGCGATGGCATAGTAATTGTCACACTGTCTTTGGTCTGTACGTAAGGGTTGATGCTAAAACAACAATGTAAAACAACATTATCTTACACTATAATTTATTTCTGTAATTTATAGATATACATCGATGACCTTCGTGGCTGAGTGATAAGTGCATTGACTGCCACCCCGATGGTCCCGGGTTCGAATCCCGGCAATGGCAGTGTAGTTGTCACACTGTCTTTGGTCTGGTCCAGAATTCACTTGACAATAAAATGGCGATAGATTACTTACCTATCACGTGTCACGAGAATCAATATGATAGCTATACACTTTACATTGGTTTGGCTCGATGTAATGATGTAAAGAGCGATTCAACAAAATAATAATAATATGTTAGATTGTTACTACCGCAACTAGATATAGATCGACTGAAGCAAAAATGGCAGGGCATAATGGAGTTCTAGCGCCAAACCTTATGTATGGAAGTGAAACTTGAAATTGGCAGAAGAATGATGAAAGTAGGATAAATGCCGTAGAAATGAGGTCACTAAGAAAAAAATGTATCATAGAATATCTAACGATGAAGTAAGAAAGGAATGTAAGGTGGATAAATGCGTGATAAATAAAATTAATAAGGGGTCACTAAGATGGTTTGGACATATGAAACGAATGGATGAAAGAAGATTGGTTAAAATGTTGTAGGTATACAAACAGTGTGAGTGGTAGACAAATGAAAGCATGTCATGACCAAATTAATCAAATAGTAAAATGCGGCCATATTCGAAGTCGACGAGGGTGCATGTTGCGATGTATGAATGCAGAGGAAGTTCGGGAGTGTGTCAGAACAAAACAGTATGCCGGTAAATCTTTTCTTCCTACCGTTCCGTGGAAACGGCGTGATGGTTAGTTAGTTAGTTGACGAATTTAATATTAATGATAACACTTTTTTTTCCACTTTGAATTTACTTTTCTCTACATGTTTCTAAGGCTTTACACCTTCATCATCGGGAGAACGATATATACACAACTCAAAAATGGAAAAAAACAGTTCATAAATAATTCGTCATTATAGAATTCAACAGTAATTATTAAATAAAACGATGTTTTTTTAACTACTTCCACTTTTGTCTTTATTTCGAAAGCGACCGGTTTCACCAGGCTCGCTGGCATCGACAGACTTGTGTGTCGATGCCAGCGAGCCTGGCGAAACCGGTCGCTGTCGAAATAAAGACAAAAGTGGAAGTGGTTATAAAAAATCGTTTTATTTAATTATTATGTAAAATGAACTTCCATCAAGAGATTTTAGTAAAATCATTTGATTCCCTTAAGAATTCCACATTGTTAACGTCTTGAGTTTATCTAAATTTAGTTTGTTAGTTATTTATTTAAAAAAAACATCGTTTCCATTAATTGATATGAATGAAAACGTCGGTTTTCTAGAAATTTTATTATATTTTATGAGAATGACATGTTTTCCGCTACTTTGATAATGCCTTAGAAGGACGAAACATGTCATTCCCATAAAATATGATAAAACTTCTAGAAAACTTCAAGGATTTTTACATCATTGCTCAAGAAATAATGTTTTTTTTTTTTTTTTTAAAACCCTATTGGGTTATATGGATACATTTTTAGATCTTACTATCAATTTTGTAATGTTTCAGATATATTTTATATTGAGTTGTAGTGAGAGTCCTTGTGTCTTTTGGTAGTTCATTTTAAAGTTTCAGTCCATTGTTCAATATCCTTGATTGTCCTGTCTTAGTTCGTGCATTCGGTAAGTGATATCTGTCACAGTTCCTGGTCCAGTGTCTGTGTATGTCTGAATTTTTAGTTAATTTGTAGCTGCTGTCTGTTGTCTCTTCCATGGTCACTCTGTGTACAACTTTCAAGGTCTCATATTTGGTCAGGTCTGATATGTCCATTTGTTTTGTTTGTCTGTAAACTTGTATGGTTGGGGTAACATAATTAATGTTATATTCTAATTTTATTATTTTATTCTGTTGTCTTTGGAGTCTGGAGATGTCCTTTTGGTTTCCTGTCCCCCAGAAGGGAATCATACTCGTATATGTCAGTCAGCTTTTAACATACGCTTCGTACATCATAACTTTTTCCCTTCTTGGAATGGAATTCTGTATTTTGTAGAAGAGGGAGTATAGCGATGCTAATTGTCTGTTGGGTTGTCGAATAAATCGTTTTAATTTATTTTTATTAAAAAATGAATTTTCATCAAGAGATTTCAATAAAATCATTGCAATATGTGTTTTGTTGCATTAACTCTTTTACTAAAAACATAGTTTAGTAATTGATTATTGCTTTTGACCAGGCTGCCGGCTTGAGCGGAGATCAGCAGACACCCATCAACCATCTGATCACCAAGCTGAACGAGACCATCACCGAGCTGCAGAAGTCCAACCCGGAGAAGTCCAAGGCCGCCGACCTTCAGAAGAGCCTCTGCACCGTCCCCGAGGAGATAATCAAGCTGAGGAAAGCACTCCCCGAGGGTAAGAAGGGGCCCGATGGAGACCTGGAGAAGATCGTCAGACAGACTTTCGACGGGATTGTCAAAACAGAGCTGGCAATTCAACAGCAACTCAAGGCCTTGCCCAACAAGCCATAACTTATATAAATTAGTATCCTTATAGCCTGATATATCGGCAGTGTAATAGCATTAAGTTATTAACTCAAACACCATTTAATAGGATAGCAGAAAAAAATATTTCAGCTATTAGTTAGTCAATTTTTTAGTATTACATATTCTTCTATCTGTGTCCTGTCAGGTCTCCCTAACGTTGACTATCACCCTTCATAGTGATGACCTGGAGAAAAATATCCAGAGTGGTATCCCCTTGCCTTCTCTGGAGGATTTTCTGTCGGGGTTACCTTCCCTTAGCTGGGTGTATCCAGTTTTATGGCGCTGGAAGCTCGCCATTCGTCCTCTCTCTATCTGCTATGGCACTAAGTAATATGTGCCGCATTGCCCTGGGTTCGCGGGGTCTTTAAAAGGACCTCTCGTGGACGCTAGAGAGTTGGACTTGATAGTAGTGTTGCTGTTGTAAATGCAACATGGCGCCTTACGACATTTTGTAGAGGCATACTTTCCAGCAAAACATACCCCGTCGTAGCCCTACTACCCTTTTGAACCCCTGAGTATTACATATCAAATTAAATATAACTGTCCTATAATATATATAATAGAATCAATGTGTAACATTTGCATTTGAAGTATTTTGTCATATCAATACTAATGCACTTTTCAGATGACATATTGTCTTCGTTTTTTTTGTCTTAATATCCGTACTAGTAAAATATATATCATTTTGTCATAAACAATAAATGTAACATTTTGAAAGAAAATGACCCATTGTTTTAGCAGAAACATTATCATCTTCTTCAGCTTGTCTCCATCCACTGCTGGACGTAAGCCTCTCCACCCCCACGCCATCTCTCTCGGTCTCTCGCCAGTGTTCTCCAAGTCGCCGTCCGCACAATATCATCGCTCTACCTGGTTGGTCTCCTGACACTTCTCCGGCCCAACCTTGGCCTCCATTTAGTAACGCTCTGGCTCCATCTTCCATCATCCCGTCGACACACATGACCAGCCCACTGCCACTCGCAATGCGTATTCGTACATCGGTGACCGTGGTGCGTTTTCTAATCTCCACGTTGGGTATATGGTTTCTAGGCGAGATAATCAAAATGGATATTTCCATGAGCCGTTGTGCAACTTTGATTTTAGATAACGTCCATGTCTCGCATCCATAGGTCATCACAGGTAACACACACTGGTCCAGCATTTTTGTTTTTAAATTTCATGACAAGTCCGACTTGGAGATGTTGCCCAGCCTTCCGAATGCAGACCATTATGATCCATCAATATTATTAACTGTTTAATTTGGACACTGTTATAGTATCACAATTTATTTATTTAAATAATTTGAAATTTGCGCGACAGCTGCTGATAATTTCATAGACGTTAACCCCTATAGAGCGGCACACTGCATTTGCAGTTCATATTTGAATGTACAGTAAATTACAAACCTTTGTACTTAAATGAGTTTTAGCTGTAAATGTAGCCAAAAGCAGTTAGAAACCATATTTTACTGCTAATGAAGTCAGCCGCACAATGATGAATTAAATAAATAAATTGTGATATTAATAGAGTGTTCCAAATTAAACAGTTAACAATATTCTATTTCGTATCAGTGGCGAAGCGTTTTGTATGGATAGCCTTTTCTCTCCTTCTTGCAACATGGTGGAAAGTTTTCCCGATTTTATGCCGTTTCCAGGGGCGCCGGGTGTTATATTTATAACAACACCACACGTTGAGGTACATTACTTGCCCCCGCAATTAATAATTTTGCTATTATTTATATTATAGCGACATTCCATACCTTAGGCTAGACCAATTCAGATATCTCGGAAGCGAAGTAACCAGCTCTAATGACCCCCCCAGAGAAGTAAGGTCACAGGTAGATAAGGCTGCAGCGGTTGCAGGCTGCCTGAAAGATGTCATATAGAGAAACAAGGACATGAAGACTGACAGCAAGGTACGCACCTGTGTGCGACCAATCCTCACATATGGCATTGAATCGAGGGCAGACACTGTCAAGACAAAGAGCATGCTCAGGACAACCGAGATGAAAACACTCCGCGTTATAGCTGGCAAGACCCTACGTGATCGAGTTAGGAATACAGCAATCCGAGAAATCTGCGAGGTCGAAGATGTGGCCAGATAGCTCTCCATGGAACGCCAAACGGACAACGCCGACCAGGAAGACCCCCGAAACGTTGGAGAGAAAGCTGGAGTTCAGTGTCTCAAGAGGACCCGCCTGAAATTACAGACTCCTGAGTCTACCAAAAGTGAAGAAGAAGACATTCCATAAAATTCTTTCAAAAGTCATCTACACATACACTCACTATTTTTCACCTTTCACTTTCCGGGCGAATGTTCTAACCGCTGTTCTAATGCGTCTGTGAAAATTTCAAAATATATTAATGAGTTCTGTGACGTATTTTATCAAAATGTAAAATATTTTATTTTATATGCCTTTTATTTATATAGATTTGCAACTTGCCGTGAACCAATAATTCAAAGACACTAAAAGAAAAACAGAAATATTCCTCATGATAAATTGAAAAACATTTTCACTTCCTTTGTCTTCTTATACGTTGGCAATTACTGTCAAATCTATCTCGTCACAGTGATTTCCTGAGAAGTTTTAATGGAGTGGTTTCCCGTTGCCTTTATCAGTTTACTTCCTTAATTATTTATATTACTTCACCAACTAAATTTCCAGATTCTCTGTAGATTTAAAGAAAAAACCTCCATAGTAATAGAGTGTAATTTTTCTTTCCGTCCAAGAATTTATAACATTTTTATAAATGTAGAATTTATTTCCTTTCTTTTAATGTATTAAAAAGTATATTATAGATTATGAAACAACTCACCATCTTCGTGATTGGTTTATTTTAAAATGTGTTAAATCATTATAATCAACATTAAACATTCCTTTTTATAATTAAGTATAATAATAAAAATATATTATGTGCACACGTTTGGAAAATAAATATAAAATATTTCGTTTGAAACATTTTTAACACTATAACTTGTTTCATTTCATTGGTAAGATTCCGACAAGAAAAATAAAGAATGAAGAAACTTAACTTTGATGATGTGAATGGACCATGATATCGATTAGATCGAGGTAAATCCGGAAAGACAAAAATTAATTAGCAGTCGTAAAAATTGTCGAGCATGCTTCACACGCTGGATGAATGTTGAGGGGTTAGAGAAGTATGTCAGGATTGAAGGGCGTAGGGATTCAGCATCTCTGCCCTTCTGAGAAACTGGGTGATAAAATGTTTATTTAGAAGTTATTTTAGTTATATTATTATCTTGTTTAATTTGGTAATGGTAACCCATAAAAGAGATCTAATTGGATAACATAAACTGCATCTCATATGTTGAGTTGAAGAGGGTTGCAGAAAGACGACTCTGAGGACTTTGCTGCAAACCAATCCCTACGATAGAAACTGTGAAGAAGAAGAATCGCTTCAACTAGGATACAGAACGGAGAAAAATTTCAATGTGGTCTTCTATTATGCGTATGATGCTATAATCATAGCTGAGAATAATAATAGCCTATAATTAATAATAGAATCAAATAAAATAGACCTAAAACTGAGATTTCTCCTCATCAAGACCTATGTATGGAGTATCTTGATGTACGGCTGCGAGACATGGTGCCTATCCGAAAGAGATAAACGGAGACTTGAGGCTTTTGAGATGTGGTCCTATAGAAGACTATTAGGAATTTCCTGGAGAGACCACATCACAAATGAGGAGGTTCTCCAAAGAATCGAAGCAGGAAGGCACATGCTCAGGACCTTGTCTGAAAGGCGTGCAAGATGGATCGGCCATGTAATACGACAAGAAGGCCTCTTGCATGCCATAATGGAGGGTAGGACCGAGGGCACAAACTCTAGGAGAGTACCTGGAGGACCTGTTGGTGGACGTGCGCTGCTCATCATATGCAGATTTCAAAAGAGCCGCACAAGACAGGGAAGAATGGAAGAGAAGAATAGAGGAAATTGCTGCAAACCAATCCCAGGATTGAAACCAGAGAATAAGCTAAAAAATGCTAGACAGACTACACCACCCCTGTTAAAAATATAACATGACAATTGCTATCGAGAAGACGAAATGTAAGAACTTTTCTGGCTGTAGAGAACCAACCCATATAACGGATCAGCACCTTCAAAAATCTAAGCATTGATATGGTTGGAGAGCTGACCTGTGTTAAGAAATACAATCCCAAGTCGACAAGGCAGCTGCAATTTCTAGTTCTCTGAAATCTACAATAATTATGGAAAAACAAAGAAAAGGCCATTAAGAGTAAGATGAGAATCTATAAAGCATGCATAAGACTAATAATTCTTAGAAGCAAGGGCAGACACAATCAGAACCAAATAAGTCCTAAAGACCTCCGTGATAACAGGCAAGACACTAAGAAATCGCGTGAGGGATATCAGAATAAGATATATTTGTGAGACTGAGGATATTATAAGATGGAGTAGACAGCGAAGGAGGGAACTGGTTCGGTCATATCCAAAGAATGGACATCACCAGACTTCCCTGTATAGCACTGCATATTCCGCTTCATGGGACTCGTGGAATACCTCCTAAAAGATGGAAGGACAATTGGAAATCAACTTCACATGAGGTGCAACCCTGTAGAGGACGAACCACATTGTTCTATAGAACGGACCACATAGTTCCTATAGGAAAGAAATATATCTCTATCAAACATGAATACTTTTTAAACCATTATATTTTACAATGATTTGAGTTAGACATCCCTGGCTAGGGAGAGATAAATCATATTATATAAGTCCGAGTGTCCGCTTGTAATCTTCAGTCTGGCAATAGAGTTGTGTGGGGAACATTCTTCCAATTTCAAAATAACTAAACAATAGACTTCCGAAATGGCCAAGTTTTTGTTCCTTTTCTTCACTGTCTGCTTCTTCCAGGTAAACTCTTTTGATAATCTATTCACAGCGCAAATCTTAAAAGCTTTTCAAATTCGCAATGTGAATAGATTCATTTATCTTTAGTAATCTCTCTATCCTTCAGTTAGTTTTTCATACTAACTACAAGCATACTTATGTACAGGTAAAAATACTTTATTTACCGCAGAGTGGAACATAAGAAAGAGCCCAAGCAATGAATATGATATTATGGTGACATATTATAATCAATACTACCCAAGTAAAAGCTTATTTCGGATAATTTTTATTTCTGCCTTTCAATATGGTGCTGTAATTGAGGGGAAAAAACATTTGACTGTCGATGTACAGTATTTGATTTCGATTCTATCCACTATTCGGGACTCTAAAACACTAGCTGGAAAATAACCTTAGTGGACGATGGACCTAGATCATCGTAGCATTGACCTCAGATCCACTGTATAACCCTAATTAATTACTTGGCTAATGACTATGGATCGGTCACACCCTGAGACGGAACCCATCCTGCATCGTTCAGGGCGCACTAGACTGGTCCCCTATGGGCGAAAAAAGGAAGCCAAGAAGACCTAGAGCCACTTGGAGAAGAGCCCTGCAGGACGAGATTAAAGCAGCAAGCCTCACTTGGGATGATGTTAGGCACCAGGCATGCAATAGAGTCAGGTGGGGAAGTTTCCTTGAGGCCCTATGCACCACGGAGGTGTGACAGGACAAGAAGAATAATTACTTTCACACTCTTTGATTCTGGCACCTAATTTTAAGTGTTGAAGTGAGTGGCAAAATTTCTAGTACATACGCAACGGTGAGGCTTTTTTAACGAAATTGGCTGGCTATTGCGTTTAGAGGATACTACAATGCTGTAAAATCCCATTCCAAAAGCAATTCTCTAATATCAGTAAAAAATATAATACGTCAACAAGAAAACATACATTTTCAGACACAAAAAAAATTGATTTGGAGTTTTATATCAATGTTCACGCAGTAATCTTTTTTACTCTACTTATTCAGTCAATGTCATCCACTGTTGCGCATAAGCCTCCCCCATACTTCTCCACATATATTATCTATCTTGTGTATTTTGCATCTAGTCTCTTGCAAATTTTTATTATATCATCAGACCATCGTGTGAAGGGTCTCACTTTGCTTCTTCCATCTTCACAAAGTCTCCGTTCCACTACCCTTTTGGTCCATCTTTGGTTTACCAATCTGGCAACATGTCCAGCAAATGAAAATTTGAGCTAAGCTACCCTTTCGACGACATCCGTAACTCTCGACCTTCTACGTATTACAGTATTTCTTATCCGGTCTGAGAGTCTTACATATATAATATTATAGCATGACTCTTTCGTGTTTCCTTTGTGCTACAGCGAGTCTCCTCGTGGCATACTTGGTGAGGGTTAGCGTTTCTGCTTCATGTCAGTACTGGAAATAGGCATTCAGACTTTGGACAAAGTTTCTATCGAAGAACTCCTTCTGATTACCATATGCCGCCCACCCAAGACAGTTCTCCTCTGATGCTCAGCAGTCTGGTTATTTCTGGAGAGAAAATGTTGTGGTCAAGATACTTATATTCATTGACTTCTTTTATTAGCTGATCAATGTCTACAGCACCGCTGAGGATCACATTCGTCATTATTTTGGTCATGCTTGTATGAAGGGGTTAGGGGTAGTCAGAGATATGAAAAAACAAGTATTTTGAATAATAAAAATTGTCAGTAATTTTTTTTTTTATAGAACCAACAATGTAAAATTATTATATTATGTTTTAACTTGGTTTGACCCAAATTTGAAAAAGTATGTATACGAGTATATGAAGTTATCGCCATATTTGCTGGATCCTGTTCCATAAGTGGTGCTTTGCGGTGACCATTATAACTTCTTACAGGTTCATCTAAAATCATTCAAATAAAAAATAAAAATATTACAATAGTGTAAAAATAAACTGTTGCATTTTCCCTTGAAAATCTAACAGTAAATTATCAAAGGCCAACGTTTTATCTATTTTCGAAAAAAAAAACAGGGTACAACAAATATATGGTGATAACTTCAAATATAACTAACTAACTTACTTACCATCACGCCACACCATCCGAAAGAATGGAACGCCACACTGTTCTGTCCTGACATACGTCTCTCGCTTCCTCTACATTCACACATCTTGTCATGCACGCACGTCGATTTTTCCGACTCCTCACGTGACCGACATTCAATATTTGATTGATTTGATCGTGCCACGTTTTCCTCGGCCTTCCTCTATTTCTAGCTCCGTTCACGCCGTTTACATATAATTTTCAAATTTGGGTTAAATCAAGTTAAAACATAATTTAATAATATAACTTGTTAGTTTTATAAAATAAATTTAAATTACTGATAAAAAAATTACATACTATATTTTGTGTGATTTTGGGTAACAATGTGTGATTTATCCTTCACGACCGACGTTTCGGAGATCGTTGTAGTCTCCATCTTCAGGGTAATATGGTGGTGATATTGATCTCCGAGACCGTCGGTCGAGAAGGATAAATCACACATTGTTACCCAAAATCACACAAAAAATAATACTGCCAACCGTGAAAATTTACGCAATTATTTAAAATACTGTTTTTATCATACCTCAGACTGCCCCTAACCTCTTAATACAGAGTCCTACTTTTTGTGTTTCCCTTAAGCTCTTTTAGTATGACACGTACTTTATCTCGTTCTTCAGATAACAATATAATCAAGCAGTATTAAACAAGGGATGATTGAACCTGTGGATAATGTTTTGCAGGCCTCCCTCGCCAGGGTGACCCGTGATACTCCCGCCGAGACCAATGTCCTGGACGACCTCTCGAAGCAGGCTACTGACTGGCTCACCACCCTGGGCACCCAGTGGAACGACGTCGTCCAAGCCAAGGACTTCACTGAGGTTCAGACCATCGTGAAGACCAACTCCGACAACCTGGCCAACCAGCTTACCACCTTGGTTACTGGACTGACCTCCAAGGTATAACCTTACATTTTAAACTAACTAACTAACCATCACGCCGTCTCCCCGAAGGGGTAGGCAGAAAGAATGGACTGCCACACTTTTCTTTCCTGACATATTTCTCTCGATTCCTCAACATTCATATATCGTGTCATGCACGCGCGTCGATTTCTCTGACTCCTCACATGGCCGACATTCAATATTTGATTTATTTGATCGTGCCACGTTTTCCTCGGTCTTCCTCTATTTCTGGTTCCATTTACATCATTAACATATAAACTTTTTACCATTCTTTCTTCATTCATTCTTTCCATATGTCCAAACCATCTTAATTATCCTTTCATTATTTTGTTCATGACACCATCATTCGCACCGCATTCACTTCTTATATTTTCATTCGGCACTCTATCATACACAGAGTATCCACACATTCTTCCATTACACTTTTATTTTATAAGTTAATCATCATTAATCTCTTGATGGAAGTTCATTTTAAATTATCTTCTTTCTTCTTCTTCTTCTTATTCTAATTGAAGGCCTAGTGACCTGATTCTTAAGAGGAATTGGCCTCCTCCGAAGTCGACCCCTAGCTGTCGATCCATCTCTTTGGTGGTCTGCCCGGGGGTCGTCTACCATGGGGCTGGCCGTGTAACACAATGAAGGGGAGTCTGGATGGATCCATTCTCCTCACGTGTGCATACCAGTATCTTCTCTTTTGCCTTCCCCACCTATTGACATACTCGAACTCGCCTCCACGTGTGTTTATTCTTAATTCCTTCATTTCTGACTTCATAATTATATTTCATCAATAGATTCTCAACCATTCTCAACTCAAAGAAGTTACCCCCGCGGCATCACCACTAATGGTCAGCCAAACCTTCCACCACATTGGGAACAGATTAAAACATTGCTATTGACACGAAAAAAAGAAAAATAATACCCACACATTATTTAACTCCTCCACACTCGTGCAGCATATCATGCACGCGTTTGCCTCCTTCCAACTCTATGGACGACCTTCTGAGATGAAATCTAATATTAATAATTATTATTTTAATATCAAATTAAACAACAATTTATTTTAATGACTTTTTATCATTTAAAATGCATACCCAATTAAAAATTATATCATCGGCTTATGTAACAAGCGAGATAAGTTTATAAGAAGAACATTAACATACATATTTTTGACCTTTAAGATATTCAAATAACAATCCAATTTCTTAAGTATATTAATATGTTATAACTTCAAATTATATAATTGATTAGTGTGGCTTCGTGATAAGGAGCACTTAGGTCTTAAGTGTAAACATTGCTTTTTTACATACTCAGATACAGAAGACGGATATAATTATTTTTATCTTTTAGGATGCTGTATATCTGTTCAAACTTCTATATGTCCACGAGTAGACATTGATTTTATAAAAAACATAACTTAATAACTAATCATCACGCCGTTTCCCCGGAGGGATAGGAAGAAAGGCTGGACTCCCAAACTGCTCTGTTCTGACATACCTTTCTAGTTTTCTATACATTCAAATATAGTAACATGCAAACTCGGCGAATTTCCGACTTCAAATATGGCCGTCTTTTAGTATTTGATTAATTTGATCATGCGGTGCTTTCCTTGGTCTTCCACGGCTTCTCTTTCCACTCACACCGCTTGTATACAACATTTTAACAATTCTTCTCTCGTCCATTCTTAAATGGCCGAGCCATAGAGGGCTCCCTCCGCTTACCCGAAGCTTTCATAATTTTGTTCACAATACCTTCTTCCGCTCTACATTCCTTTCTTATATCAGCAGAAGAACGATGAGAGCAGAATAAATGCGGTAGAGATGAGGTCCCTAAGACGTATGTGTGGTAGAACGATATACGACAGAATCTCTGCCTTACATTTCTTCCTTATTTCGTCGTTCGATATTTTATCATTTATCGTATACGTTCCCTTTCAGTGATATCATTTCTACGGCATTTAGCCCACTTTCATCTATCTTTTGCCAGCTCCAATCCTCATTTCCAATACTCCGAATGGAAGATTATGGCTGGTCGTACCGTCTTCTTTACGTTGACCGGCATTCGCTTGCCCTCGAACACTCTTAATTGATTCTTAAAGATCACCCCAATTATATAGTTATACTAGCTGACCCGGCAAACGTTGTTCTGCCATATAAATTATTTCTAGTGAATATTATGGTTGTTACATAAAAAAATAACGAATTTATTGTATGTGTGTGGGGATGGGATCTATGACAAAAAGGAATGGAGCGCTGTAGACGATGACCGCCGATAAAAACTAAAATACACCAACCATTCATTTTCTCAATTCAACGTATTTCATTAAAGTAACGGACATGTTCATTGTTATATCTCTTAAAAGTTAAATGTTAAGTGAATAAAAGTCATATATTTTTTATCCTAAAGTAGGAAAATGAAAAAAAGAAAATCAATATTAATTTCGAAGAGCAATTAAGTGTACGATATTTTTTGTCAGTCCGTCTTTAGCTGACACAAATAAGCTCGATGGTTTGCCCACGCGAGAACATGCCACGTATAATTGTCCGTGTGAAAAACATAGTGTGCCCAAATCTAAGCCGCAAACAGACATCGTTTGACCTTGTGACTTATTGATTGTCATTGCGAATGCCAATCTAATATAAAATTGAACGCGTTTGTATTCAATTGGTACGTCTGTGGGAATCATTGGAATTCGTGGCAGCAAAACATTTTCGGCTCGGAATTTTCCATTCAAAATAATGGCTTCGATAATGTTTTTCATCATTTTTTTAATGACCAATCGCGTGCCATTTCACAGCCGTTGTGGATTCAAATTCCGAAGTAAAATAACCGGAGATCCAACTTTCAGTCGTAGATGGTGTGGTGACATGCCTGGCAAATCCAGTGAGCTCAAAAACTCAGTTGGATAATTTACAGCTTCGTTGGCATCGCAAACTGTATCGATCGATTTGTATGATACAAAGTCGCACACGATTAATGTCCTCACCGCCCATGAAGTAGATTTGTAAACATTAGTGTGGTTCGTTTGGCATTGGAAGCAATGAGCCTACTTTGTGGTACACTTTGATTTTGAACGTTGAATTGAATTGTTGACCATTTGCCGCAGTATTGTGAACTATTTCTGATGCTCCCAACGAAGTCATTTGGATGCATGAATTGAATGTGCGTATGGACTTCAGGAATAGGTTGGAATCTGGATCCGTGCCGATAAGCAAGCCGTTCAATGGTTCTGGTGGTGTCTCAATTTCTGGTAGTTGCACTTTTCCTGATGTGCAACACATCCCGGCTGACTCAGGTTTAAATTTGAACGCATGACAATGGGTACATTCTTTGTCCATAGCACCAATCAGCACTTTCGGATGAGCGGAATATTCAATATCTGGCTCGTACTCGAATGCGAGACGAAGGAACGAAGCGGATGTAAATGCTCGATTTACTTGTTGGCGTTGTTGGACATTTGCTCTGCGTGTGTTAACTACGAACCGGCGCGCTTGTATCCGTTACAATTGTCGTTGGTGATTTCGTTCAGCTCGTGCCTCTTGTGATTGAGATGCACGCAATTGCGACATGCTCACACGCATATTTTCATTATCTTGTTGGATTTGTTTGTCTGTTATTTTTGCTCCACTATTTCGCATGTTTGTTGCTTTATTCGTTCGACAGCCCAAATTGGCCCCTTATGTCTTGCTGGCATTGTTCACTGTGTAATACACGCACACAAATAGATAACACTGCGTTGTGATACAAAACAAATGCCGAATGAAATGTCGAAATGATGCGACGCTTCTCGTGAATGACTTGCGCATGCGTAGATGAAAGTTCGATGAGGCGGACGCAGCGCCATCTGTCATTCAACAAAATAAATAATTGCATTATGTTTGAAATACGATCATACAAAAATACTTAATTGCGATTAAAAAATGGGAGGATGAGGGTAGGAAGGTGAAAATTTGGAGTTATATTTATTTTTTAATTCCAAATAAAACAAAAATACAAAAAAAATATTTTGTAAAAAAAATAGAAAAAAAAATTCTGGATAGGGACACCCTAATCACTTAGCGATATGAAATATACTTTACAATCGATTCTCATAACTACCAAATACACATAGAAAAAATCATAAAATTCGGTCCAGCCGTTTCGGAGGAGTTCGACCACTAACACCCGACACGAGATTTTTATATATATTATATTATACAGAAAAGAAATGGTGTCATATAGGAATCAACACGATTATTGACAAAAACAACAACAATTCAATGATTATAAAATTAAATCTGTTTATTTTAAGAATAAATCCAGATTATTAATATTAATAATAAATAAAACAAACTGTTAATATTTCAATTAATATAACTGCACTAAGTATTTTAACACACAGATACGTCTCGGTTATGACATAACCTTTTTCTATTATATGTACAAACTATTAACAATATAATAAAATAGAGTCACTTTACAATAAAAGGGGGTGGATTTATTTATAAGGTGGAGGAGTATAATTAGGATTGAGGAAACGGGAGAGATACCGGGAATATTTTGGTCGTTTATTATATTTTTATTAATTTCTAAAAAAATTAAATTATACGAGTATAGTGTTAGTTTTTTATTATTAATATGCAAAATATCGATCCAAAATTTATTAAATTCATGTTAGAAGTCGGAAGAATTGACATGCGTGTATGACTCGCTATATGAATGTGGAGGAAGCTAGAAAGGTATGTCAGGATAGAATAGTGTGGCGGTCCATTCTCTCTGCCTACCCTTTTGGAAAAACAGCGTGAAGGTTATTTGTTGTTGTTGCCTAACACATAATTATTTCAGACTTAATTGGTGATATTAACTTCAAACATAGAAGGTTATCCACCGCTTACCCGAAGCTGTTATAGGACGCGGCGGCGCCCTTTCGTCAGCTCCGCTCAAACAATTCCTAGGCCCGCCCCCATCCACGCATGAATTACATTAGCTGGAGAATGCACCATTCCAGAAAAAAAAGCAAAAGGCAAAAGGGTATCTAAGCCACATTGAATCCAGTTTAATTTCAATCCACTTCTATGTCCCAATCTAACAAAAACAAAGCAAAATATGGTACATGATTTTATGGCATATTATAAAATTGTGACAGAGTGTGGGATGGGAGAGAAAACTTGGAATGATGAAAGAAACTAAGACATTGAGAAACAGAAATAACTTTGAACTTGTTCACTTTGCAGTTGAACGACGCCACCAGCGACCAGTCAACTATCATCGGCCAGGCCGTAGCCAAGCTGAACCAGACCATCTCCGACCTGCAGAAGAGCAACCCGGAGACCGCCGCCCTGGCCAAGGAGGCCAACGACAACCTGCAGAAGAGCTTGGCCACCGTCACCGAGGAGTTCGACAAAGTCAAGAAGACCTTCACCGAAAACACCCAGGGCATCCAGTCGGACCTGGAGAAGCTGACGAAGCAGGCCTACGACGGTGTGGTCAAGTCTGCCCAGACTGTCCAGCAGCAGTACAAGGCAGCCTCTAACAAACAGTAAATTCGTCTGGGATTATTCAAGATGGTATATTTCATTGGACTGCTTTGAAGGTTTTGAATCTGCTTCAGATTTTTGACTCACGATGACTCAATGGCTATTTGACCAATATCATTTTGTTGTCATATATGCAGGCCATTTTGTGAAATTTGAAGCTCGTTCAAATGATCTGCCCATCACTGATTAACTTGTAGTTATAATTGTTTGATGTCAGATCATATGTGTATGCAATCATGCCATTGAAATTATCATTTAGATATGAACCCTAGATGTTAAGTATTAATAAATGTACATTTTGGAAGAACATAAAATGGTATTTTATTTTGTCATACCTAAGTACATGGACAGACTGAGTGTCGAACACAAAAGTCCTGAATCGTGTAGGAGTAAATAGAGAGCTGCTGACATTGATCAAAGTCCGCAAGATTGGTCACATTGGTCACATTCTACGAGGAGAAAAATATCGCCTGTTGCATCTAATTTTGAAGGGAAAAATAGAGGGCCGCAGGGGGGCAGGCAGGAAGCAGATCTCTTGGCTGCGCAATGTGAGGGAATGGACGGTAATCGGAACTGTGGAGGAGCTATTCCGGACAGCGCAGGATAGGGAAGAGTTTACCAGAGTGATCGCCAACGTCGGGGGGACCTGACAGGGTACTTTAAGAAGAAGAAGAAGTACATGCGGTCCATGATATCCAAGACAGCAATCTTCTTGTCCATTTTCGTCCGAGATTCTGGCTACGCGACCTGTACATTGCCATTTTGGAGTCGCTACCGGTGGATGGTATTCGAACATTTGATGATGTTTGGATGCGAAAGGCACAAGACAGAAATACGTGGAGAAGTATGGGGGGGGTCTATATCTAGCAGAGGACAGGCGGAGTTGGAGGCACAAGTTATGGGAGACCAAAGCTCGATTTGAGGTGTAGCGCCATCGGATAGAGAGAAGGAAGAGAATCCTCGAGACACTGTGCACCACGGAAGTGTGACAGAACAAGAAGAAGAGAGTTCATTTTGAAATTAAGAATTCTAACGATTTAAATCACTGTAACCTGATTTACAAACACATCCAAGCTTTAAATGGAAAAGATTATGTCGCTAGGCAAAATAAACAATATTTAGAATAAGCGGAATTAAATATAAATACATTTTATTATGACACTAGCTGACCCGGCAACGCTTCGCTATTGCTAAATTCGAGTACATAAATAAACCCAATATATATTAAACAAATACAATTAAAGTTCAATAACAATTCGTTTATTTATTGGATTAAATGCCATGTGTATGGATGCAAAAATGTGTGTCTATATCTTTAAAACAAAGTTTCAATCCAAGCAAACTCGCTGTGAATTATAAACTTGAATACATATTACTAATGTAATTGAAAAACTATTTTTTGAATATTTTATATGAAATTTAATAATCAAATAAACAATATTATATCACATTTGCAGAAAACATTCATTATATTAAAGAAACAAAACTCTTGATTTTGTTGTCCATGAAATTCACATCAGAGCCAATAAAGTAAGTTTCTACGATCGTGATTTCGGCACTGCGAGTCCGCTGGCGTGGAATAGTAATATAGATGATAATACTACAAAAGCCTCCCTTCCCGACTTCCACAACTGTATCCCTCGCCGCTCTGCGCCATTGACCTCCTGCCACTCGTTTAATGTCATCAGACCATCTTGCTTGTGATCTGCCAGAATTTGTGTAGCTGTTTCTCTTTCGCCACTCCAGGCCAGAAGATCTTATCACCCGTTGTCCTTGCTTTATGACCGATCCCATTCCATTTAAACATTAGTCGCTGCATCGGCAACTTTGGTCCGATCCTTGATTCATCAATTTTGGGCCCTGGAATTAAAAAAAAAATTTTTGATTTGCCATAAGGCAAAATTTAAATTTCCATACAATGAATGAATTACAACTGTTTTTCACTTGTTTGCTGAAGATATTCTTCATATAAAAGGCAGTTCATGCTATATGCATAATAATAATAATAATAATTAGGCTAATTTGTCAAATTAACTAACTAACTAACTAACCATCACGCCGTCTCCCCGAAAGTGTAAGCAGAGAGAATGGACTGTCACACTTTTACTGATGCGGCACTCCATCCTTCTCTTTTCGCCCCGCGGGAGGCGCGGTGTGATGGGTTGCGAACCTCATCGCCACCAATAGGCATCTCCCGCGCACACTTCGATCGTCCAACACCCACAAAATAAATCTAAAACAAATAATATAAAATACAATGATATAAAATAAAATAACAAAATAAAAATAATTTTACACAAAATGTTCTTTTTAGACGGTGCACATATTGTCTATTTAATTTATAATATGTTCCACGTATCCACTGTTTTTTAATTTAGCACATAATGTAATAACACATAATGTTTTTTTCGATGTTGCACATGTTGACTTGGACAATCCGGACTTTTGTGTTTATTTAATTTATGTTACACGTATCCACCATTTTTTAAATTATCTGTAATAAGGCACTTAACCAGCAAGAACTTAAAAATAATATTGAAGAAATTATTCAAATTGTTATTGGAACAAATGAAAAATTTATTTCTACACCTGTCAAAATTCTTTACAAAAACGATAAAACAAATAAAACCTTTTAATCTGATTAATTTGATTAATTTGTCAAATTAATTAAACTAATCAGATTTTAAAGGTTGGTCATGTTAGAAGTCGGAGGAATCGACATGCGTGTATGACTCGTTGTATGAATGTGGAGGAAGCTAGAGAGGTTTGCCAGGATAGAGTAGTGTTATGGTCCATTCTCTCTGCCTACCCCTGTGGGGAAACGGCGTGATGGTTTGTTTGTTTGTTTAATTTGTATAATCGCCGTTTTCGTGAATAGCTCACCTCAAGGGCGCTTTGACATTGTTTTTAGTCATGAAAGGTGCATGTGACAACAGCGAAATCACGATCGTAGAAACTTACTTTATTGGCTCTGATGTGAATTTCATGGACAACAAAATCAAGAATTTTGTTTCTCTAAACATATGAATGTTTTGTGCAAATGCGATATAATATTGTTTATTGATATACAGACAACCGTTGTTAACATTTTATGCGATAATTTGAAAAGGTGGGTTTTTAGGTGATATTTAAAGTCTGTCGGATTGTCAATGCATCTGAGGCGTGCAGGAAGCATATTTCAGGCGGACGAACCTGCTACTATGAAAGCCCGAGCAACACAAAATTCAGATATGTAGGTGGCACGTTTGGGAATGTGCTTAATTATTGTCTATAAACTGTAAATTTAAAAACCTTACCTGAAATTAATAATGGAATTTTCATATATGAATGAAAACTACTAAAAGTAGCTTAGGTGTAATGTAAAAATTACTTTTAAGTTGATCAGATTGAAGTTTTTGGTTCGACATCATTATTAAATCATTAGGGAGTTTATTAAATTCTGTAGAGGCTATAAATTGTAAGGATTTTACACCGAATCTAGTTGAACGCAATGCTTCTTATTCTGTGAGCGCGTATCATGTTGGTGTACGTCCGTATTGAATATTGGTCGAGTATTAGAGTGCGTTGATGACTTTATTATTTGTAGTATAGTTTTAGTGATCTCTAATTTTGGATGGATTTGAAATGGAATTATTTTCGTCTGAGAATATAGGGCCCTTACATGAGTGTACCACGGTAGACGGAAAATATTTCTAACAGCCCGATTTTGGATCACCTGAATCTCAGTAGCTTTCTTCTTTGTAATAAATCCCCAAATACAGGAAAGGTAAGACAGATGAGAATGTATCATGGAGTAGTAAACATAAATTGTCTATATTCTTACGCATATATCGAGGTGTGGGATCCATCCTCTGGACATACGAACTCCAGTATCTTCTGCGTTGTTTTCCCCATCCTCTGCACATGCGCAATCCATTATCTTCTGCGTTGTCTTCCCCATCCTCAAGCAAATGAAATAACCTGAAATCAATTTAATTATCTTTGAATATTTTAAATCTCAGCATAATGTAGAATTTAATGGCCAAAAATGGAATATTACTGGACTCTTCCAACTGAGGCAGCTAATGCTGCATATAAGGACATGTTTACCTATCACAGCATTTGTTTTCTGAGAAAAACTAAAAAAGCTGAAGTAACTCATAGTGTATTTGGGTATGTGTGCTGCTGGAATTACTCAGTGGAATGGAAAATAAAGAAGAATTGCAACATGCATATGCACCAATATGGCTCATTATCAAAATAATTTCAATCCCAATACAAAAATATCCCCATTAGACCAGTGGTCTCTCACAACCAGGCAATAATTTTATCAAAACTTAATATCTAATCCCAAAGATATAGATTTTCGCCCTGCCAGAACAATTTTACATTAAAATAACATTATTAAAATAGATTATACCAATTAACTATTTATTACACAACGAAACGTCATAACCTAAAATGACACGTAAGTAAAACGAATAAATGGATATTGTATATCATTAGAACTTTCTTATCGTTGCTGTGGTCATTTTAATATTTCCCTGACCAAAGTACGCGTATAAAGAACACCTTTATGTTTGAATTCATCAAATGTCATATTAATTGTATTTTAAATAACTAATTGAAATCATAATAATAAAATAACATTAATAAAATAGCGCAATACCATTCAAAATTCTGCCAGTGTAGTTTCTTCATATTCTTGTAGAGCTTCGACGTCCAATATTTATATTTTCGCTATCATCCTTTGAAATAACCTGAAAGCTTAGAAAACGAATATCATTAAGTAATCACCGTCGAACGTAAGAGAAACGAATAAGTTTCAGCCACACGAAAAAATAAGATTTCGTGCATAACCTCAAAATGACGCGTAAAAATTATACTCGCCAAAATTTGGAAGTCTACGACGTACAATTTGACAGTTATAATTACTTAAATACAGAAGAAACTGTATTCATTTCAACGGCAAAAGTAACTATTTAAATACTCACCGTAAATACTACTAATTGAAATCATAATAATAAAATAACATTAATAAAATAGCGCAATACCATTCAAAATTCTGCTTGTGTAGTTTCTTCATATTCTTGTAGAGCTTCGACGTCCAATATTTTATATTTTCGTTATCATCCTTTGAAATAACCTGAAAGCTTAGAAAACGAATATCATTAAGTAATCACCGTCGAACGTAAGAGAAACGAATAAGTTTCAGCCACACGGAAAAATAAGATTTCGTACATAACCTCAATTAATGACGCGTAAAAATTATACTCGCCAAAATTTGGAAGTCTACGACGTACAATTTGACAGTTATAATTACTTAAATACAGAAGAAACTGTATTCATTTCAACGGCAAAAGTAACTATTTAAATACTCACCGTAAATACTACTAATTGAAATCATAATAATAAAATAACATTAATAAAATAGCGCAATACCATTCAAAATTCTGCTTGTGTAGTTTCTTCATATTCTTGTAGAGCTTCGACGTCCAATATTTTATATTTTCGTTATCATCCTTTGAAATAACCTGAAAGCTTAGAAAACGAATATCATTAAGTAATCACCGTCGAACGTAAGAGAAACGAATAAGTTTCAGCCACACGGAAAAATAAGATTTCGTACATAACCTCAATTAATGACGCGTAAAAATTATACTCGCCAAAATTTGGAAGTCTACGACGTACAATTTGACAGTTATAATTACTTAAATACAGAAGAAACTGTATTCATTTCAACGGCAAAAGTAACTATTTAAATACTCACCGTAAATACTCAACAAAACCGTTCACTTCCATAAATGACAGACATCGTTTACATAGATGACGCGACGATGTGCGATCGACTCACTTTGGTGAGCGGGTGAGCGATGATCCATAAAAAAAGAGCGGCAGTTCAATGATCCGCTGGGTGAATCGTATATTCGACTCTTTTTAGTGAGTCGACTCTTTTTAGTGAGCTGTTTAGGGATCTGAGTTGAACGGTTTCGCTCAACAAAGTGAGCCGATTCATTTTTTTTCGGTGATCGAAATCAAATTTTTTGGTTGAGGAGCAAAAAAAAAAAAAAGGTCACCAATATTTTTTTCCGGCAATCGAAATCCAAATTTTTGGTCGAGGAGCAAAAAAAAAAAAAAGTCACCAATAATTTTTTCCGGCAATCGAAATCAAAATTTTTGATCGAAAAGGTCACCAATAATTTTTTCCGGCAATCGAAATCAAATTTTTTGGTCGAGGAGCAAAAAAAAAAAAAAGGTCAATAAATTTCAACTCAAAATTGTGAACCGTGGATCGTTAAAAAGAGTCGGCTCACTTGTCAAAACGACTCATCTCAGCGAGTCGTGAGTCGTGAAAAAGAGTCAACTCACTTTGCTGAGCGATTCGTTCAGATCAGATCCCTGAGATGAGTTGTTTTGCCCATCCCTACTAACGATGACCACACAAAGAGTCAAATAGCGATGCAAAACGTGCGTGTATTATTAAAGAACGCCACGCTAAGAGTCAAATAAGCAACTAATTTGCATCTTATAACGCCAAGCGAATATAGACTCTA
>JAHDVF020000927.1:0-145862 GCA_022606425.2 Lepidostoma basale | reverse complement strand
ATAATATATTTAAAAAAAAAAATTAAAAAAACAGGTGAAACTATATATTTTTTATTAAACGAGTATGACAAATGCACCTAAAATTTTAACTGGTCAATTTAACATAGTAGGCTATTTATATGTTTTATGTATTATGTAGTATGTAATAAATCATCTAATTTTGAAAAATAATTGTATGACTTAATTTTAAATAACACATTATTTTAAATCTATGAAAATAAAATTTCAATTTATGTTCATTTATTTGATGTTCCATTTTTTTTTATTTTTTTTTATTTATACGATTTAATTTGGGAGTATCGTGAGAGGACTCTCATTACTGATACCCCACTATTTATGACATGACTTTTTTATACATTATTATAAACAGGAAATATACTTATTGTAGAAAATTATACATAGAATTACTTAAAACTAACTAAACTAAATAATCGAGCAAATAACAAATTACGGCAAGTAAAAATTACAATTAATTAACTAACTGAGAAACCAACCATAATGCCTTATCTCCGAAGGGTAAGACAGAACGAATAGACTGCCACACTGTTTCCTGATCCCTCAACATTCATACATTGTCATGCACGCATGACGATTTCGATTTTAATTTGCACACGCTGTAAATAAACGTAAACGTAGATGTTTATACGAGCTTACATTCACATCGTGCTTACGTAAATTGTGCTGTTCAAGAGATGTACGCAGAAGTATGTACGTGGAAAATGGAGGGATTTTCATTTCCTATTTATAATGATAACAAAAAATATTTTATGGACTCTTTTATTTCGGAAACCGTTATAAATTCTGTTTAATGCGTTGGCTGTGGTATGCGAAATTTCATTTTAAATGTGTCGCTGTATATTTATTCTGCATACATTGTTACTGGTGGAGATTATTTCATGAATGATGGACGCGCTTTTCAGAAAATTGAATCCGAGTGAAATGAACTGGAGTTAGGGCGATGTAAACATTTATTTTAACATCCCGTTAAAATGAAAAATTGACAAAACTTTCGTAATACAGTGGTATTTATGCTAAATGCTGGAAGTGCATTAAATAAATCACATTTAAAGGGAGCTTACGTTATGTATGTATATTATAAAATAATATTACATGCAAGCCGGGATTTAGATATCAACAAAATCGTTATTTTTGAAAAGAAAACTCTTTTTAAATAGTCCATTGTTCAAAGCTGATATCGCACGCTTAATAGTAAACTGACCGATAATGGCTTAAGTCATATTTGAGTTAACATTAGACAGAGGCTTGTGTTAACGCTATCTATCTATTTTTCACAATGTTAACGCTATCCATTCGTACGTGTTTTTCGACTGTTTTTGTTAAAACAACGACTCATGTCTGATTGAGCAAAACTTGTTTTTTTGAGTTAAACCAGTTTTCTATTAAGCGTGCGATATATCGATTCTCGTAACATGTGATAGGTAGCTAATCTATCTCCATTTTATTGTCACGAGAATTCCACATCTGACCCAAGACAGTATGACAATCACACCGCCATCGCCGGGAATCGAACCCGGAACCTTCGGTATGGCAGTCAGAGCTCTTATCACTCTGCCACGAAGGTCGTCAAGTTACTTCAACATTAAAAATTGTTAAATTAACAACACTGTTATAATATCAATTTTTTTTACTATACACCATTTGATAATGTTAACAGGTGTTACAAACAACAGTTGTTTGTGATACCCGATGATACCAACATCCGTTGGACAAACAGTTTCGCGACATTCTCAAAAATAGTGTAAAAGACTTAGGATATTATAATAGTGTTGTAAATTTCTTACGCTATTATTGGTTTGGTGTAGAATTCACGTGACAATAAAATGGCGATAGCTTAGTTACCTATCACATGTCATGAGAATCAATAAAATTCGCTCTGGCCGCAATGACGTAAAGAACTATTCAACAAAATAATCACAATAATAAACTCTCTGGGTAATGTAACACTCTCTCAGAGCACAACCGCGAGAGCCTTTGATGCCAATTTTATTTTCAAGTTCCTTAACATTTGTTTTGGAGAGATTCTGTAAGTCTCGTACGTCGTGTATGTATGTACGTACGTACGTACGTACGTACGTACATACGTACATACTCGTACATACATACATACATACATACATACATACATACGTACATACGTACATACGTACATACGTACATACGTACATACGTACATACGTACATACGTACATACGTACATACGTACATACGTACATACGTACATACGTACATACGTACATACGTACATACGTACATACGTACATACGTACATACGTACATACATACATACATACATACATACATACATACATACATACATACATACATACATACATACATACATACATACATACATACATACATATATACATACAAACATACATACATACATACATACATACATACATACATACATACATACATACGAGTACATACATACATTCATACATAGGTACATACATACATACATACATTCAAACATACATACATACATACATACATACATACATACATACATACACACATACATACATACATACATACATAAGCACAAATCGCGCAAAAACCACACTTCAAACAACCGTCGTAAGTTAGACAGGAAGCTTTCCCAGTCCAGCGTTCACATGCCATTGGTATTCCACAATCGAACTTTTGGTAGCCAAGATCACCACAATCAACAGTTTTCACTCCGAACCACCGCACTCGAGTGGATTCGGATCCCCACTAAGCCCCCGCTCCGATTCACGAATGAATCAAAGTGAAGTAAGTTGTTTCTCTTCCTCCAGAACCACTTCAAAGTGAAACATTCCAGAGAAAGGAATAATTCAATTGTTTTTCAATACGAATGAGAAAATATGTTTTATTTGATTATGGAAAATACAATGTGAAATTTTGTTGAGATAAAAAAAACCTTAGGCAACTTTTAACAAAGGATGCTCAAAAATATGTTAGGCTTATAATATTCACTAAAAATTATTTTGGAACAATGCCGATATCAATATTAATAACTATAGTTGAACACATATTCGATATTGTCGCAAAATGTATCGTATGTTATTATTCAAATTATATCTTGCGTAGATATTCAGATGGTCTGTTCTACTATATGGCTGCGAAACCTGGACACTGAAAATGAATGCAATGAACCAGTTGGAAGCGTTTGAGATGTGAAAATACCGCAGGATGCTCCGTATACCGTGAACCGATAGGGTCAGTAATGCAGACGTACTGCAGAGAGCCAGAGCCAATAGAGAGCTCTTGTCAAGTGTGAAAATTAGAAAGGTCTCATGTGCCAAGGGGAGAAAAATACCACCTCCTTCGACTGATATTAATGGGTAAAGGGGAGGGACGTAGGAGAGTTGGTAGAACTGGCTGTCTGCAGAACATCAAAGAGTGGACAGGAATAACAAGAGTTCAGAACCTGTTCTAAATGGCGCAGGATAGAGATGTCTATGCTGTAGTGATCGTCAACGTTGGGGGGACCTGACACGGCACCGAAAGAAGAAGAAGTAGATTTTCACGATAGGTAACCATATGTTTTTTGGGATCTTGGGAAAATCCTTGTAACTCATCTTTCTCGATCGAAGATTCGGAGATCGTTGCAGTTTCCATCTTCACGGTAGTCATACCACATTAAAATGGAGACTTTAATTATCTCCGAATCCTCGGTCGAGAAAGACGAGTTACAAAGTTTTCTCAAAGATCCCAAAAAAACTAATTATGTGGGTTTATTAACATGATTAAATCATCTACTAATATCTATATAGCAACCACAAAATAAATATATATTCAATCGGGTAGGTAATATTAAAATAGTAATCATTTTAATATTGTACCATGAAGTATGTAATTTTTAAAAAGTGATAAAATACTCATCTTTTCGCATTTCTAATGACTAATGGTCGTTTCCATACATAAAACCATCCACCATGTTTCTTTTTTTAAAAATTCATCTCCAGGCAGCAGCGTCCTGATTTGATCAGACCAGCGGCCGTCTTAGTCAGATTTCTTCTTCTTAACTTAAATTATACTTTCCAAGTATAAAAAAAGACTAACATAATATATAAGATGATTTAAAAAATATAAAAATAGAGTTTAATATTAATGAATATGTCTGTATATGCATCTAAATATTCTTTAAAAAACACAAAAAAACTGTTAAAATAACTAACTAACTAACTAACCATCACGCTGTCTCCTCGAAAGGGTATTCAGAAAGAATGGACTCGTATACTTTAACCGATACGCACTACATCGTTCTCTTTTCGCCCCAGCGAGAAACGCGGTGTGATGGGTTGCGAACCTCATCGCCACCAATAGGCATCTCCCGCGCATACTTCGTCGTCTGAAACATGAGTTATTGGGTATTTTACTATAATACATACTGACACATTCTCTTTCTTGACTAACACCGATAACAAACCAAAATTAAAATAAAACAAATGTTTAAGTTGAAATATGTTGTAGATCAATAAAATACGTCAATAACACTTAAAAAAAATATAGAAATTTACTAATAATTTACTCTTTGTATATAATAGTATTCAGATTATGATTCAAACGTAAATTTTCCGGCAATTTTTTATCAATGAAATATACCTCAATGGTTTATTGAGAAAACGGATTCTGTTACAATAGGCTATGGGAAGAAACGTTCTACCGTAGTACGTAAATACTATATAACGTTACTAAAAAAAATGCACGTGATATTCAAATGTTATGTGAACTTATGCCAAAGTAATACGTACAATTACACAAAAATTAGGGGATGATTAAACAATTGAGGTGGATTCGTATTTAGTTTTAACAAACCAAATATTGTGGCGATGATGATCGTGAGTAGATTCTTTTAATCCAGGGTTAATTTTCACATTTAAAGTATTACTTCAGCGCGCACTTTCACGTCAAACTGTTACATTGTTCGTCAGGGAAGAAACAGAGTTCCTAAGGACCTCTCACGGTTGAACCGACCCCGCCGGCGCTTCAGTGAGTACTGATCGGAGGCAGGGCGGGGAGGGTGCCTTCCCACACACCCCGCCCCCTCCCGCCTACGCCCACCGAAGGCCGCCCACGGAAGCAACCTTTGCCGCCCATCTGAGCAACATCCGATGGAGTCCGGAACTGATCGGAATGACATACAAGTTGATACAAAACCATTAATGTAACTGATCGAGTGTAAATCAAATTCTGTTGTTATTCGTATTAATAAATCGGATTTAAATTAAAATTGAATTCACAACCACACACAAAAAAGTAAAAATATATATAACTTTATACATTAATAACGATTTCACTCCCAAAATTGTATTCAAATATGTAAAAAATGTCTCTTAAACAATGATGTCTAGCTCCATATTAAATATTAATTGTTCTTGAAAACGTACGTTATCGAGAAATACTCGTATTAATATAAATTATGAGAGTGACATGTTTCGTTCTACGAAAGAATCGTTAAATGAGCTTTGCTCAGATAGTATAAAATTAGAACTGGGAAGGTATTTGATAATAATACCGTTGAAATGTGTAACAAGCCAATCTCATAAATATAACAAAACTTCTAGAAAACATGCTTTTTAATTAATATTTATTACGAACAGATGTTTAAAAAAAAAATACTAAAATAATTGTAAATTAATGATATTTTTTTCAGCTGAATTATTTTTTTTTATGTGTATTCGTAACACAAACAATATAAAACCAAAAATACAATTATTAGGGTGTCCCTTATTTTTCAAAGTTTTAATTTTACAATGCATAGGCTATTGTTTTATTCATTTGGGCCTAAAACATCCGAAACCAAGTTTTTTCCTTATTTGGAACAGTGTAATCCTTGCCGACTTGCGCGTAAAGATGCATTTAGTTTCGGCTTGTCGGGTGGTAACTACGGATTGTTTTTTATTTCGAAGATGTCAGTGGAACTAAGAAGCAATCAAAAAAGTATTTTCTTAGTTGGTGAAGTAAATCACCAAATAACAGGTGTAAACAACTATCTTATCGTCAAGTTCTCGCAGTTATATTGAAAAATTACGTACGTAATTTTTCACATACGTGAAGTTAATTTGATTGTTAATGAAAACGCAAATCTTGTCAATCTGGAGTGCAATATGTGCTGAAAAAAAGGCTAGAATACCTACCAGAACTGTTTTTAATTATGTTAAGAAGTAAGTGGATCTTTATCAGGTTTGACGAGAACTGCAAAAAAAAGCAAGAAGATTCAGGACTTACATAGGTGCAGCGAAGAGAACTTTCAAATTTAATTAGATAATTTATACGATATCGTACACGCCGATGCTCTTGAATGTGCTGTGATACGACAGTATCTTATACAGGATACTTGAACGGAACTTGTGTGCAAAAACTAGAAAGAGATTTGGTACTCTTTGCTTGCGGCCATCATATATACGAACTGATGCTCAAAAGTGCGTTTGAATCGCAAAATTGATTGTACGAGATGATTATAGAGAACTCATCAAGCTTGCTATTGTTTTTCTGGGTGAAGGCAATGAAAATAAAATAAAAATCAAACCTGCTGGCCAAATGCATCAAGCTATTTACTCCTTAAAAATATTTTTGCTGCAGTCCCAGTTTAAAATGTGCGCTAAGGACAAACAAGCTCTACAAGATGTTTGTTTATTTATTGTGGCAGTTTAAGTAAAGCCCTGGTTTGAATGTAATTTGGCAATAAAAGCTCCGAATCAAGATTTTTGTTTTTGAAAGACCTTAAAAGATTACGAAGAAGTTGACATTTTCCAAAGCAACTTTAAACAAGTTCAGTCAACATTTGTGGTACTTGTCAGAGGAAATAGCCATCTTTTTAATTTTTGATGACAACGTTAATGAGCATACTAAAGGAAACATTGTAGAAAACTTACAAAAAGAAAGTTTTGATGATTCGGGAAAGAGATATGTTCCATCGAAGGATCATATGTCTGCCTCCCTATATGGTACGTAAGTAGTATTTAATCTGGTATTTAATTTAGAACTTATTTGTTTTATTTGTAGGTACTACAAGTATTTGTTATCTTATTTTATGGAAATCTTTGAGTGATTTTGTTTCTGTTAACAGTAAAGATTTATTTTCACAACTGAAACCTGATTGTAATTTCCTTCAATAAATTGTATCTTCATAGAAAGACTGCGCAGCGTTTGTGGAAGCTAAAATAAGGTTACTAGCTTAAAAGCAGTTAATGACACAGCTGAAAGAGCTGTTAATCTAATGACAGACTTTCCTGATTTGACTACCGCAGATGAAGAACATAAGCAGTTCATATTATGTTGTGTGCAAGAACATAGAAAAAATTACCCAGATTATAAAAATAGAGACTTTGAAGAGGAAATATCTAAGTAAATAAATATAAATTTGGATCTTTTTTGATAATTACATGAAGAGCATTATATAAATATGTGTTTTCATCAATATTTATCTAACATAATGGTTTTAAGTGATCATCTACAACTACATTTAAGAGACACATAAATCACATATTTTCTAAAACTTTGAGGGCAAGTCGGCACGGGTTAGAATTAACGTAGGAAGTTGAAATTCCGTATTTGGGTAACTAGTAGTCTATTTAACACAATTAGGTGGTATGCGTTTCAATAATCCAAAAAAATGTTTTTTTGTCCATATAAGGGACACCCTAACAATTATTTCCAATAAAAACCAAATAACAAAAAGCACACGTTTCTTTGTTATTGTATGATCCTTTGTATCTCACTTAGTACAGTCTTGTATTTTTATTGTAAAGTTTTCATTGATATCTTATATTAAAATGCTGGTTTTTGAAAAGCCAAATTACATAGAATTATTAAAAGTGACTTCTAGTGAACTGATATTTTCCTCAACATTATTATTATTAACAAAGTATTTATACTAAATATGTATAATAGTTTTTTTTTATAGTTCAAGAAATAATTAAATAAATAAAACTGTCTAGATTAAATGACAAAAATGTTCTTCAATTACCAGCCGATTAAAAACGCCTGTTTTCTAGAAGTATCATTATATTATATTTCATGGAACGCCATGTTTCGCCTTGCAAAGACATTATATATTAGCGGGAAACAAGTTCGTCGTCGTTCATAAATCTGAGTTAATGGAAAAGAATATGGCAATTAATGTAATTAAGATGGACACAAAAGGATATAACCTGAAACAAATTAAACGAATTAATGACTACTTATGAATAAGATGTTTTCAAAAATAAAGAATACTATATGACTAATTGTTTCTTGAATAATGGGGTTAAACTTCATATTAAATAATTAATGCAGAAGAAAACGTCTGTTTTCTAGAAGTTTTATTATATTTTTAATGAGAATAACATATTTTGCCTGTCAAGGCATTATTCAATGTTTGACAATGCTTTAAAGGGGCGAAAAATGTCATTCACATAAAATATAATAAAACATCTAGAAAACATACGTTTATATTCGTATTATACTAAATGACGTTGGAATGTTATTACCTGGTATTATCCTTTGATGCTTTAACAAAGCGAAAGATGCCATTCTCGTAAAATATAATTAAACTCATAGAGAACTAAAGTTTTCATTCGTATTTAACAGGGTTTAAATTCATAAAATAATTAGTCATTATGTGAATCCACAAAAAATATATTGTTAATAGAAATTTTGCAAAATAAAAATAAATTTTTCATTTGTTCCAATGACAATTTGAATAATTTCTTCAATATTATTTTTAAGTTCTTGCTGGTTAAATGCCTAAGTACAGCTAATTTTAAAAAACGGTGGATACGTGTAACATAAATTAAATAAACGCAAAAGTCCGGATCGTCCATGTCAACATGTGCAACATCGAAAAAAACATTATGTGTTATTACAGTATGTGCTAAATTAAAAAAACGGTGGATTCGTGGAACATAAATTAAATACACAATTTGTGCACCTTCTAAAAATAAAATTTTGTGTTAAATTATTTTTATTTTGTTATTTTATTTTATATCATTGTATTTTATATTGTTTGTTTTAGATTTATTTTGTAGATGTTTTACGATCAAAATGTGCGCGGCAGATGCCTATTGGTGACGATGAGGTTCGAAACCCATCACACCGCGTCTCCTGCGGGGCGAAACGCGAAGGATGGAGTGCCGCATCAGTAAAAGTGTGACAGTCCATTCTTTCTGCCTACCCTTTCGGGGAGACGGCGTGATGGTTAGTTAGAAATTTTGCACCTTCATTTCACCTGTATTAACCATGGAAAAACTGGAGTTCGGAAAAATTTTCATTTTTGAAGATTAGTGATTAGTGATTTGAAGATTAGGAAAAATTTTCAATTTTGATATATTAAATATTGCAACGTACTAAAAAACCCTGATACCAACTTTACGGCTTACCCGGGCTGTAAAATATTAACGACGTGCTCTAAATATGATTATGACAAATCCACTTGGGATATTGTGCCTGTAACGTTATTACTAGGATTTTGTGTAACTCGTATTTGTTTTCATATTTGTCTTCCGTTACATTATGTATTTTATAAAAGAATTTTCCTTTTACTAAATAAACCATGCGAAGTCACAGGGAAAAATTTATCCCATACTGATTTAATTCATATTTAATAGTAAAATATAGATGTCTCATATATAATCGTATAATCTTAAGAAAATAAACAGTTTTTTTTTAAATGCCTGAAGATGAAAACGTTTTTGGTTACATTATTTGTTTTATAATTAAATAAATCGTACATAAACTAAATAATTTTTTTTACGTATAAATAATAAACCATTATTCTCTTACCTATTTAAAAATGATTTTATTAACTTAAAATTTAAATATTCCATTGTTTTGGCCGAAAGACCTCAACCGCATACCTCAACATTATCAAGTGTTAAAATTTAAAACGCTGTTAACAATATTACAATTATTTTTGCGACAACTGTTTGGCTAACCGATTTTGGCATCATGTGTTTTAAGTGTTATACCAACAACGGTTGGCGAAACAGCTACCGTGAAAAATAATATCAATTGTAAAACCATTTACAGCGTTTTAAATTTAAGTATAGACTATTTATTAATTTAAAATTGAATATTGGTAAAAGTGTACGTTTAATTGAAATTTCAGTTCATTTTATTTAGGTTTCATGTTTCACCTCGATATACTCGTAGAATTAAAACTTATTCAATTTAAATCACTCGTCATTTTTATTATATCTTACACTAATATGTTACTTATTTTACGTTGTGCACAATTATTTAATTTAAAAAAAATTGAAGAAAGAATAAGATAAAAATTAAATGTTAACGATGTTAATGGAACTAGAATAGAGGAAGACCGAGGAAAACCTAGCACTATCAATTAAATTAAATATTGAATGTCGGCCACGCGAGGAGTTAGAGAAATCGACGCACGAGCATGACACGATGTATGAATGTTGAGGAAGCGAGAGAAATATGTCAGGAAAGAAAAATAATATTAACCATTAACGTACCGTGTTCAAAACAAAACGCTCGCTCCCACGTGGTCAATTCAGTTTACCGCTAACTTTATCTATAAATATCAAGCATATGATTCGATGAATCAAAATTTAATTTACGTCATTTTGTAGGGAATTTTATTAGAAAAAGATCGAAATCTATAACATACTCGTACATGGATTATTTGAAAAACATATCATTATTAATTTTTTTCTGGAACCATGCGATTTCTGATATAGAATGACGAGACAGCATATGAACAACTGACAGCAAGTATGAACTTGTCTCGCCCCGCCGCGGCGCTATAATTTCACGTATGATAAAGGCACCTAGGCAAAATGTATATTACGTTCAAGACAACGAGTACGTAATTAATATTTGTCCCTTTTGGTAAAGTGTTAATATTTTCACAGTTCTGATATTATTAAGTTGCGTGCTGCGTTTCCGTCCACAATCGGTATTATTACGTATGAAAAAAGGCCAAACACATAATTTATAATACGTTCAAAATAGCGAGTAAGTATTTGTCACTTTTGATAAAGTTGTAAATATTAGCAAAACAAATTCTACATTAACACGAATGAAGGTGAAGGCAGTCTTAAAAAATATTTTTTTTTGGGATGAAGGAAGTAATTTTTTGCTTTTTTTTATTACGAAATATTAAAAACACTTCAATGGAGGATTACAATTTTTTTATAATATAAGGGTCCATAGGTTTTAAGAAAATTAACTTTAAATTGGCAGTGGAAACTCAATTGACCACATGGCAACGCGACGGTTAATAATAATCAGAATTCATCGGGTACATCGGAGGTATTTTGTGAACATCGGAAACAAATTCGCGTATAAACAGCGCTATGAGTTACCGACACTATATTTGCATCTCACTCTTGCATACTTCACTGTGGAAGCGCAAGGAGCTCAATGTTCTCACTGCCGCCGGCAGTACCTCTCGGGCTTACAACCAGATCGGACCCACGCCCGTTCCGTGAGCGTTGCCAGATGTTTTTCTTTTATGTTTTCAGCAGATAAATCTCAATTATTTTAATTTTTGACTTCAATCATAATTAATTAAGGGGATTAGCTATGAATGTTCTTATTTTTCCGATTTAAAATCGCTGATCGCGTACTGACTTCCCGAAAACCGGAACGCTCATTTTTATTTTAGCATCATAAGGGAAACGTTAACCGCGTTTTGTATAGTTTATTGTTATTTTGTTATTTTTTAAAAATTGACTCTTTGTTACAGTATCATCTTATTTTTGAAAGCAATGTATATGTGATAAATAGTGGTTTATTTCTAATATTGGAAATATCAGAATACTCCTATACTAAATTGAATTAAATCAACATTAGCATTCATTGTTTATTGTTGCTACTAGAATATGATGACGATAAGAAAGAAATTAAAGCTTTTGTTTTTTAAAGGAGAGCTTTTTTTTACATACTAAAATCAAAATTGAGTGAAATTTATTATTTTCTATAAATTTATTTCACGTTTCACGTGATTAACTAATCAACCTTATCTAAATTACACGAATTACAATAACAATTTCCAAGTAATTTGTTGATTACATGAAAGTTAAATTTTAACATAAAATCGATAGTCAACATGTTCTAGCACCACGCGTTTTAAAGGAACAATATTTTATACAACCAAAATGGTTCAAAATTACTTTACGTTTGCTGGTAAAGCGAATATATTAACGAATGGTTGACTATGTACCCCATAATGGTTGTAGTGGATTTGTAAATTAAATATTTATGCAGAGATATTGATGAAATATTCCTTGACAGAGAAATTGCTGTAGATAATAATATCATGTACTTGTACGTTATGGTGAACGATATATTTATGATTGCTATAATAAGCACATATATACAATATACATACTATGTAAACATGTGTATGATGAAATGTGAAAATTCTGGAAGTTTTAGACAGAAAATCGTTATTTTTAATGAACTTAATTATGTATGTTGTTGATTGAAATTTTTTGGTAGAAGTTCATTGTAAATAATGAAAATAATTTTTTTTTATTAAGAATTTTTCTATGTTTATTTTTAATTGAATTGTGTTGAATTGTGAACGATTTCACCTAATCCATTATTTCCAGGTATTTCTAACTGTAAATTTGTGTATATATTATAATTAAAATAATTTTAATTATATACACAAATTTACAGTTAGAAATACCCGGAAATAATGGATTAGGTAAAATCGTTCAAAATTCAACCCCCACCATTAGCATCCCCTATATAAGGACAACAAAGTTTGATGTAGGTACCAGAAGATGGTAACGAGCTGCCGAAACCGGTCGAAGACGAAAATTAATAAGTAGATTTTACACTAAAAATAAACATAGAAAAATTCTTAATAATTTTATTTTATTTTCAGAACTTAATTATATTTCAAATGAGGGCAAAGTGTACTTGACAATGTTTTTGCCATAACGTGTAACATCCTTATAACTTATTTAAACTTTAAACAGACAATTGTATAAATATTTGATTCTTATGTTTCACGCCATTGATCAATAATCAATAAATTGCACTTTGAGAATTGAAATTAATGTTTTTTATACAACATTTTATAAAGATTTTCTGCTAAATGCTTACAACTAATCTCATTAGATGGCGGTAGTGAAGATTGAACTAAAATATGTTGAATATTTCTTAACATATGTCGACCCGTTTCTCAATACATTTAACCCGCCACCAACCACTCATAATCCCCCCCACCTCTATCAGTACAGACAATTGTTATATGTTATATTAATGCTTTAGTTTATATTTAAAACTGTAGATGGAAGCTTCCGAAACTAGTCGTGAATTTTCTGAAACTCAAGTGGTGAGAAACAAGTGTTTTATTTACAATTTAATGTTTCTCAACATGGTTACATATATACAACTTTTAAAAATAATCTCCAGACGTGGTGTTCGTAAGAAGGGCGGAATGGGGAATGTTGTATTACATAAGCGATCGCTTAACCCAACTAATGACAGGTCATAAGTCCTGTAAACGCCTCGACCGCCATATTCTGTTTCCAAATAATCTACATCTTCGTCTCTGTTAAGATACAACAAAAACTTTAAAATAATGTTGTTTATAATCTACCAAATTTAAAAAAAATACGACATGTTGGAAATAACTGAAGTTGGAGGATTCCTCCAACTTCAGGTGTAAATATATAATAACACCTGAAGATGGAGATATTTTCCGAAACATGTTGTGTTTTTTAATATTTTGTGGATTATAAACACCGTTTTTTCAATTTCCAAAGTGCATTACTATGGAATTCTACAGTGTAAATGCCTTGCCTGGCTTTCAATAAATCTATATATTAGGTCCTTACATATGAAATTGGCGTTTTGCCGTACTGGCAACTTTGATCTCAAATATCTTCTCTTTGGTTAGGAATTCCAAATTCAAATTTATACAGCTATTCACTCAAGTATTTGTGTTTCGAAAATTATAATTCATTTGTTTTTTCCTCAATTGTTTTTTTTCTTTGCGTCACTCAGTTTACAAAATGGAAAACTTGAAATATCGCGTTATTTACGAGTACGAGTTCCACCGTGGCACCAGTGCTGCAGAAACGGCTCGAAGGATTAATGATGTGTATGGCGACAGTGCCGCAAAAGAAAACACAGTGCGTTTTTGGTTCCAACGTTTTCGTTCTGGAAATTTCGACCTGCAGAACAAGCCCCGTGGACGGCCGGAGACCAAAGTTGATAATGAAGAATTGAAGGCTATTGTGGAAGCGGATCCATCGCAAACCACGTCCGAGTTAGCTGCAAGCTGCGGTGTTAGTGATAAAACTGTTTTAATCCACTTGAAGCAAATTGGGAAGGTGAAAAAGCTTGGAAGGTGGGTACCTCACGAATTGAGTGAAGCAAATCAACAAACGCGCGTTGACTGCTGCGTTGCATTACTCAACCGGCACAATAATGAAGGGATTTTGAATCGAATCATTACCTGTGATAAAAAGTGGATCCTGTATGATAATCGGAAGCGCTCGTCGCAATGGTTGAACCCTGCCGAACCAGCCAAACCATGCCCCAAACGAAAATTTACTCCAAAAAAGTTACTTGTGAGCGTTTGGTGGACTAGTGCTGGTGTCGTTCACTACAGCTTTCTTAAATCTGGCCAGACGATTACGGCAGATGTCTATTGTCAGCAACTGCAAACCATGATGGAAAAGCTAGCTGCTAAACAACCGAGGCTGGTTAATCGCTCTAGGCCACTGCTGCTTCATGATAACGCTAGACCACACACTGCACAACAGACGGCTACCAAATTAGAAGAGCTTCAATTGGAATGTCTAAGACATCCACCGTACTCTCCGGACCTTGCCCCAACAGGTTACTATTTTTTTCGAAATTCGGATAACTTCTTGCAAGGGAAAAAATTTAACTCCGATGGGGCAGTCCAAACCGACTTCAAAGATTTTATTGATTCCCGTCCGAATGGTTTTTTTAGTAAAGGGATCGATGAACTACCTATGAGATGGCAAAAGTGCATAGATAGCAATGGTACATACTTTGATCAAATCAATATATTATATTTAAAAAAAATCAACTTTATGTTCCTCCCATACAAAACGCCAATTTCATATGTAAGGACCTAATATTAACTTAAATATAAAAACTAACTAACTAATTAACCACCACGCCGTTTCCCCAAAGGGGTAGACAGAAATAATGGACCACCATACTGTTCTGTCCTGACATACTTCTCTCATTCCGCTACATTCATACATTGCACGCACGTCGATTTCTCCGACTCCTCGCGAGACCGAAATTTAATATTTGATTGATTTGATCGGGCCACGTTTTCCTCGGCCTTCCTTTATTTCTAGCTCCGTTGGAGCAAACTTTCAATGAAACTATGTAACTATACTTTTTCTTTCCTATTTACATTTAAATATGAAATTTTATCTTAACTATTCATTATTATTAGTATTACTATTTCTCTCTTTGACTCATCAAAATATTACTTTATTTTTCTTATATATTAAGTATTATGTCAGTTGTTATATAAAATTTGTAGTAATAAGTAATTGGCCTTGTTTTGTTGTCTCTGTGGGTTTGTATAGTTATCTGGAATCGTTGTTTGTTACCCTCAAAATAATAATAATAATATTTTGTATTATTTAACAAAATATTGTTTAACTTGATCTTAGGAAGGGTTACAACAAACGCTTTATAAATGATAAAGCTTGTATCGATTGGTTGAAACAATAATTCATAAATACGAGTATATTGAAGGTTCTATTTGTTTCGATTATTGGTAAATATATGTATTTTTTAAAAGATTTTAATGAGACTTATAATTAAATGTATTAAACGTTAAGTAATCAATTGATAATATAAGCAGAAAAATCCATTGCCTATTTTGCTCTTACAAGAAGAATAATTAAATATAATGACATATTGTTAAATATCTAAATTAATGTTTCAGATGGAAGTGTCAACCAAAATAATTTGATATCAGAGCAAACATAACTAACCTGTCTTTGATGATGCAGGTAAAAAGATTAATCAAACGGGTTAATTTGATTGCATTAAACTTTTGAATGCTTTTATTATTGGCATAACTAAATACTCTTACAATACAATCCTATTTGGAAGATATTTATTTAATCCGTTCTAATAAAAGCCTCCTTTCGTAAAAGCCATATAAGTGGGGAATATAATTTTCCCAGGGATAATTGTGTTCCAAGATAATCCGCTTTCAGTTGCATTACTCGTTCTAATAGAACTATAACAGTTATTTATTGTTTCTTGAACAATTATGCAAAACTCCATATTAAATAATTAATACGAATAAAAACTCTGTTTTCAAGAAGTTTTAGTATGTTTTATGTGAATGACATGTTTCGTCTGTCCAAGGCATTATCAAATGTTATTCGATAATGCATTAAATAATGTCTCCAGCCATAACGTTAAATAAAAAAAATGGATGTCTTCAAATTATCATATTAAGTTAATAATTAAACAAAACGTTGTTTTTGAACTTCTATTTTTGTCTTTATTTCGACGGCGACCGGTTTTGTCAGGCTAGCTGAAGACACATACTGAAAGTCTGTCGAGAAGAGATTTCAGTAAAATCATTTGATTATATCATATTAACTATTGTATTATAATCGCCATCGATTTGTGTTTTAAATCATATTTCTACCTTGCATTTATTCTTTCGTAAACAAAGATGTTATACTGCTACTAAAGCATTATAAAAAAAAACATTGTATAATGTCTAAACATTTCATTCGCGAAAAATAATATAAAACATTTGAATATACTTACGAATGAAAACAGACGTTTTCATTTGTATTAATTGCATAAGAATAGTGTTATCAACATATATTGATTTTACAGATATTCTTTATCTTAGAAAATTGTTATTTCAACGGTAGATTTTAATTAAATGATTAAATTAATGTGGAAAATGCTTAAATTTTCCATCGCGTATATCACATTATTAGTCAATTTGAGTGCTTTTATGATCAGGAGAAGAAACCACATAATGTGTACGCTCTAAAACGGTATAATCTTCCAAAGAGGGAATCTGTGGTTAGTTAAATTTTCCTACACCGCAACTTCCCTTCTGAAGGGTTATAAGTATTTTCGTCACCTTATAATATTTAGAGTGTTACATTCAACCTTAAATGTGAGTATTTATCATAATTTAGAAGCAATCAATTAAAAAAACATTTTCTTTAAAATACGGTATATTATTATATAATGAGTAATTTTTTTACCTCAGATGCGCATTAAAACAATGCACATTAAATAATATAATTATTTCTTTGTTCGACATAACTTTATGTTGTAGATGTATATTGTTTCTTTTTTAATATGCTTGCTATACAGCACTCACATTTTTTAAATGAATTTCAATAAAAATTAAATATCAAACACGTTTTGGACTAATCAGCCCTTCATCAATAATATTAAATAAATATTTTAAATCTTATAAAATTGTTTACAGATATGGTCAGTTTTGACAGATGTTATGATGTTATAAATCATTAACACATTTGTCAAAACTGGCCATATTTGTGAATAATTTTATAATATTTTATATATTATATTATATAATATCACTGATAAAGGGCTGGTTAGTCCAAACATGTTTGATTTTTTTTTTCAAATGTGAGTGTCGTTGTACAAAGTATATAAAAAAAATATTTAAAGTTATTTTGTTATTGATGTTGTTGATTGCAATTTCTTGGTAGAAGTTCATTGTAAATAATGAAAATAAAATAAAAAAAATTAAGAATTTTTCTGTTTATTTTTTATTTAAATAAAAATAGAATTTTTCTATGTTTATTTTTAATTTTCTTAATAAGTATTATAGATTTTACACTAAAAATAAACACAGAAAAATTCATAATTTTATTTTTTTATTTTCATTAGTTATTTTGTTTATTAACGTTAAAAAAAACAAATGTCACTCATTAACATAAAATAAAATATAGCACCTCAAACACTTCAATATGGAGTTAAACATTTCTTAATAACTTTTGATATTAAGGAAATTTCAGGTCATCGATATTAAATTCAATAAATTTTACATAATTATGTTTGTAAAGGATCATGTTTACCACCCCTTATCAGTATGATCACTTATTGTATTGAGGCAGTTGCAGTGTTACACAAAATGACAACAAGCGAATAGTCACACAAAGAGAACCACGTAGGGTGTAAGCTGGCGGGACAGAGACAGAATGAGGACATACAAGCCAGGACAAAGGTATCCGACGTCATCAAGTTGGCCGCAACCCTTAAGTGACGTTGGAAGGGTCACGTCGCTTGTGATCCCATTAATAAGTGGACACGGCGATTGCTGTGCCGGTGCCCGAGGCCAGTAAAGCGTGGAGTTGGGTGCCCATAGTTGCGTTGGCGTGACGATACGGGGGAAATGGCTGGATGCAGATCGCTCAGGATCGAGAAGGAAGGAGAAAAAACGAGAGAAGGCCAACGTCCAGGAGTGGAAGGCCACAACAGGCTTAAGAAGATGAATAAGAAGATCATCATGTTTATAAATGATTAATTTAATAACAGTGTTTGCAGTCGTTTGGTGCCAGCGAGCCTGCTAAAATAACCTTCGTGGCCGAGTGGTAAGTGCATTGACTGCCACCCCGAAGGTTCCGGGTTTGATTTCCGGCGAGGGCAGTGTGATTGTCAAACTGTTATTCGTCTGGTGTAGAATTTACGTGAAAATAAAATGGCGATAGATTAGCTACCTTTCACATGTCACGAAAATCACTATGATAGCTAGAATACCCTTTACATCAATTTAGCTCTTGCTGTCATGATGTAAGGAGCGATTAAAAAAATATATAATAATAATAATAATAATAAACCAGTCACTGTCAAACTAAAGAGAAATAGAAAGTAATAAATCTACAAAACAAACACTATGTCTACATTCGGTGTGACATTTCATTACAAAAGCTTAGAGAATCGAGACCCATTTGTATAATAAACTGTCTTATTTTAAGTATCGAGTTCCCGCCGAGCAACCATAATCCACAAAGCACAATAAAAAAGCTCGGATCTAACGGAACGGTCAATTTCAAATAAACTCCGACTGGCCATAATTAACCCAAGGCGTGCTTTACGTTTTTTCAATTACGTACCGTAATAAACATTTTCGAACATTTCGGTCCCAAACCGTTTAGAAAAATAATTAATTAACGCCCAGAGAGTTATCAGAGTAATGACGGTCTCCATATAAAGTATCAAATACACACTTTTGCCGCCGCTGGCACTGGGGCGCTTAATGCGCGTCATGCTAAAAAGTTGTAATTTCGAACAAAATATTCTAAATTTAAACACTATGTAACGATTATAATTTGGAGATTATTCAGATCATTGGTGTTTTGAAAATTATTTTTATAATATCACTGATGAAGGGCTGGTCAGTCCGAAACATGTTTGATATTTAATTTTTATTTTAAAAAAGAAACATTAAACTTCTGCAACACAAAGTTATGGCAAACATAGAAGAAAAAAAACAATATGTTTATTTTTTAAAACAACTTTTGTATTAATTTCGATCGGATTGGCCAGACTGGATGGCATCGACAGACTAGTCGACCAGGATGTCGATACCAGCCGGTTTGGCGAAACCGGTCGTTGACGAAATTAAGTCAAAAGGGAAAGAAATTGAAAACGTAGCTTTATTTAACTATTATGTAAAATTTACTTTCTTCAAATGATTTCAGTAAATTCATTATTTATTGTTTATTGAACAATAATGTAAAACTCCATATTAAATAAATGAATCTGAGCTGTTTATGATGTTTACCGTTTCTAATGTATTTTTTTTTATATATTTAACAACGTTTTTTTAAACTTTTTATGCAGCACAAACTTGATAAAAAAATTAAGAAACAAACGTTTCGGATACAGAAGCCCTTCATCAGTGTTATAAATATTTTAACAAATTTTTCATGAATGTGGTTGGTTTTGACAGATATAGAAACATGTATGTTTTTAATTTTTTAATAAAATTCGTATTGTATACAAATATTAAAATAAAACATTGTTCAATGAATCCGCAACATAAAGTTATGGAAAATATAGAAAAAATAAAATAATTAATAAAAAAATTATAATTATTTAAGATATTGAAAAAATACTTAAATACAGAATGAATACAACTTTTCTCTCATTTTTATCAATATGCGAACGATATTCATAATATTTAGATTTAGACTATTCAATTAGAAAAATACCTTTCGAGATTAAATTATAAATTAATAACAAAATATAATATAATAATAATTATTACGAATAAAAACGTCAGTTTTATAGAAGTTTTATTATATTTTAAGGAAATGACAGCTTTCGCCCTTCTAAGGCATTATCAAATGTCATTTAATAATGCCTTAGAAGGGTGAAACATGTCATTCTCATAAAATATAATAAAATTTATAGAAAAACTGACGTTTTCATACGTAATAATTATTTAACTTAGGAAATTGAAAATTTTTGTTTAATCCACTATTTAATAAAAAAAATATAAAAAACGCATTCCCTATCAAATGCAAATTAATCATTTATTAATTTCTATATAAATTATGTCTTTTTAAATGCATGTTTTTTATATACTTTTATATATTATCATCATGTCGCACCGTGAGTGTAAAACTGAATTAAGTGCAAATATACATTTTGGAGATATGGGAGTTAAGACTTCATATTGCTTGGAAAAACCGTTTTTTTTTTATAAACCAATGATTTCCGGTTTACAGGTATATTACTATAAACCGAAAATCATTGGTTTATTTAAAAAAACAGTTTTTCTAAGCAATATGAAGTCTTTAAACTCCCATATCTCCAAAATGTATATTTGCACTTAATTCGGTTTTACACTCACGGTGCGATGTATTGTTATTATTTAATATTATTTAAAGTTTTTTAATGTTAAAAAATAATTGTTAGTACCTACTTATAAAAAACAGCACAGGTTAATTTTTAAAATTGAAATGTTGTATCGAATTTTAAATGCGTTTTTTATTAATCTTTCTTTGTTTAGTTTTTATTTTATTTTTACACCTGAAGATGGAGGTATCCTCCGAAGCATGTCCCGTTTTTTAATATGTTTTAATTGAATAGTGGATTAAACAAAGTTATTCAATTTCAATGTATACTATGGATTTCCACAGTGTTAATGCCTTAGCGTTCAATAAGTTTATTATTTAACATCATTGTTCAAGAAACAATAGATAATATAATAAAAACAACTTATATATTCATACAATCGGGTAATTGTTTGAAAAATATTTTAATCTTTAAATATCATTTTGCGCGAAACAACATTTCACGCAAATATTATGACACTCAAAATCATTTAACACCCCTGCTAACTAGTCCTGCGAACACGCGAAAGAAATTAATGTCCTGCAGGATTACCGTGTCATTATAATACAATGCGAGCAACGCATAATCCATCAAGGATGCGGGGGGAATTCATTCAAACTTTCATTCACGTTTAATGCTTAAGCGGAGACACGCTTCATTTTGAAAGTTGTTAATCAAATTTTGAAGCGCTTTTAGTGAAGGAGAGTTTTGTAAACGATTTTTTACTTTCCGGTGACAAGGCGTGACAGTTCGCAAACTTATTTTTGGAAGTTATTAATGTATCTAGCGTCTGCTATAAACTTATTCTATCCATGCATCTAATTGATTATTTTTGAAGCAAAATGTAAAGAGCATTTATTGGTTCTCGAACACTTACATTAAATTTCTTCTATATTCTCCATTACTTTGTGTTGTGGATTCACATTTGAATCATTACTAAACGATATGATGCTACTTCACAAAATCATACATTTGAGAATTGATAACTCCGAACTTCTTAGCAAATTGGCCATTAATACCCCTATGTTTCGTACAAGATACACCGCGAGCCAAGTATTCCACCTTCCTTCTTATCGCACCAATTACGCTCAGAGCGCGACAATGTACCAGATATGCGACACTTATAAAAAATATTTTGATGCAATCGATGGTTTTCACCTAAACGCTTATGATTTAAAAAAAATAGTTGTATAGTGTATAGTGCTATAATGTTTTATTCCTTTACTTGTATTAATATTATTATTATCTTTTTGTTAATTTTTATGCTAATACTTTTGTTAGTTTTATCTTGATTTTAATTTAGTTAAATCTCGTTTCATAAGTCTATAATGTTAACTCTGCTCATTCATTTATATTTGTGGTAACATGTAATTGACCTTATTTGAGTACTTCTTAGTGTATTTTTATAACTAACTAACTAACTAACTAACCATCACGCCGTCTCCCCGAAAGGGTTTTATCACTAACACCGCAGCCTGCAGCTAACTCGGACGTGGTTTGCGATGGTCCACGGGGCTTGTTCTGCAGGTCGAAATTTCCAGAACGAAAACGTTGGAACCAAAAACGCACTGTGTTTTCTTTTGCAGCACCGTCGCCATACACATCATTAATCCTTCGAGCCGTTTCTGCAGCACTGGTGCCACGGTGGAACTCGTACTCGTAAATAACGCGATATTTCAAGTTTTCCATTTTGTAAACTGAGTGACGCAAAGAAAAAAAACAATTGAGGAAAAAACAAATGAATTATAATTTTCGAAACACAAATACTTGAGTAAATAGCTGTATAAATTTGAATTTGGAATTCCTAACCAAAGAGAAGATATTTGAGATCAAAGTTGCCAGTACGGCAAAACGCCAATTTTATATGTAAGGACCTAATATTATCATACGTTAGTTACATTTAATTTATTTAGTAAGATTGAGGGTCGACGAGGTGTTGGAAGAAGGCAGGTTTCCTGGCTGAGGAACATCCGAGAGTGGACAGGGCTGAGGACCGTGTAGGAGCTGTTCCGAGCTGCCCAGGACAAGAAGGCCTACTCAAGGGTGATAGTCAACGTTGGGGAGACCTGACAGGACACGGAAAGAAGAAGAAGATACATTTATTATTGAATTATAAAAATCAAATTGAACATTTTCGAGAAGTACTCGTATATGAATTCGCAAAAGCTTTAAAACTCTTTGAATTGAAAAGCTGACTCACTTTAAACTTCGGACAACTGAATACACTCAGACTCACATGTGATATGAGAAAAACGATGTATTGGGAACGTAAAATTTTCCGAGAACGGAAATTGCACGAGCGTCTGATGTTATCATAACGTGATTGTCACAATTTTACAGTAGGAATAAGAATTTCGCCAAAATAGCTTATTCACACTGCCGTCCCAATCTTGACTTGTAACATGAACGTTTAAATGCGAGCTTTTCGTAAAATGTTCAGTACGAAAGTTTTCATATCATTTTGCATATTGTATTTTCAATTTGTTTTCGGTAACACATATTAAGATCATGGCGATCTTTTATTTTCTTCACATAAATCAGTCAGAAGCTGTACAAAGAAACCCAGAAGAGGGCGATCCCCATCGACGACTTCCCGGTTGTCCTCAGAAATCAAACAATTAATCCTTAAAAAAATAGTTTATATTTTTTTAAGGATTAATTGTATCTCAATAGAGACGAAGATCTAAATTATTTTTTTGGAAACAGAATATGGCAGTCGAGGCGTTTTACAGGACTTATGACCTGTCATTGGTTGGGTTAAGCGATCGCTTTGTGTTAACAACATTCTCCATTCCGCCCTTCTTACGACCACCAGTATCTGACAAATTTTTGAAAGACGTACTCGTATATATGCTACTACGTTAACCCTTAACGTACCGTGTTCAAAACAAAACGCTTGCTCCCATGTGGTAAGTTCAGTTTACCGCTAACTTTATGTAAATATCAAGCATATGACTAGATGAATCAAAATTTAATTTATGTCATCTTGTAGGGAATTTCATTAGGAATAGATCGATATCTATAACATACATGGATTATTTGAAAAACATATCATTATTAATTTTTTTCTGGAACCATGCGATTTCTGATATGTAATGCGTCATAACATAGGAGTGACTGGACACGCATGTAAAGACAAGCGGCCGGCGCGGCTAGACTTTACGAGATTTTACGTATGATAAAGGCACCTAGGCAAAATGTATAGTACGTTCAAGACAACGAGTACGTATTAATATTTGTCCCTTTTGGTAAAGTGTTAATATTTTCACAGTTCTGATATTATTAAGTTGCATCCTGCGTTTCCGTCTACAGTCGGTATTATTACGTACATATTGAAAAAGCCAAAGATATAATTTATAATACTTCAAAACAGCGAGTAAGTATTTGTCACTTTTGATAAAGTTGTAAATATTAGCAAAACAAATTCTACCTTAACACGAATGAAGGTGAGGGCAGTCTTAGAAAATATTTTTTTTGGGATGAAGGAAGTAATTTTTTGCTTTTTTTTTTATTACGAAATATTGAGAACACTTCAATGGAGGATTACAATTTTTTTTATAATATTAGGGTCCATAGGTTTTAAGAAAATCAACTTTAAATTGGCAGTGGAAACTCAATTTACCACATGGCAACGCGACGGTTAAGAACACTTCACTATTTTATGTCAATCTATACTAGCGCCATCTATTAAGATTATTTGAAGGGCGGAATGGGGAATGTTGTTAACATAAAACGATGGCTTAACCCAATCAATGACAGGTCATAATTCCTGTAAGCGCCTCGACTACCATATTCTGTTCCCAGAAAACAATTTACATCTTCGTCTCTATAGAGATACAATTAATCCTTAAAAAAATAATTTACCCGCAATGGGTAAAATCTATTTGTCTACAAGTATTTGTATACTTTAAAAAAACAAACTATTTTTTCCCCTGTTAAACCTCAATCCCCGTAGTCGGGAGGCGGCCTTCCTTGTACACATATTCTATACTCTTTTGTTTTGGCTATGCATCTTACACAAGCCCCAGGTGTATAGTTTCCTCCAAATGTTTGTTCTACCATGTTGTCAGCGGATGGCCTCTGTTTGGTTGGGATGCTGAGTGCTTTATGATCGACATTATTGCAGTTTCGGTGCATAGCATAACCAAAACTAAGAACTCGCATCTATTATAGATTGTCTGTTATTGGGGTAATAAAGATTCTACCGCTGACTTGCTCATTTTCAATGTGATCAATAATGGTGAAACCACATACTCTCCTACTTTTTAATTTAAATAAATTTAATCAATAATGTGAAAGAATCGCGAGAGATTTCTCTTCATTTATACCCTACTTTGTATCATCATCACATGTGTAGCTCTTTGCATATTATAAGTGTCCGTTACCAGTATTTAAGAGTTAATTTAAAAAATTGAAAATGTACGATATTTCTGTCTTAATAATTTACAGTGAATAAATTATATTTCACATTCAAAAAAAGAATTCAAATGTGTCGGGAGGCCACCTATAAGATGGACTGACGATATTGCTCAAATAGGTGGAACGACCTGCACAAGTGGAGGAAAATGGAAGAGGCCTATATAGTCGAATGTGGAAGGAAAAAAATATTTTTACTAAGTTAACTAACCATCACGCCGTTTCCCCGAAGAGGGAGGCAAAAAGAATGGACTGCCACACTTTTCATTCCTGACATATTTCTCTCGTTTCCTCAACATTCATATATTCGATTTCTCTGACTCCTCACATGGCAGACATTCAATATTTGATTTATTTGATCGTGCCACGTTTTCCTGGGTCTTCCTCTATTTCTGGTTCTATTACATCGTTAACATATACTTTTTTTGCCAATCCGTCCTTCATTCATTCTTTCCATATGTCCAAACCATCTTAATGATCCTTTCATCATTTTCCTTAAAGTCAGGATTTGTCTTCAATTCTGTCGTACATACATCTAAGAGATCTCACATTTATTGCATTTATTCTGATCTCATCATTATTTTGCCTTTTTCATGCTTCGCTTATAAATCGGGAAATATTTTCCTTTGGTCCAAAGGTTAAGGGCTATGAGTAACAAAATTTTAACAGAACTAAAACCCAGTGCCGGTTGTCTTTATCTGAAATCAGCGATTGTTTTGACGAATAACCCAATTCACGGGCATGTAGCTGTTAGCATTTACGAATCACAATGAATTAGTGTCACAAATAGCGTTAGAAAATTTAAAACTGCAATTACCGGTATAAAACAACGCGAAACACGTCAAACGTAATTGAGCCCGTTTTACAGAGGATAAAATATTCACCCGGGTAATTTAGTTCAATCATTAACCCTCGAATGCATGAAGGACCCTTATAACCGTACGCGGTACGCGGGTACTACAAAACATTTTATATACAATATTTATTTAATTTTGTTGAATCGCTCTTTGCATAAGGACTGACAGCAAGTTACGCATTTATAAGACCTGTGTGCGACTAATCCTCAGATATGGCATTGAATCGAGGGCAGACACGTCAAGACAAAGAGCACGCTCAGGACAACCGAGATGAAAATACTCCGCGCTATAGCTAACAAAACCCTACGTGATCGAGTTAGGAATACAGCAATCCGAGAAATCTGCGAGGTCGAGATGTGGTCAGATGGGGACGTCAAAGTCGGCGATACTGGCATCAACATGTTGAAATAATGAGCTCAAATAGGATACCATACTCGTACATAGCTCTCCATGGAACGCCAAACGGACAACCCCGACCAGGAAGACCCCCGAAACGGTGGAGAGAAAGCTGGATTTCAGCGTCTCAAGAGGACCCGCCTGAAATAACAGAATCCTGAGTCTACCAAAAGTGAAGAATAAGAATAATCGCTCTTTACATCATAACAGCGCGAGTTTAATCGATGTAAAGGATATAACTATCATATTGACTCTTATGACACGTGAAAGGTAGTTAGTCTATCACCATTTTATTGTTATGTAAATTCTACAACAGACCCATGACGATGTGACATAAAACAACAATGATGAAGGGCTTCTGTACCCAAAACATGTTTGTTATAATGCGTATTTTTTTTATTCTATTAGGTGTTTCGCAAAGTTTAGTACAGTTTACAACAGAGGGCTCTGGTTGCTTCAAGCCTTTCAATCTGGCGACCATTTTTTAAAGAAAGCCTGAGCATCTGTCAAATAATTTCAGTTTGCACATGTTTGTCATTCTCACAAAAAACATTTGTTTTGTCGCTCCTTAAAATATCGACTTTCGTGGTTAATAAGAAGCATTTGCGGGAAGTTCTGCTGTTCTGTTTTAATTGAAAGAAGAGTGCAGCTGAGGCACATTAAAAGCGCGTGGAAGTTTAGGGCGATCATGCTTTATCGGATAAATCATGCAGAGAATCTTATAGTCGCTTGAAAGCTGGTGATTTTAGCGTTGACGACAAAGATCGCCCTGGAAGACCGAAACAAATTGATGACGAGTAATTGGAGGATTTGCTCGATGAAGATCCAATTCAAACACTTAAACAGCTGACGTAAGCATTAAATATCGGTGTGTTAACAGTGAGTGGACGTTTAAAGGCCATGGGAATGATCCAAAGCAAGGCAATAGGTTGCCCCATGACTTGAAGCTAAGAGACGTTGAAAGGCGATTTTTAACGTGCGAATTACTGCTTGCAAGGCAGGACAGAAAGTCGTTTCTCTATCGTATCATTACAGGAGACGAGAAATGGATACGTTACAATAATTCTACCCCCATGAAATACCGTGCTAGACGTAGCACACCCGTCCCATCGATGTCAACAGCAACGCCGAAGCAGAATATTAGTGCTGTCAAAGTAATACTCTACATTTGGTGGGATCAGAGGGGTGTGGTGCATTATGAACTCCCTTAACCGGGTTAAACGATCTTAAAGAAGTCTACCAACCACAACTCCTCCTCTTCTTTTTCTTTGCCATTTCCCATCATCTGAGGTTGGCCCTCCTAGTACGAAAACGCCAAACTTTCCTATTTTGACTCATTTCCACTGTCAGGTTCTCGCGTTGGAGCTCCTTTTCCAACCACAACTAATGTGATTAAAGAAGGCACTAGCTAAAAAACGATCAGAATGGGGCAACAGGCACAGCAAGCTGATTCTTTAACAAAACAACGCCCGACCCCACATCGCAATCGCGGTCAATAACTACATACATAATTTGGATTGGAAGATTATACCGCACCCGCCTTGTTCACCAAACGTGGCACCTTCAGACTACCACTTGTTCAGATCCGTGTCGCATACTTTAGAAGAGCAGCACTTTCATTCATGTACGATGTCAAGAATTGGGTTGTTGCCTGGATTGCCTCACAAGACAAGGCGTTTTTTCGACACAGGATTCATCTATTGCTAGAAAGATGGAAAAACTTTTGGCTAACGATGGACAATATTTTGATTGATGTATTTTTCATTTAACATTTAATCCGATTTTCATACAAAAAAAAAACGGACGGAACAATCCAAAACACTTATCTTCGAAGGGTAGGCAGAAATAATGGCCCACTACTCTGTTCTTTCCTGACATACTACTGCCGTTTCACGCACGCACGTTGATTTCTCCGATTTCTCACGTGGCCGACATTCAATATTTGGTTTATTTGATCGGGTCACCTTCTCCTCGGTCATTCTCTGTTTTTAGTTCCATTTACATCGTTTACTTATACTTTTTACCATGATTTCATTGTCCTTAGATTTCATATACAGATTTCATACGCAGATTTTTCACACATTCGTAATTTTATTTCTATTGAAAATAAAGTGTTGTGTTACAAAGTAAAAAATAAACATTTTTCAATGATTATTTTATTAGAAACGCTGATATTTACAAAAATATAGCATGCAGTCGAGTTACCCAGAAACTTCGACGCCATTTAGGGGTTATACAGAGCCCAAATCTCCCTTGTCGCATATCCCCTCCCTGCGTGGTCGTTTAAAAATAAAACAGCCACTCAATGTTTTATGCCGCGGTTGATTTAGAGACGGAAAATACGCCCCTGAAAATAAACATGTCAATTTTCTGTAATGTGCATTACGCAAAAGGGGTTAAGACAAGCACTGATATTCGTATGTGCTCGTTTTGAATCTGGAAGCGATTTTAATTATTTTGAAACGTATTTTTTACTTACTACGTCGTATTTATGATGTACGACAGAATTTTAAAATGTCATATCGGGAATGCGGAGCGGAAGAAAGTATTGATAACAAAATTATGAATCGTACCATGATACAATTTTTTTAATATATAGTTTCTTGAACAATAAACTGTTTTTTTTTATACAACAGGTCGTTTGAACCCAATTACTATAGGTACACATTTTTAAAGAAATTAATTGATATTTTTCTTTTTCTTTTTTATATACTTTGTATACACAACACAAACTTTTTAAAATAATACAAATTAAATATCAAACATGTTTACCCAGTCCTTCGTCAGTGATATTATAAAGATATTAAAAATATTATAAAATTTGTATTTTTCTTTTTTTATGTACATATACTTTGTATAATAGAGTCAAATAATATAGACCTAAAACTGAGAATACTCCTCATCAAGACCTATGTATGGAGTGTCTTGATGTACGGCTGCGAGACATGGTGCCTATCCGAAAGGGATAAGCGGAGACTAGAGGCTTTTGAGATGTGGTCCTATAGAAGACTCTTTGGAATTTCCTGGAGAGACCACATCACGAATGAGGAAGTTCTTCAAGGAATCGAAGGAGGAAGGCACCTGCTCAGGACCTTGTCCGAAAGGCGTGCAAGATGGATCGGCCATGTAATACGTCAAGAAGGTCTCTTGCATGCCATAATGGAGGGTATGATCGAGGGGACAAACTGTAGGGGACGCCCACGCCGAGAGTACCTGGAGGACCTGTTGGTGGACGTACGCTGCTCATCATATGCAGATCTCAAAAGAGCCGCACAAGACAGGGAAAAATGGAAGAGAATAATGGAGGAAATTGCTGCAAACCAATCCCAGGATTGAAACCAGAGAAGAAGATACTTTGTATATACAGCACTATTAATTAATAGTGTTGTATTATATATACAAAGTATATAAAAAAAGCAAATAACAAATAAAACATCTACAACACAAAGAACGGCGGGAATAGAAGAAATTTTTTTTTTTTAAATTGTTAACAAATATGATCAGTTTTGACAGATGTTATAAAGATTTATTTTTAAATAATATTTGTTGTAACAAAAGCATAAACGTGCCAAAGTTAATCTTTATAACATCTGTCAAAACTGATCATATTTGTAAACAAATTTATAATATTTTAAATATCTTTATAATATCACTGAAGAAGGACCGGGTTGTTCGAAACACGTTTGATATTTAATTTTAATTTGTTTAATCATTGGTCTGGTGTAGAATTCACGTGTAGAATCAATATAATAGCTTAAATAAATTGTATACAGTAATTGGGTTCAAACGACCTGTTGTATACAAGGAGAAATAATAATTATAATAATAATAATAATTCAATTGTTAAGTGCCTGTTCTCCTTAAATTTATAAATCCTTAATAATACTTAGGAAAAGCAAAGAGCTTAAATCACCAAAATAAAAAAACACTCAAATATCCTCGTAATCCTTTGCCTTTGGAAATATTTAACACTTTGACATTTTAAATGAAGTTTCATTAAAACAGTTATTTTAGAGTTTTAGAACTGATTCCTCGTAGGCTGGAGCTCATTCCAGAGTCAGGACCTAATAAACTAATTGAAACTAAACTAAGTAAATTTTCACTCCTACACGACAATTGGTTATTTGAATATTTAAAATATTTTAATTAGACAGAATTGCTATAACAAAAGATTTAAATTCACAAGTAGTCTGTTTCAATTCTTGAGTTTTGCAAGCCTAGGGGGAATACTTTGTACAAAATTTTATAGCAATCTTGAAATAGTTTTTTTTTAGGCGAATTTCTAAAATATCATTTTTAATTAAAATTGCTGTAAAATGTTAATAATTCAAGCATTGACTGTGTAATGACAATTTGAAAATGAATAGGTAAGGCAAAGTCAAGGCAGAACTTCATCTTCATCATCATCAGCCGTCTGTCATCCACTGCTGAATGTAGGCCTCTCCCGAAGGGGGTGTGCAAAGGGAAATATCAGTATACCTGCCCAAATGTCAACCTCACCTGCCCGTGGTGCACCCTGCTAATTAACAAACGAGGCTCTGGCGACCGAAGAGATGGCGGGATAAAACTACTTGTACTATTGACTCTTCGAGCGGTGCATGGCCATCACCGTGGTGATGGCCGTGCCACGCTGGAGGATTGATCTGATCCCAAGTACCTACCCACACCTCCTCGACATTGGTCCCCCCTGGAAACTATGCGAAATGTAAGAGATCGAGTGTGAATGACCTCGGTGGATAATATTGATGCATAGGCTAACGTGGAAGGAAACCTCGCCAACCCGTCTGGCAAGCGTGGTGTTGTAATGCCAACCACCCCCCGTGTGACATGTCATACATGGAGAAGTATGGAGAAGGCCTATGTCCAGCAGTGGACGACAACGGCTGTTAAATAAGAAGAAGAAGATGTAACCTTATATTTTAACGTTACTTTATTCTTCTTATAAATGAATACCCATTGACATATTCGTTTAAAATTTTAGAAACAACACTTTGCATAAAAAAGTGAAATATTTAATACACGGTAAATATGGAATTTGTGTATTTAGGTAGCATGTTCACAGCGGATGGCCGAACGGACAATGAGGTTGAAAGAAGGTTTGGTGCGGGTAACAAAGTAAATGGAGCTTTAAAAATACTTATTGGAAACAATTATTTATCAATGAAAGTAAAAATGGCCGTTCACAATGGAGTTCTGGTCCCAACCCTTATGTATGGAAGCGAAACATGGAACTGGCAGAAGAAAGATGAGAGAAGAATAAATGCGGTAGAGATGAGGTTCCTAAGACGTTTGTGTGGTAGATCGATGTACGACAGAATCTCAAATGCTGAAATTAGAAAAGAATGTGGCGCGAAAGAAGGTATTATGAACAAAATTATAAAAGGATCGCTGCGTTGGTTTGGACATATGGAGCGCATGGGTAAAAGAAAGAATGGTTAAAAAAGTATACGTTTACGATGTAAATGGAGTACGGAGTCGAGGTGGAGCGAGGAAAACATGGCATGACCAAATAAATCAAATTTAAAAGATTGGTCACGTTTGAAGCCGAAAGAATCTACTGTATGAATGTGGTGAAAGCTAGAGAGGTATATCAGGATAGAGTAGTGTGACGGTTCATTTTCTCTGCTTATCCCTGCGGGGAAACGGCGTGATGGTTTGTTTGTTTGGTAAATATGGCTGTTTCTGGAACAATAATATTAAACTCCTCATTCAATATTTAATATGTATGAAAACGTCTGTTTTCTGGAAGTTTCATTATATTTTATTGGAAAGACATGTTTTGCCTTGTTAAGATAATATCATTTTTTTAAGTTCATTTGATAATCTCTTAACAAGGTGAATGACGTAATACTCATTATAATAAAGCTTCTAGAAAGTGTTGGTTAGCGATGATGCCAACATTGGTTAGCGAAACGGCTGTCACGACAATTTTAAAATAAATTAAATCAATTGTGATATTCTTTCACAGTGTTTTAATAAAAAAAGTTAATGATGTTTATTAAAAAAAAAGTTTTGAAAGACATGTGTGAGACACTGGACTGGACGAACCATGAATTGAACATAAATGGAGAATATCAGTCTCACTTGAGATTCGACAATAACATAGTTGTGTTGTTGGAGTCTCCTAAACAACTCCGAGAAATACTGGTAGTTTTAAATTAATCATCTAAAAAAAGGCCTGAAAATGAATATAAAATAGACAAAAATAATGACAAACACGCGCATTGAACACATTAAAATCCACAATAAAAATGTTGATGTGGTAGATGGATATATGTACCTTTCTGTAGGCTTTTGGAAGAGGGGGTCAAGACAAGGACATTGATATGAGAATACAGCTCGGTTAGTCTGTATTCGGAAGGCTAAGCAACATCTTCTATTTGGGAATGCCACAGAATTTAAAAATAAAAATGCTGGAACAGTGTGTGTTACATTTGATGATCTATGGATTCTATCTATGGTAACTATATAAACAATGCACAAAAATAAAGTTGCACAACGGGCCATGGAAAGATCCCTGTTAGGTATCTCATTAAAAGACCATATATCCAACGTGGAAATTAGAATACGCACAAGGGTCATCGACATAGGGATACGTATTGCAAGGATGAAGTGGCAACGGGCTCGGCATGTGTGCCGACGGGATGATGGAAGTTGGAGCCTGAGGGTTACTGAATAGAGGCCAAGGTTGGGCCGAAAAAGTGTCAGGAAAAGAGCCTACCAGGTGGAGCGAAGATATTGTGCAGGCAGCGGGAAGGGCCTGGAGAATACTGGTGAGAGATCAAGAGGGATTGCGTGGGGGGTGGAGAGGCTAACGTTCAGCAGTAGATGGAGACAAGCTGATGAAGAATGTTGAAATATCAAAGTGTTTCCACCAAAACAATGGATTATATGGTTTCACCCATTTTTCTTTAGATTTAGGTCAATAATGAGCTCAAAATATCGAATATAAAGTTTACGACTTTGATTATCGCTTGAAGCATGGTGTATATTTTTCCCACTATAAAAAAAATATGTTCGTTAACGATGTTGACATGAAAATCAGACGTGAAAAACAAAACATATTTAGTTTGAACTGTATTAATTATTGACAAAATCGATATTTTATTTAACATCTAAACCACATTCGTCACGTGTGTAATACGTAGTTTCACGAAAATACCACGTTAATATCTCCAAATCATTTCTCTTGCGTTCTGGTTGATTTCCGCCTACGAAAAGCTTCCGATTTACTGAAACCACGTTCCATAACTAACTGTCAACCAACCAACCGACTGGGTTTGATATAGAGGTGGGATGAATGATTAATGGGAAGATTTTAATCGATTATTTTCAATACAAATACATTTTGAAACCTTTACAATTAAAGGCTTATTAAATATTCACCTTATTTATTGAATATTTAAAAAAAATAAAAATATAATCCACAACACGTTTCGGAGGTGACCTGCTCCATACTCAAATGGATTAAAATTTTATTTTGTAAAATTATTTAACAAAGAAAGTGGATTATACAGTGCTTATTCCCCTTTCAAATCAATAATGAAATCCCACAATGTTAAAGGCTTGAAATATTCAAGCAAAAGTTAATGTTATACAATAAAATATTATTTATTGTTTTCTGAACAATCATGTCAAATTATTTATTGTTTCTTGAACAATGATGTAAAACTTCATATTAAACAATTAATATGAATGACAACATCTGTTTTCTAGAAGTTTTATTATATTTAATGGGAATGACATGTCACATATTTGATCACACATTTGATAATGCCTTAGAAGGTCGAAACACGTCATTTCCATAAAATATAATTAATCTTTTAGAAAACTGACTTATCATTCGTGTTAATCATGTCAAACTCTATATTAAATACAATAATTAATACTAATGAAAACTTCGGTTTTACAGAAGTTTTGTTATATTTTATTAATGATACATTTTGCTTTTCCAGGACATTATCAAATGCTAACTAACTAACCATCACGCCGTCTCCCCGAAAGGGTAGGCAGAAAGAATGGACTGCCACACTTTAATCGATGCGGCACTCCATCCTTCTCTTTTCGCCATCGCGAGAGACGCGGTGTGATGGGTTGCGAACCTCATCGCCACCAATGGCATGATTATCAAATGCATTATAAAAAACGAAACATCTCATTCCCATAAACTATTATTAAATTTCTAGAATATTGGGTTTTACACCATTGTCAAGACACTTTAAATCATAAATAAAGCTTTGATTTCGTAAACGAAAATACTAACGAAACAAAGTTTTAGATTTTATCCCGACTTTTAAGAATATTGTAAGTAAAAGGCTTTTTAATAAAAAAAATCGATATTAACCAAATCGAATATCTTGTTATCATGTTCCGCCCTTCACTAGAGGCAGGCATATTATACACTGGCTAACTCGAGTCGAATCTATCGAATTTCCGCTCGAGCAGATAAGAACGAAGTTTTTAAGTGGCATATTTGCACAATGTTGAGCAAATTGTTATCTCGCATTAAAAACTTTGTCCCTGGATTTTTATCACCGTCTTCCATCTTGCCGGCTACTCCCTTACACCCTTATCCCGCCCTTCTATCTCTCACCCTCTGTCATTTCATCCACACCTTTACGGCATCCCCGGTTGTATCGGAAGTTTTGATGGTTCATTTGCACCGTTGACATCTGTATCGAGCTGTCAATCGCTATAATATAGCGTTATCCGCAGTCGACGCAAACTTATGACCCTTTGTACTAGTGAAACAAGCAAAAATAGAGCGAGGTTTAGAATACAAAGTCTGTGCACGCAAAACCTATGTTTAGTATGCAAATGCGACAGCAGGAATAGCACAGGTAGGAACTGTTTGTGGGTGTGTACTGAACACGGGAAACTAGTAGAATTGAATTTGATATAAATGATTTCTTAAACCATGATGTAAAACTCCATATTAAATAATTAACTGTTTGAAAATAAAGAAAATTGTTATAAATATCACAATTGATTATAATAATTAAATATTACGATTTTTTAATCACTTCCATTTTTGACTTACAATCAACTCGAGAAAATATAATTATTTTTAGATAAACTCAAGGTGTTAACACTGTGGAATTCTTTAACGACGAATTTTCTTATGAATAGAAACACTTTTGAGTTTATTTTTCTCGACAAGTTTATATAATTCTCCCGATGATGGTGCTGTAAGCCTTCGAAACATGTCGAGAAAAATATACTCAAAAGTGAAAGAAACAGTGTTTTAATATAATACATAAAAAATATAATTAATTGTGATATTTATAACAATGTTTTTTTTTATATATTTAAACAGTTAATAATGTTTAAATATCAACATGTTTCCGCCAAAACAATGGATTATATAAATAAATATGGCGTATATAGATGAAATAATTGTTAACCTATTTTACATAATAACCAAAATGTGAAGCAATCTAGCTAATATTCCTATTACGTGTCATAATACCCATATGAGATCGCTTATTTAACAAAGGAATAAAGTGTTTTTTTCCAAGTATGCGAAATTCGGCAACTAGTACCTACCTATATTTTGTTAGAACAATAAAAATACTAATTTACTCTGAGCGCGCGCCTGTTTTCTCTGAAGTAACAAGCCCTTCGCACTAACCATAAAATAAAAGATATTTTCTTATTGAAAAGCAATTCAGTGCGGAAGTGCCAATAACTTACGTACGTAACGACTGATACCTACCCGATAATAAAGTATTTTGTCTCTTCTCCAGAAACCCGCAGGCGATCTAGCCAATACACTTGTCTACAATCCGCATGGAAAGCGTTGAATTACATTTTCACTAAGCCTTATTGATTTTTTATTTAACCTTTAGACGCCCAGTGGTTACGTACGGGACCGAGGATTTGCGTCGTCCAATGCCTAACGGTCCCGTACGTGACCAATGATGATGGTACATTCTGCTATCAGATTACACTGATTTATGACTGTAGTATTCAAACTGTGAATTTCGCTTACGTAAATAATAACTTTGTGATACCGATCCATAATTTCATTTTCGGTTCTGATAAATATTTTTGTCATGATGCGAATATTAGTGTTTATACCTGCTTTACAAGCTCGACTCTTCGAATATGCGTTGTTTTATTACACTCTGCCTAATAAAACACAGAAATTATACCACTATCTAAAATAGGTATACGAGTATGTATAGACAAATGTTTTGAAATTAATCATACGAAAATAAATATTAAAAAAAAACTATGTTTTCATTCTTAACCATTAATGTGTAATTACATTAATTTTGAAAAATGCAAATAAAGCTTTTCGAAATTATTATATAAACAATATTTTATTATGATTATGCTTTTTACTTAACTGAAATGTAATGAATAATTTTAAGATATAATTATTTTAATAACAACTACGCGTGGATCGCAAGTCACGCGAATATTTCACAAAAAATGCTTGGGCAGTGGGCTACCTTTATTGTACGCGGCGTACGGGCGTTTAAAGGTTAAAGCATCTATCGCTTTCACAGCCTACCGTATCTGAAGTAACTGATAATAAATACTAATGAAAACTTTCTTCTATATTCGCTTTTACTTTGTGTTGTGGATTCATATTTGAATAAATCTAACCACACCTCGTGTGACAACATCTTTTTCAATTTACAAAATTTTTATAATTAAAAAAAATGCACATTGAAAATGCCGGGTGACAACAAAAACGTGTTTGTGTAAAGTTTTGTAAAAATACGAAATGTGGTTTTATTTATTTAAATACGAATGAAAACGTCTGTTTTCTAGAAGTTTTATTATAATTCATGTGATGATGTTTCGCCTGTCGTGGGCATTAATAAACATTTAATAATGCCTTAGACATGCTTCAACATTATTAAATATGGAGTTTTATATCTTTGTCCTAGAAACAATAAATCAAGTAATTTAACACCATTTAAAAAATGGTGTAAACTCCATAATTTATAAATAATACGAATGAAAACGTCTACTTTCTAGAAGTTTCATTATATTTAATAAGAATGACATATTTCACCATGCTAAGGCATTATCTAACTATGGACTACTCGAAACGTTGAAACGTGGCGGTCTGTCTACTGAAATGGATCTGTATGTATTCGAGACAACGATTGGGATGGACACGTCTGATATCTTAACAATATGCTTTAAAACTTCTTCCACTCTTGTCTTTATTTCGACAGCGACAGGTTTCGCCAGACTCGCTGATATCGACTGACTGGCCCAGCCTAGAATTTGTTAATTGTCCTTTTTGTCTTATAATAAGTTGTCTATTCACGGGAATACAGTATAACTATTGTCTGTTTAGAATGTAAATAAAAAAGAGATAAGATTAATCAAATTTTAAAAGTGGCCATTTAAGAAGTCGGAAGAATCGACGTGCGCGTATGACTCGATGTATAAACGGGAAGGAACCTAGAGAAGTGTGTCAGAATTGAGTAGTGTTGCGATCCATTATCTTTGCCCTTTGATTGTTTTGGGTTAAAAAAAAATCTAGTTATGAATTTGTGCTAAAATTGTTATAATAATACAAATACTATGAAATTTGTACCGTGTAGGTAGAACACACGAGTTTCATTAAGCGACAAGCATAAACTAAAGATAAATGAACATACACCCACAACGTTTCAAGCAGCCCATAGGTGTAGTAAGACGATTAGGGGTAGGAAATTGTATAGATTAAATTTGTACGTAGTAAACGCCTGATTGATGCTTTGTTGTTAAAATTGTTAATTAAACAATAATCAGTTTATGTTATTTAAATTTCAACGTTATTTACAATTTCTAAACTTTTTAAATATATCTCATGAGAAATATTTTATCAAAAATATTGAATTGCTTGCCTATTGGACAATGCGACCGAACAAACTATCGAGCACGTTCTTCTGCACAGTCAGATATTCATCAGCAATGGATGGAAGCTGGACAAAGAGACCCAGAAGAGGGCGGTCCCCCTCGATGACTTTCAGGCTATCCTCAAGAATCAAAACTTGGGACTGACATTCCAGGAGTTGGCTAACACCATCATTTATAAATTAAGAATATTAAATAAGTGAATATAGTGAATCTCATCTGCTGGGGTTTTCCATGGTTTCCTCAGCTGCAAGGCGAATGTCGGAACATATAATATATACAAAAATAGCCCTTGGGCCCCAGAGTTTGACTGAGTCATCTCTGTAGTTGAAGTTACACAAAACATAAAAATATAAAAATTAAATTTTAAAACAACTAGAAATATCCTTGAGATAATCAGCAAGGATAGAAAAAAATAGAATAGGAGAATACAGATTGTTTCTTGAACAATGATATCAAATCTATATTAATTACAAGAAAATAATGAAGACACATTGTTTTCAGAATATGTTTCGATAATGTTTTTTTTGCTAAGGCATTTCAAAAGACCACATTCTATAATGCAAAGCAAAATATATCACTCCCATAAAAATTATTAAAATATTTTTATTTATATAAAATATCTTCTATATTCGCCATCAGTTTGCGCTGTGGGTTCACATATGAATAACTTTTTGGAAACGTTGTATTACCACAACCCTTTTTTGCGCTTTTCACAAACATGTTTCGGGACACAAACTTTCCTTCTTCAAAGTATGAATTTTAATATTTTCAGATAATTTAACTGTTAAAATTCATACGCTGAAGAAGAGAAGTGTGTGTCCCGAAACATGTTTGTGAAAAGCGCAAAATAGTGTTTGAGTTAATTCAATGTTTCCAAAAGGTTATTCAAATATAAAATACTTGATATATACCAAAAATAATAACAACAAACCATCACACCGTTTCCTCGAAGGGGTATGCAGAGATAAAAGACCGCCACATAAGTCGATCCTGAAACACGTCTCTAGATTCCTCCACATTCATACAGCGAGTCATACACGCACGTCGATTCTTCCGACTTTTAACATGGCCGACTTTTAAAATTTGATAAATCTGGTATTCCTCGGTCTCCCACGACTCGGCACACGATTCACACCGTTAACCTTTACATTCTTTACCATTCTTCATTCATCCATGCGTCTTCATCATCCTTTTTCTGCTAGTTCCCTGCTCTATTTCCATACATCCATATAAAACTCCACTGTGAACGGCTATTTTTGGTTTCATTGATATTTTTTTGTTTTCCTAAACAGTTTACTAAATATTTAAAACAACGAATACCTATTTTTACAAGTTGGCGTGCTTTCCTAGAAAACACTTTACTCTGATTTATTGTTTCTTGAACAATGATATAAAACTCCATATTAAATAATTAATACAAATGAAAACGTCAGTTTAATAGAAGTTTTATTATATTTTATGGGAATGACATGTTTTGCTCTTCTAAGACATCATTAAAAGTCATTTGATAATGCCTTAGAAGGGCGAAACATGTAATTCCCATAAAATATAATAAAACTTCTAGAAAACTGGCGTCTTCATTCGTATTATCGATACATGGAAACAACCTTAAACACATTTCTTGTGTAATGAACGTATGTTATGTGAATTTCCAAATAAAATGATTAATTTTTGTGTCTTTAAGTAATCAGGATATCTAAAAAATAATTAACAAAGCAATCCTTTATTATCTTGCACATAAACAATGTGTTGCCACACAAATTACCTTATTATGTTCTATAAGCACGGGTATATAAACAGCTAGCCGTTTGATTCTCACTTAATTAGATAAACGAAAATTCTAGAAAACAGACGTTATCATTAATATGGTATTTTTTGAATATGTTCATCCACTTTCAATGCCGAATGGATGTTCTTATACGGTAACCTACAATCGGGGAAAAATAATGATGATTGGGAAAAGGGATAATTAATTTTCTTCTACTGAACCAAAAAGGTTAGTTCAATGATTTTCCAGTTAAAATATTCGTCTCTGTTTTGCAAAGATTTTTTTGCTGTTTAATATTTGCTAGCAAACAATTTAATACTAATCAACTGTGAATGAATTTGTTTCATTTTTTGTGGATTTGTTAATTGTTTCCATGCTCCATTAACGATCTTTAATTTATTTTTTCTTGCATCAAAAGCTAATATGTCAGTGTTTAAAAGTAAAACACGGAACTTTAATAGTATTAGATCGTTTAAATTACAATAAATATTTAAATCTTTATTTCATTTAGAGTCGGAAGCCAACAAATGAAGTGAATGTTTTGTATGATTTTGGGTAACAACGTGTGAATTCTCCTTCTCGACCGACGTTTCGGGGATCGTTGCAGTCTCCATCTTCAGGGTAATTTGGTGGTGGTAATAAGTGTGGAATGAGTTGTGTCTGCTAGGGTACTTCACTGTTGTACCATGTCGCCGGCAGTCTGTACGTGTACAGTGTGTACGTGGTACTACTATATCCAGCAGTGTAGAAAATAAAGAAGTAGAAGATGTTCTAGGAAAACGTAATGTAATCACATCAATCAAATCGTGGCCACGCCAAAAATGTCGGCCGCATCTGTACTAATAAGTACTAACAAATACCCCAGGTTAATTTTAAAATTTGAATTATTGTATCGAATGTTAAATGGAGTAAATGGAGATCTTACAGCCTGGTTTAATAACAATAAAGGTGTCAAACAAGGTTGCGTAATGTCCCCGTGGTTATTAAATCTGTATATGGACAATTGTATGAAAGAGCTGAAAGGGTTGGATGTAGGTGCCAAAATGAGCGGAGTGTCAGTAAGCTGTCTCTTGTATGCGGATGACGCTGTCCTACTTGCTGACAACGAACATGAACTACAAGTCCTGGTGAATTGTATGTATGAGGTATGCATGCGAAATGATCTGATGATGAATGTTAATAAGTCAAAGGTAATGATTTTTGAAAAGGAAGAAACCATGACAGTCTGCAACATTAGCGCGAATGGTGAAAATTTGGAGCAAGTAGTTGAGTTTGTGTATTTAGGTAGTATGTTTACAAGAGATGGGAGAGTGGAGATGGATATTGAAAGAAAGGTTGGGGCAGGCAACAAAGTGAATGGTGCACTTAAAGCTGTCATCGCAAACAAAAACCTATCCAAAAAAGCTAGAATGGCAGTGCACAATGGTGTACCGACCCTTATGTATGGAAGCGAAGCATGGAACTGGCAAAGGAAGGATGAAAGTAGAATTAATGCAGTAGAAATGAGATCTCTTAGACGAATGTGTGGATATTCTGTGTACGATAGAGTGTCGAATGAAAATATAAGAAGTGAATGCGGTGCGAATGATGGTGTCATGAACAAAATAATGAAAGGATCATTAAGATGGTTTGGACATATGGAAAGAATGAATGAAGAAAGAATGGTAAAAAAATTATATGTTAATGATGTAAATGGTACCAGAAATAGAGGAAGACCGAGGAAAACGTGGCACGATCAAATAAATCAAATATTGAATGTCGGCCATGTGAGGAGTCAGATAAATCGACGCGCGTGCATGACACGATGTATGAATGTTGAGGAAGCGAAAGAAATATGTCAGGAAAGAAAGGTGTGGCAGTCCATTCTTTCTGCCTACCCCTTCGGGGAGACGGCGTGATGGTTAGTTAGTTAGTTTAGTCTTTCTTTGTTTAGTTTTTATTATATTTTTACACCTAAATTTGGAGGTAACCTCCGATACATGTCGTGTTTTTTTTAATATTTTATGGATTAAACAAAGTTATTTTCAATTTTCTAAGTATATTACTATGGAATTCCACAGCGTAACTACACCTTAGCGTTCAATAAGTTGTCACTATACAACTAAAAAATAAATGTAGAAATGGGAGCTTGGCAAACTAAAAGTGGAAAGGGGGTATTTAGAGAGAAAGGAGTAAATGGAGGAATTTGATTTATGTGTTCTTCTCACCGACTTGAGGATTTCTAAAGATCCAAGCTTGTTAAGTTTAATGTTGTTGTAAACACACAATATTTTCGCACAATTAACATTGTCATGCTTAAATATTTTTATTATTATTTTATAAAGATATTGAATAAACTAAAGTGAAATAAACAGTGTTTTGATTCAAATTCCAATTAACAATGGAATTCCACAGTGTTAACGCCTTTCAATAAATTGATTAAATAATTACCTGAGAGCTATACAGCTTTTGTATCAAGCGATAATGTTCATACCAATATTCCATTATAATTACCACAAATGAATTAATCACATAACTCGGATAACAACGTCCCTGTGTCGAAAACCACTAAAAGTTATCATTAGCACGTGAACAATGATTTTATTTGCAGTAAAATGTGGCTCCAAACATGCAAATGCCCGGCTTTGTTGGATGTCCAATCGAAATTTGCTTTAAATGGCGAACTGTAAAGTTTTCGAACGAAATGCATTTTCCGCACGGAATTTCAGTGAAATTTTCCAGGCAATATTGGAATTTGCCACCGCATTCATAAATTGGAATTCAGAATACGTATCTGATTTTCGATTCTTGAATAAATACTGTGGAACTATAGGAATTGTCAATAAATACCCGTTGTTGCTTATTACAAAATAATATTAGCTTCAACTATCAGCTACGATATTATATATTTATTTAGGTAATCCATTGTTTTGGCGGAAACACTTTGATATTTCAACATCATTAACTGTTTAAATAAAAACACTGTTATATAATATCACAATTGATAATATTTCTTTTTGTGATTACTTGTCGCGACAGCTGTTTCAATCAACTCTGATAATGCTAATATAAAAAGAAATTTAAACTAACTAACTAACTAACCATGACGCCGTCTCCCCAAAAGGGTAGGCAGAAAAAATGGACTACCACACTTTTTTTCCTGACGTATTTCTCTCGCTTCCTCAACATTCATAAATCACGTGACCGACATTCAAAATTTGATTTATTTTATCGCGCCACGTTTTTCGCGGTCTTCCTCTATTTCTAGTTCTATTATCATTGTTAACATGTTTACTTTTTTTACCATTCTTCCTTCAATCATTCTTTCCATGTGTCTTTCAATATTTTGTTCAAAACACCATTATTCGCACCGTATTCCCTTCTTATATTTTTATTCGACACTCTATCATACACAGATTATCTACACATTCGTCTAAAAGATCTCATTTCAACTGCATTTATTATACTTTCATCCTTCTTTTGCCAGTTCCAAGCTTAATATGAGGACGAATATGAGAATTCTCTGTGTATGATAGTATCGAATTAAAATATAAGAAGTGAATGGTGCGAATGATGGTGTTGTGAACAAAATAATGAAAGGATCATTAAGATGGTTTGGACATATGAAAATAATGAATTAAGAAAGAATGGTAAAAACAAGTATATGTTAACGATGTAAATGGAACCAGTAATAGAGGAAGAATGAGGAAAACGTGGCACGATCAAATAAATCAAACATTGAATGTCGGCCATGTGAGGAGTCAGAAAAATCGACGCGCGTGCATGACACGATGTATAAATATTGAGGAAGCGAGAGAAATATGTCAGATAAGAAAATTGTGGCAGTCCATTCTTTCTGCCTACCCCTTCGGAGAGACGGCGGGATAGTTAGTTAGTTAGTTAGAAATTTGACCTTTTTTGTTATATTAAATCTGTTTTGATAGGTTAACATCGCCTCAATGTATAATGTTTAAACTAACCAGAAAGGTTAGTTTAAACATTATACATTATAAAAGTAGTTCAATATCAAATATGTATATGTAAAACAGTTAAAATCACATTAATCATAGAGAAAAGAAGAAAAGAAGTCTTAATTAATTTTTTCTTAGTTTGAGAACACAGTTTTAATAATTCATCTCTCATCTCGTTCATACATTTCCTTTCCAAAGAATCCCCCGACACCCTCTTGGACATATAATTTTAACTGAAATTAAATCAAATCTTATCTCCCCCAGCGACCGGCCATATTTCCTGCGAAACTTTTGTTGCAAAGCGGGCTTCGTTTTACCCAATGAGTCCAAATAATTTTATGTTTAAAAAGTTATTATTTTTTACACATTTTTTTCTCTCTCTCCAAAAAAGAGATTTTTTTAATTTTTTTATTTATTAAATAAAACACTTCTATTTAACTGTAAAGTTTATTTTTTCCATATCTTTCAAAAGCTTTACACTTTTATTATCGGGAGAACGATATAAGTAACTAACTAACTAATTAAGACGGCTTGATGGTTAGTTAATTGGTTTTATCTAACCTAATAACCGTGCGTGCGTACGTGCGTGTATGACTCGCTGTATAGGATAGAGTAGTATGGCGGTCCATTCTCTCTGCCTACCCTTGCGAGGAAACGGCGTGATGGTTTGTTGTTGTTGTTGAGATAAAAAAAATCTTAGTAATATTTTACGTTGGCAAATACGGTTATTAAATATTTATCATGCGTTGTCCGACCTCAGAGGGTTAATCCATATTTTTTTTCTAAAATGAACGACTTCAAGGCAAAGTTTGTGAGATAATCAAATGAGACATCTGCGGGCGGAGTATCAGACCGGATGGAAGAAAGGGCCGACTTTATGGTTATGTACATCCTCCGACCAACTGGTGAATGACGGAATGGGGGATTAAGATTTTACAGTTTTAATTTTGTTTGTCGGGCACTGTATTAATTGAGAAAACCAAGGGGCGGAAGTAACTGCGAACATTGCGAAGATGCAATTTTATTATGATTAAAAAGTGTATACCGTGAAGCGCTCAACTTATGAAATTCTAGTTTAAAACTATTCGAATTACGAACATAACGCAGAAAATAACAAAAGCAGAAAATAACGATGTTTACTTCGTAACAAGAAACAATCATTGTGGAATTCCACAGTGTTCTCACTTTGAGGTGAGAAATTTTGAATAAACAATTAAATAAAATAAATGATACTTAAACACTATGATACTTTAACATTATAAACTGTAAAATTAAAAAAACTTTATTTTATGTATCATAATTGTATTTTATTTTACGCGACAGCTGTTTCGTCTACTCATGTTGACATCATCAGGTGTTTATAAAATAAATGGAATATATTATTTACTGTTTCTTGAACGATGGTTTCAAATTCCATATTAAATAATTAATACGAATGACAAAGTCTCTTTTTCTTGAAGTTTTATTATAATTTATGCATTTAAGGCATTAGCAAATGTCTTCTCGATTATTCCTTAGAAATGCGAAACAAGTCATTCATCTAAAATATAATAAAACTTCTATAAAACAAACGTTATCATTTATTTAAGTAAGGAATACTTTTTAAGATAATCAAATTATTTTACTCAAATCTCTTGATGGAAGTTCATTTTTAATAATAATGAAATAAAACGATGTTTTTTTAACTACTTCCACTTTTGTCTTTATTTCAACAGCGACCGGTTTCGCCAGGCTCGCTGGCATCAAATCACTGGTTATCTGTCTGTCGAAGACAGCGAGCCTGGCGAAACCGGTCGTTGTCGAAATAAAGATAAAAGTGGAAGTAGTTAAAAAAACATCGTTTTATTTCATTATTATTTAAGGAATACTTCATAAATTAATCACAGATTGGTAATTTTATTTTAATCTTATTATTTCGCTTGCACACAAGCTTCATCAAACTAACATAAAAATATGGCATGCCAATCGGACACTCCGAATCACATTTGAACCACAGTAGATATTGAATTGTGCACACGCACCACGAGATCCAGTAGTTTTCTTTTTTTTATGTAAATTTAATAAATATAAGCATACTCAATTCAATTTTTCATGATATACATATTCAGTAAACCACTTCGGATATCTCCATCAACCATTGCTCATGAGTTTTCCTGGGAAAACACAAATCAAAAATATTACATATTGCACTATATAAAAATCGTAAGGCTTCGTTTACGTTATCAAGTTGGGTCAGTAAATGATAAAGGTTGTCAAAATCTTCCCACCCAAAGATCCAAAAGCGGAAGGTGCTGGTACTCTGTATGGGCAGTGATAACCGGGACAATCTTACTACCACACATGAACTAAAACTATTGATAGTTACTATCTTCAGGTTTGAAGGATATAGTGATCGAAAAACTTTCAACTTCACTTTACTCAGCATCAAATCTAGAGCTCTGAAATCCAAAGACCGCGCAAAAAAAAACGGTTCTTGCTGGATATTGTCATCCCCAAGCGCGGAACAAATATTTAAATAATCCATCACAACGATATTCCAATCTACAATAAGACTGTTGCATTTATGCAATTTATGAAAAAAGACCATAGTTTTGTACGAAACACTATGATACCTTTACATTTTACACTGTTAAATTAAATAACTTTGTTTCATGTATCACAATTGTATTTTATTTTTGCGCTACAGCTGTTTCGTTAACCTATGTTGACATCATCAGGTGTTACAATAATATATAAAATGTTAAATTTTCGTGATTTTTCGAACCTTTGTGTGTATTTGTTCCTATGTCAATTTGCATAATTTCTTTGATATAATTTTGAAGTTCTTGCTGATATCTAGTTAGGTACCTGAATATTTTCATTAAAAAAACATTTAGTTACTTTTTAAAGGAGAAATTATTAAATGTGGAAAATTTAATAATAGAATAATAATTAAACAGTAATTAGAAGGAATAATTACACACAGTAGAGTCAAAAGAGGTGAAACTTAATAAATTATAAACGATAAACAATAACAGGAAGTAGATAACATTAATAAGAAAGGTGACAAAAGTTGTAGGCAGTATTATTATTTTTTAGCTAGATTGTATAGGGGAAAAGTTTTTAATGTATTATACTAATGTTTTTAATGTAAAATAAAATAAAATCGTGACACCTTAAGCAAAGTTATTTAATTTAACGGTTTAAAATAATAAAAAAAGAGTTTGTAGACGTTTCAAGTAGCGAGTAGTGGAATATACACAACATATAATAAAATAATTGTTATTAGTGCGTCTTATTTCCTAAGAGTCAGAAGACAACTATCAACCTACCTCTAACCACCGCTGTTTTCTGTCTCTCCTTAAAACAAGGAATGATTACATCGAAAAGTTATAAGTAAAAGATACTGGGATTGATCCATATTTCATTAAAGGCAATAACGCTCACTCACCAATACATTGTCGTAAAACGTCAACCATTTTGTTTTCAATCGGCAAACATTCTGATACAGAAAACTCAAATTTATTTTCAGATCAAGTCAGCTGAGCATCTAAATTCAAGGTGCCGCTCAACTTGACAGCCACTCCTTGATGAAGGACTGCTGCGATGTTTTGAGTAAAGATATCCGACACAACTGATGTCAGAACGCCAATCTTAAAGGGCGCAAACCCCTCTTGGTAATACAGCCGGTTCTGCCGGTACAGTAGCACGCAGAGCCGGTTAGGAGCCGAATGGCCCGCTCGGGAATCTTCGGCAATCATCGGTATCATCGGGGTGAGGCGGGGGACACTAGCAGAGCCGGCGCACGGCCCACAGTATTTTTGTTAGTACTTACGTACTCCTTTCAATGGCGGCGATCGAAACATTAATATGGTGCAATCACATAATATGTTGAAGTCTTCGAAAAACGTTGTTAGCTTGGCGAATTCGGTGTGCAGCTTGTGACTTTGTTGCAAGAGTTCTCGCACATTCACACATCCATGGCAACAAATCACTGATGCTACATTTAAATGATGCTACATACAGAGAAAAAGAGAAATCACTCGGAGGTCAAATTACGACTCGTCACGTGTCACAGGTAAACTGCTATTGCCCAAACTTATATACTCGTACTTCCAAAAAATACAAATGTATCCACTTGTTCTTGATTATTATTTACTCTAATGTTGCAATGTGCTTTCTTATTTTTGAAATCACTACCTTGGACTTATACATATTCATTATTAGATCGTTTCGTATTCATACCTCATGCATAATAATATACTATGATTTGTAGATCAAGTAGTAGATTTGTTTTCTGCAAGTAGCACAGCGCTGTCCGCATACACTTTATGGCCTATTTTATATTATTTAAAGGAAATAATAAATAAACTAACTAACTAACTAACTAACTAACTAACCATCACGCCGTCTCTCCAAAGGGTTAGGCAGAAAGAATGAACCGGCACGTAAATAAATAAAACGTAAATAAATATTGTTAATCACTGTTTGAACTTGGACTTGGACTTGGATCTTCTGGCTTACAGAGGTTCAGCTCATGTGGCTTTTCCTCTAACATCTGATGGGAACATTGTTGGAAGGTGATTCGGTGGGTTGTTAGTTTATTCGGGGGCATGATTTGTGTGGCCCGGAGTGTTCCTCTGAAGGAGAACCGATTTTGGGCGCTTGTTTGAATGCATGTCTTAGTATGTCTTAAATTGTATTGGTTAAAAATAATTAAAAAAAAACTTTAGTGAAAGTTTAACCATTCAATAAGATTTTTTATTTTACTGGGAGTCTTTTCAACACTTTATTTATTAAATATTGTTTTAAACAAAAATATTTCATATTTTTGTTTCTGCGAATACCTCTATCCTCAGGTTTTAATACATTATTTTAGTTATAAGTTATATTTACACTCGAGAAAGGAGGTCATGTCAATAATATTGTAATATATTTTAAATAAGGTGGATATTAACGTTGTAACAAACTATTCATGCAAATTAACAGAAAACAGCGACCTACTGAATAAAAATATACGATACGTTCGTAGTAAGCACTTAATTTATAAACTAATCGGTTTATCTCCAGCCTGAACTTTTTCAGGGTATTAAAACAAAATTTTGTTGTTGTTTACCCTCATAAAGCTCTGTATTGAGCTTCAACGAGTATTTAAAACAGAAAATTATGTATAAAAAAAAACATCTACATAGGTACTTTAATTAATTTTGATATCATATTGATATGTGAGGTTGTATTCTTTTCGATACTCAATCGATCGATCCTTAACATTAATATAAGTTCATAAAATAGTAATCTGCTTTAAAGGTAATAAAATTATACCCTAGTATATATATTTTTTAAATAACGTAAAACATTTGTGAATATTCTTTTTACACAACTTATTTTGTTTAATCGAACCTACCGGTTTTGTTCCCAGATTTGTTTGAGTAATACAAACGAACTATCCTCTTCTTCCCCTTCCTAAGATGCTAACTTCCTCAGGTATGAAAATATTTTATGATATTTCGCAAAAAGAAAAGGAATACTTTTTTACATTTTTACGATTGGTCGTTTAAATTGGGTACAATTGACTTCTAAAAAGCGGAATTCTAAGAAAATGTATAGTTTTTTTTAATAATTATAGAATATATTATTCTTCTTTTTCTTCAGCCTATTCCCGCCCACTCCTGGACAAATGCCTCCTCCATTTACTTCCACGTCACTCTGTCTTATGCAGACTGCATCCAGGTTATTCCGACATGTCTGTTTAAGTCATCCTTGCATCTTAGTTGCAGTCACCCTGCACTTCTCTTTGCCTTCCACGATCTCCAAGTCAACAGACTTCTTGTTCATTTTTCGTCCGAGCTTCTGGCTACGTGACCTCCCCATTGCCACTTTACAGTCGCTACCAGGTGGATGATGCCAGTAGCCTTTGCTTTTTCTCTCACCGTATCGTTTCTGACTCTGTTTCCTGGGCATATTCCTAACACGGCTATTTCCATGGCTCTTTGGGTCTCTCGTAGTTTCTCTGCACTTTGTTTGGACAATGATATAGTTTGGTAATGTTAAGCTGGCAGAATTATAAAAAATAACCACGAAGAAACGCATGTTCGTAGAAATATAAAATAAAAAATTATATTGATATTGTTTCATTACTAAATAAAGATAAGAATTCGTTAAAACGATTTAACAAAGATATTATAGCTACCCTTTCGTGTTAGAACTAATAAAATACAATTAATTCTCAGATTCCAAAACCAAAATTTTAAACGTCTATAAACGTTATTCTTCGCGATATTGTCTCACGCTGAGATTCGACACTGGTTCCAAAATGTTTTTTATCATATAAATAATTTTTTTTTAATTTAAGCTTATATTTTATTTTATAACTACACAAATAAAACATCCAATGCATAACAATGATAGATATTAAAATTGTACAATAAATTAACTATAACATTTTAAAATACATTTAACAATAAGACACCTCAATTAGATGATGCACCATGTTTATAATACTGCCAATGCACTTGATTTGCAGTATTTATGCATGTAAATTGCAAAAAATATACAAATATACAAGTCAGGCCTTTATTGAAATATGCCATTGAGACCAGATCGGTTACCACAAGAACGAAGGATAAAGCGCGAGTGGCAGAATGAATTCTACACCAGACAGTGTAACAATCATACTGTCATCGCCGGGAATCGAACGCGGGACGTTCGGTGTGGCAGTTATAGCCCTTGCCCCTCTGCCACGAAGGTCGTCAGTTTAGTATTACCAATTTAACGCTTTTTAAATAAAATTAAAATTTATGTTAATGAAATGAAAATAACTGTTACGCTACAAATTGTTTAAATAGTCCATTATTTTGGCCGAAACACTATGATACTTCAACATTATTACTGTCAAAATTTAAAACACAGTTATAATATCGCAATTTCTTTTTACTCACTGACAGTGTCGTGACAGTTGTTTCGCCAACCGATGTTGGCATCATCAGGTGTTACAATAAACCGTGAATAAAAATAAATTGTGATATTATAACAGTGTTGTAAATTTTAACAAATTGATCACTTTTTAAAAATGTGCAATTTAATCTTTAAAAATGTTGTCATTTATTAGTTTCTTAATTTATTGTGTTATTTTTTTGATGTGCAACTAAATAGTGAAAAAATGTGTCATTTATTCAGTTTTCTAAATTTATTTTGTAATTTTTTGTACGTTTTTAATAATAATTTAATAATTAGCCACTGTCACAAACGAGTGAATTAAAATTGTGGTATTCTTATTTCAAAAAGCTATACGGTTCCTACTTTGAAAAACACAGAGTGAGCCGGAGATGAGCGGATGTTTACATTTACATCGGAACAAATGGGAATTATCCATTCAAATTTAACGAGCGCCGCAATCATTTTGAATGTTATTTGTATCTTAGGGCAAAGGGACATCTATTCTGGTGAGATTAAACACACGACATTAGTGCTAAAGGGAAAATTTCATCGGCGAGAGGTTCAAAGGGTCTGGTTTTATGGTGCCTTGTTGTTTTTCCAGGGAAGGCCTTAATAATTGAAAATAATAACGCATTTATGAGCGGAGCAGGGGATCAACAGCCGCTACTGGAATGCAGGGCCGGTTTACTTCGTTTCTTACAAAGTTACTTGTCCAAAATCCATTTTGCCTACAAATAAAAAGAGCTCCTGTACAGATTTCTACAGGTAATCAATTGGATATTATTTTTTAACTAACTAACTAACTAAACCAACTAACTAATCATCACGCCTTTTCCCCGTAGGGGTAGGCAGAGAGGATGGATCAACACATTGTTCTATCCTGACATATCTCTCCTACTTCTCCTACTTCGATTGTTCCTACTTCGAACATGGCCACCTTGCAGTAATTAATTAATTTGGTCATGTCATGTCTTCCTAGGCCTTCTTCGACTTATTTTTCCATTCAAACTACTTGTATAATTCTTTTTAACCATTCTTCCTTCATCCATTCATTCCACATGTTCAAACCATCTTAGTGACCCTTTCTTGATTTTATTTATCACGCATTCATTCGCCTTACATTCCTTTCTTACTTCATCATTAGACTCATTTTTTAGAAGGATTTACACCTTATTAATCGGGAATATAATATAATCTGTTTATATCACTATCCCGATAATGAAGATATAAAACTTTGAAGTATAATATATCGAAGAAAATAAATTCAAAAGTGGAAAAAGATGTGTCTTAATTCACAAAAAAATCTTCTTCTCATTAGTTTAGGTCGTATGACCTGTCATGAGTTGTCGTGGAATGATGATGTTCAGCCATCTCATAATCGTTTTGGTGGTCTTCCTGGTAGTCTCTTGCTGTTTGGGTTTTCATCTTTAAAATGTTTTGCGTTTATTGTATTCTCCACGCGGTCCACGTGATCTTTTCAAAAGCGCTTTCTGCTTCTTCCCCATCTTACTATGTCCTCAACACCACAGACAGACCTTGTCGTTTCATTTCTGATCTGATCTCTGGTTTTACCTGCGATGAAGCGTAGGGTTCGCATTTCTGCTACTGTCAGAAGGTTCTTAGTTCTATTGGTATCGGCTCTAATTTCTATTCCATACATCATGATGGGGCGGACGCATGCCTTGTATATCTTGACTTTACTTTTAGCTAGCATGTATTTTGTTCCTCCATATGGTGTCGCGCAAGCAGCGAGCCACGGCTGTCGCTTTGTTGGTTTGTGCTCGCACTTCGTCATATAGGTCACTGTTGCTATAATACATATCTCTAGACCTAGGTAAGTGAATCGCACGACTTGCGCAATGGGTGTGTGCATGAAAAAATGCATTGTGAAATCCCACAGTCTTATCGCCTTGAGTTTATTAATTATCAGAAGAAGTATATTTTTAACCAATATTATTTAACATCATCACAAAAGTACACTTTTTTAACCAATATTATTTAACATCATCACTTTCCTAGCACCTAATCACGGTTAATATTGTGAAATATTAATGTTTTTAATTGAAATTTATTTTTATAAGTTCATTGTCAAAAATAAAATTAATAAAAATATTTTATGATATATTTATTTAGTTAAATGAATATTTACTTTTTACTTTTTGTTATAATTACTTTTTGGAAACATTGTATTATCACAACACTTTTCGCTCCTTTACAGACATGTTTCAGGACACAAACTACACTTCTTCAGTGTCTGAATTTAAACTTTTATACACTGAAGAATGGAAGTTTGTGTACCAAAACATAGCTGTGAAGGGAGCAAAAAAGCGTTATGAAAATACAATTTTTCAAAAAAATTATTCAAATGTGAATCCACAACACAAAATAATGGCGAATATAGAAGAAATATATATTATCATACATAAATGTGGAATAAAACTAAACACATTTTAATAAGAAATTTTTAATCATTTTATTATTATTCAATATTGTAAGTTGTGTGAACTCTTTGGACGATGAATAAAATATCGGATAGAATGTATTTTTCTTAATGGATTAAACTCGATAATTTTTTAATAAGGTCTGCTGTTTTAGTAGGTTTACAACTATTTACCTCAATCGTTTTTTTTCTTCTAATTAATGAATTTATTCATATTTTATTATGCGAGTACTGTACAAATCGAGTTCTTTTTTTATAAACATTTTTTTCTGAAAATTTTCAGTCCTAACACAATGTGCGGATAAAGTTAACATAACGAAGCATGTTAAGATGAAAGTGCAATACCGGATTCTATCCTCTTAACCAATCCCGTCAACAACATGGCACGGTCACAAGAATTTTCATTGAAGTAAAAGAAGGTAAGAAATATATGAATACTTTTTATTTACACAAAACTTTCTTTCCCAGATGTATTGTAATTCTTTCTTTGTGTATATTTTTATGCTATTACACCGAGGAAGGTTAAGAAACATACGAAACATCTGTGAAAAGTGAATTAAAGTTTAGAGAAAATCCAAAATTTTAATGTATATTTATGTGAATACGAGTATGTGAATTCACAACACAGGGATTAGGCGAATTACGAAGAAAGTTCAATTGTTCATAACTGTATGGTATACCGACAAAGGTTGATCATTTCGAATCATGAGAGCAATAAGTTTTTTTTTTTTTTTTTTACTTTGGTTGTTTCTATTTTTGTTGCCCTGCATTTTATTTGTCAGGGTGGTGTGGACTTGTTTAATTGGCATTTCTGCGAAGTAGTGTATCTTTGGGGTGGCAGAGATTTGCCGAGAAAAAGAAAGAAAGAGTTTAGAGGGGAGAGAAGAAAAATTAAAGAAGTGGAGTTCCTATCTATGGGATTCCATGGACTAGCTAATTAGCATCCCGACATTTGCCTTACAACTGAGGGAACCATGGAAAACCTCAGTCGGGACGCGACGTACCTGTAAAAAAAAATACAATTGTTATTTATTACTGACCCGCAACCGATCCACCACCGTGGTTGCGAAGTCCACGAAACTGCATAGTGTGAGAGCAATAAGTGAAATAACACTTTTTTTCTAATATTTGATATAATCTAATGAACAACAACAAATCATCACGCCGTTTCCCCGCAGGGGTAGGCAGAGGGAATAGACCGCCACACTACTCTATCCTGACATACCTCTCTAGATTCCTCTACATTCATACACCGAGTCATACATGCAAGTCGATTCTTCCGGCTTCTGACATGACCAACCTTTAAAATTTGATTAATTTGGTCATGCCATGTTTTCCTCGGTCTGCCTTAACTTCATACTCCAATTACATCGTACTACATACTTTTTTAACGATTCTTTCTTCACCCATGCGCTTCATATGTCCGAACCAACGCAGCGAACCTTTCATAATTTTGTCCATAATACCCTCTTTCGCTCTACATTCCTTTCTAATATCAGCCTTTGAGATTCTGGCGTACATCGTTCTACTACACAAACGTCTTAGGGACCTTACCTCTACCGCATTTATTCCGCTCTCTTCTTTCTTCTGCCAGTTCCATGCTTTGCTTCCATACATAAGGGTTGGGACCAGAACTCCATTGTGAACGGCCATTTTTGCTTTCATTAATAAATAATTGTTTCCAATAACTATTTTTAATGCTTCATTCACTTTGTTACCCGCACCAACCCTTCTTTCAACATCACTGTCCGTTCGGCCATCCGCTGTGAACATGCTACTATTATATGATATTACTGAAATATCTGGTTGAAGATCATTTTAAATAATAATTAAACAAAACGGTGTTTTTTTAAACTGCTTTCACTTATTTTTTTTATCTCAACAGCAATTATTGTCGATGCCAGCTAGTTTGGCGAAACCGAAACCAGTCGAAATAAGGACAATATGTGGAAGTAGTTAATATAAAAACACCATTTTATTTAATCATTTAAATAACTAACTAACTAACCATCACGCCGTTTCTCCGAAGGGTAAACAGAAAGAATGGAAAGTCACACTTTAACCGATGCGCCACTTCATCCTTTTCTTTTCGCCCCCCCCCCCCCCGAGAGACGCGGTGTGATGGGTTGTGAACCTCATCGCCAGCAATAGGAATCTCCCGTTTAATAATTAATTAATCTTAGATAAACTAAAGGCGTTAACACTGTGGAATTCCATAATGTCGATTTTTTATGAATTAAATCACTGTTTTTCCACTTTTGAGTTTATTTTTCTCGACATGTTTCGAAGGCGTGTTTAAGGCCATCTGTTTTTGACTTAAATATGAACTGTTCCTCCACTTAATCAATAGATTTAGGGTAATAAATCTCTCTCAAGTCAATAGGTGTTAACCCTAATTCTTCTAATTGTGTGTTTTTTAGCTATTTAGATACATTAAGGTATTATACTTGCCCCATTATATTACCAAAATGTCTCTGTTTGTATAGATCTTCACCCGTCAGAAAATAAATTTATGTAACGGCTTTTGGCCTATTATGTATAGGGGCACAAAGATAATGTGTTACTTTTTAAATAATTTTGTCCTTTCTTTCGTACAATCATAAAACCGTGAGACGGATTTTTTGTTAAAAATTATGTTGTGCAAAGGTATTATTATTATTTTTCCATATTGTGTCAATGTCCATTTGTTTTGTCTTAAAATATAAACTGTCCCCTTGCTTAATCAATAGCCTTAGAGCAATAAAACACCCCCAACTCAATACTTCCATCTAAAAATCCTTTCAAAATTTAACCCATTGATATGTCTATTGTTATCTTCCTAGTACTAACCAAGTTAACTAACACATGTTGTATATAATTCTAGGTTCTTGCACTCAGTTTGTTATAATTTTGGTTTGTTTATATCGTTATCCCGATGATGAAGGTGTAAGCCTTCGCGAAACATGTCGAGAAAAATTAACTTAAAAGTGGAAAAAACAGTGTTTTAGTTCATAAGAGTAAATGTATTGTACTATAAAATGCAGTTCGAATCCGTTTAAAAAATCTAAGATTTCCCAAATGTTTTTCTCAAATTATAAAACTGACCGGGATAATGTGGTATTTATTGTACGAAAGTCTTTTTTTAATTCATAATATTAACGTTGAGCTACCATTGCGTAATTATAGTACGCTTTAAAATATAATTAAATAAGTTATGGTCTTCGAAAATAATAGTTGTTTGTGCTTAGCTTTTGAAAATAATGCGTAAAGGGTTTGATTTACAATCATACGCGTGGGAGTTACCTACAATTAGACAAAAAGTAATTTATAGTTGAGCCGAGGGTGTTTTTGTGCTCCTGATTACGTAAGATCAAAGAGATTGGGAAATGGAAAGGAGGAAAGGACAGGGAAGGGGAACACAAACAATAAACTTATGATTATCAAAGCAACCGAAACGTGTTTTTGGCACAATAATATTTACGTACTAACCCACCTGGCAAAGCGCTCATGTAAGAGACCACACAATGTGTACACAGGTATGTAATTACTTTAATTTAAAATTTTGATATCGAACAATTTATTGGAGATCAAGGCGTTAATATTATGTAATTCCATTGTTAATTTTTCTCCTTCATCTTTTCAAAGCTTTTCTTCTTCTCTTTAACTCCCAATTTCACATAGTTTTAACGAATAAAAACATATCCAATACTTTAATATTATAAACTGTTAATTAAAAAAACTTCGTTTTTTGTATCACAATTGTATTTTTATTTTACGCGACAGCTGTTTCATCAAGTTGACATCATCAAGTGTTACAATAATATATCAAATGTCAAATTTTCATGATTTTTCTAAACCTTTGTGAACACATTAACCGTCGCGTTGCCATGTGGTCAATTGAGTTTCCACTGCCAATTTAAAGTTGATTTTCTTAAAACCTATGGACCCTAATATTATAAAAAAAATTGTAATCCTCCATTGAAGTGTTTTCAATATTTCGTAATGAAAAAAAAAGCAAAAAATTACTTTCTTCATCCCAAAAAAAAATATTTTCTAAGACTGCCCTCACCTTCATTCGTGTTAAGGTAGAATTTGTTTAGCTAATATTTACAACTTTATCAAAAGTGACAAATACTTACTCGCTGTTTTGAACGTATTATAAATTATATCTTTGACCTTTTCAATAGGTACGTAATAATACCGACTGGATGAAAACGCAGCACCTAACTTAATAATATCAGAACTGTGAAAATATTAACACTTTACCAAAAGGGACAAATATTAATACGTACTCGTTGTCTTGAACGTACTATACATTTTGCCTAGGTGCCTTTATCCTAGCCCCGCCGGCCGCGGCGCGCAGACAAGTTTATACCTGATGTTTAGTCGCTCGTATGCTGTGACGCATTACATATCAGAAATCGCATGGTTCCAGAAAAAAAATAATAATGACATGTTTTTCAAATAATCCATGTATGTTATAGATATCGATCTATTCCTAATGAAATTCCCTACAAGATGACATAAATTAAATTTTGATTCATCTAGTCATATGCTTGATATTTAGATAAAGTTAGCGGTAAACTGAACTTACCACATGGGAGCAAGCGTTTTGTTTTGAACACGGTACGTTAAGGGTTAAGGTACGTCAAATAAAGAAAATTTGACATTTGATATATTATATTATTGTAACACCTGATAATGTCAACATAGGTTGACGAAACAGCTGTCGCGTAAAATAAAATACAATTGTGATACATAAAACAATGTTTTTTTAATTTTAACAGTTTATAAAAATATATCCAGTAAAGAAAAAATGACAGTATTGTTTTTGACAAATCCATTTCAAAAAGGAATTAAAAAAATAAGTTTTTTTCGCTATTGATATAAATATTCTTTATCTTATTCTATTTATCTTGATGTAGTCCTTGGAAGTCTGTTCTCCAGAGGGTTGCTCCTCCTGTGAGGTGGATTCCCATTTACTCTTTCATCTTTTAGGAGGTCTTTCACGAGATCGAGTCCAGTGAGGCTGATTATATAGTTCAATATAGGGGATTCTGGTGGTGTCCATTCTTTGTACATGACCGTATCAGTCCCTCCTTCTATATCTATTCCATATATTTATACCCTCAGTCTCACATATCTGTCTTATTCTGGTGATCCTCGAGCGATATCTTAGTCTCTTTTCTGTTATCATTCACAGTGTCTTCATCTCGGAAGTTCTCAAAACTTGTTTGGTTCTGACGTTGTGTGGCCTTCCTTCAATGACATATAAAATGGATTTAAGAACTTCGGAGATTGTAGCTTCATTTTTGACGATACATCTGTCAAAATTTGTAATAAACTAACTAACTAAATAACTAACCATCACGCTGTCCCCCCGGAAGGGTAGGCAGAGACAATGAACTGCCACACTCTTCTGTCTTGACATATTTCTCTCGATCCTCTACATTCATTCATCGTGTCATGCACGAAATTTTTTTTTAAAACGTTACCGATATTTCATATTTTAACCACGTTTTTCTTCTAGCTCTGTTTACGTCGTTTACATATACGTTCTTCGCCATTATATCTTCATTCATTCTTTCCATGTGTCCAAACCATCTTAACGACCCTTTTATTACTTTGTTCACAACACTTCCATTTGCACCGCTTTTACTTCTTATATTTGCATTAAACACTCTAACATTAAAATAACAATGTTCCTCTTCTACGTTCGCCATACTTTGTATTGTAGATGTTTTATTTGTCTTTTTTTATATAATTTGTATATACAACACTATTAAAATTACATATCAGACATGTTTCGGACAGCCAGTCCTTCTTCAGTGATACATTTTATAAAGATACATATTTAAAATGATATAAAATTGTTTACAATCTATAAATCTTTATAACCTATGTCAAAATTGGTCATATTTGTAAACAATTTTATAAAATTTTAAATGTGTATCTTTATAATACGAGTATGTATCACTGAAGAAGGACTGGCTGTCCGAAACATGTCTGATATGTAATTTTAATTGTGTTTTATATATAAAATACATAAATTAAAATAAAAACGACAAATAACAATGTTTCAATTAAATATCAGATGATTTTTTTGTACATTTGTTTGTTCATTACTTTAGGATTACAAAAAAATACCATTTTCTAAAACGAGGAAATGGGAAAGCCTTACACAAATTAGAGGAAAATAATAGACATTCTGTACAAATATCTAATTCCACAGACCCTATTATCTTTAAGTCTCCCCTATGGCCGTTAGAATTTATGGAGGAAGACAAAAAAGTAATTGTAAAATAATGATCATTTTCAACATATAAATCACAGTAATAAATAGCCGTGTTTACGTTTACTTTATGACCTGAAAAAAAACATTAAAGTCGGAATCACTTAATTATCAAAATAAACCTGAAATTACCGTATATTTTTACAAGAAGAAAAAAACGTAACTCGAAGATAATTCCGGTGATTAAGTAGGTAAAACTACATACTAAAAATAAAAACGATCTCAAATAAATGAAAGATACACGAAATGTGAATAGAGTGTGCAAAAATATTTTATTCAGTATCTGCCATCTGCAGAGCGACTGGATACTTTTGAGAGAAGGGTGCTGCGCAGAATTCTGGGGCCTGTGAATGACGGTGAAGGCTGGAGAGTGCGGCATAATGACGAGCTGTACAATATTTACAAAGCTCCCAGTCTCTCCACACAGGTCAGACTGAATAGACTGAAATGGGCCGGTCACGTGCAGAGGATGCCGTCATCGCGAACCCCAAAAAGATTGCTGGAGTGGCACCCAGGTGGTAGAAGACCAATTGGACGACCAAGGCTGCAATGGGAGGAAGTTGGGAGAGATGGAGCAAGATTGTTAAGAGTGTCAGATTGGAGGGTCGAAGCGTAGGACAGGAGGAGTTGGAGGCGAAGAATACTGAAGGCTTAGGCTCGATATGGGCTATAGGGCCATCGAAGAAGAAAAATAAAAAAAATTAAAACGAATGAATTCGTTTGTTTTCTAGACGTTTTATTATATTTTATGTAAATGACATGTTTCGCATTTGTAAGTCATTATCAAATGTTGATAAATGTCCTTAACGTTTGTTAATTGTCACCTGAAAAAAAATCTTAAACTAACTAACCATCACGCCGTCTTTCCGAAGAGGTAGGCAGAAATAATGGACTGCCACATTTTAACCGATGCGGCACTCTATTCTTCTCTTTTTGCCCCCGCGGGAGACGCGGTGTAATGGGTTGCGAACCTCATCGCCACCAATAGGGATCTCCCGCGATCGTCCACAAAATAAATCTAAAACAAATAATATAAAATTCAATGATATAAAATAAAATAACAAAATAAAAATAATATAACACATAATGTTCTTTTAGATAGTGCACATGTTGCCAGCTTCGTTGGTTTGTACATATGGAGAAAAAATGGTTAAGAAAGTATACGTTAACGATGAAAATGGAGTACGGAATCGAGGCAGACCGAGGAAAACATGGCATGACCAAATTAATCAAATTTTTAAGGTTGGTCATGTCAGAAGCCGGAAGAATCGACGTGCGTATATGACTCGTTGTATGAATGTGGAAGAAGTTACAGAGGTGTGCCAGGATAGAGTAGTGTGGCGGTCCATTATTTTTTCCTACCCCTGCGGTAAAACGGCGTGATGTTTTCGTTGTTGTTGTATAAAAAATAAAAAAAAACAAGCAATAATTTGAATGAAAGTATTTATTTATCAAAAAATTTAATTAAGAGCTTCGTTTATTGTAATTTATTCCATGTTTGAAATTTTAAATAAACAGGTATTCCAGAATTGAATGCGAGCAGCAACATAAAGGCAGAATTCACAAACGTAGCTGTAGTTGGACGTGTTTAGAGTACGAGCATTGTTATCATTTCCTCCGCCCTTCCGTGCGTGTCTTTCAATTCGCGCTCATGTACGCCAGAGCACTATTCGCGCGATTCAACGAAACGTATAAATAGATTAGACTCCAGGAGACGTGTAAAATTCGTCTTTTCGTATGTCGTATATTCTAGGAACTACGTTTTATTCCTCGTAAATCTATTTATAGACAATATGAACTAGCTCTTGCTACATTTTCTTTGTTCTAACGATGTGTGCATATCGTAAATTGTGTATCTTGGCGTCGCTTTTAAAGGCACTATTTTGAAATGAAAAACGCATTTAAATTACTTTTCGTTATAATCTATAATATATCGAAGATTTTATTATAAATTAAAACATTGTTTTTCCAATTTTTTATTTAATTTTCTCTACGTGTTTCGAAGACTTTGCAATTTCATCATCAGGAGAACGATATGATCGGTTTGTTATATGTTGTTTTCCCGATGATGAAGGTGAGAAGCCTTCGAAATATGTCAAGAAAAATATACTCAAAAGTAAAAAATAAATCAGTGTTTTATTCATAAATAATTTGGTCATTTAAACTTTCGCGGTGTAAATGCCTTAAATTAATCTAAAATTCATCGTTAAAAGGCAATATTCCTGACCAAGAGATTCGACGAACACAGAACCGAATGTTATTAAATTTTTATTCAGTTATAACGCATATTTAAAATGTATTTTAACGAATGTTTAATATTACAAGCAAATAGTTCTTTAAATTTTCATATGAAGCACTCACTTTGTGGTTAGACATTTAAAAAATATCAAATAAATAAATAAATTTTGTATTTAACCACGGTATGGTTATTGTAATTGATGCCAACTAGTTTTGTTTGGACTCAAGCTTCATCAGGGCAGTATAACAACTGTTCCACTTTTTCAACAGTTGTTATACTGCCCTGATGAAGCTTGAATGCAAGTGAAACTAGTTGTTATCAATTATATTGCAAAGTGTGTTGTAATACGTGGTTAAATACAAAGTTTATTTATTTATTTTATATTGTTTTATCTAATCACAAAGTGAGTGTTTCATATGAAAATTTTAAGAACTATTTGCTTAAAACATTGAAAATTCGTTGAAATGCATTTTAAGTATGCATTATAACTGATCCCCCGACAGTCACCTATCACCCTGGCGTAGGCCTCTCTGTCCTATGCCAGACAGAAAAACTCCCCCACCCCCCGAACTCCGGTATATTCCTTGATATTCTCGAGCCAGGACATCTGGGGTCTTCCCACACCGCGCCTACCCTCGATCTTCAGGTGAAGCAGATCATATTTCGTGTGGAGAATGTGTCCCAAATATGCCATCCTTCTAGACTTCACATCAGACAACAATTATCATCCTACTCTGGCTCTATGTAGCACCTCATTGTTGCTGACCATATCAGTCCATGAGATCCGCAACATTCTGCGATGGAGCCACATCTTACACAAAAGTGAAAAAAAACTTATAATAGTTTGGATTATCCATTATTTTAGCGGAAACACTTTGATATTACAACATTATTAACCGTTTAAATAAAATAAAAACTATAGTCCATTACTATGATACCTTAACATTTTAAACTGTTAAATTAAAAAACTTTGTTTTATGTATCACAGTTGTATTTTATTTTAAATGACAGCTGTTTTGTCAACCTATGTTGACATCACCAGGTGATAAACCAATATATCAAATGTCAAATTTAGTCATTTTTCGAACCTTTATGTGTGTTTTTTCCTATGTCAAATTGAATAATTTCTTTGATATAATTTTGAAATTATATCAAAGAAATTATTCAAATTGACATAGGAACAAATACATATAAAGGTTCGAAAAATCACGAAAATTTAACATTCGATATATAATATTATTATAACACCTGATGATGTCAACATAGGTTGACGAAACAGCTGTCGGATAAAGTAAAATACAATTGTGATACATATAACAAAGTTATTTAATTTAACAGTTTAAAAAACTATGTAATAAATATCACAATAGATTATATTTTGTCGCGACAGCTGTTTCGCTAACCGATCGTAACATTGGTTAGCAAAACAGCTGTCGCGACAAAATAAAATCAATTGTGATATTTATTACAAAGTTTTTTTATTTAAACCGTTAATATATTAGGTTATACAAATATTGATAAAAAAAAATTCGTCACAAAAATAAATAGTTGAATCCGATACTTACATGAAATCTACATAACATTTATGCGTTAACTTAAAGCAAACGAAACTTTCAGAGAGTTTTTAATGTCAAGTAAGAGTGAAATATGACTTCGAAGAAAAGCGTACTGTGTTCTCGCATTTTTTAGTGCTATGACGTCACTCTCGACACCTACGCCAGTTGTTACACGAACATGGTTTTGCGTAGGAGTCGGGTTTTTTTTTCTTTTAGAATTTTGATAAAATACAATATTATAATTAGTCTTAAAACTTCTTACAATATTATATTTGCTTGTTTATGAAAATAACCAAAAAAATGTTTTTCATTATAAGATGATATGCGTATCATCGTTCAAATATATATTATCATGTTTTTATTTTATATGAATGAAAACGTATGTTTTCTATGAGTTATATTATATTGTATATGGAATGACACGTTTCAGCGTTCTTAAGCATTATCAAATAATAATGCCTTAGAAGGGCGAAACATGTAATTCCATATAGAATATATACTCTTAGAAGAGACGTTTTCATTAATATTTATTATTTAACATGAAGTTTTACATCATTGTTCAAGAAACAATAAATATGTTGGTTTTTTAAATAATATTGTTAACTAATTATTACAAAATTGAATTAAAATTAAAATAATATCGCCCAAAAAATAATTATGTATAGGTCGCAATGTTATGATTTCTGCTACTCTTGGGAAATGTTTGGTTTTGAGTGTTTGCTCATGCTTCGATTCTGTAAGTCATTATCGCTCTGAGGCATGTTTTATTAATCCTAACTTTGTTTTCCACTAGCATATGCTTATTGTCCCAAACAGTGTCTCTCAGGTAATCCGGTGATAATTGCTGTTTTATAAGTCTGTTAAAAGTTAAAGAACTTCATAATATAAATCCCTGCAACTAGATATCTCACACTCAGATATATTAATTTCATTACTTGTGTTATGGCTTCGTTCCTTCTTCTTCTCCGGTCTCAATCTAAAGATTGGTCTGCAGGAAGGCGATGCATCTCCTCTTCCACTCCGCTCGGTCCTCGGCAACCCTCTTCAATTTCGCATAAGAGGTGCAGCCCATATCTCGGCAATCTGGTCTAGGTACTCTTGGCAAGGTCGTCCTCTGCCAATCAATCCCTCGACCATTCCCTCCAATACATCATGCAGGAAACATTCGTGTCGCAACACATGGCCTATCCATCTCGCGCACCTCTCTGCTATGGTGTTCCACATGTGCCTATTCTTTTCAACTCTGCTGAGAACCCACTCATTCGTAACGTGGTCCCTCCATGAAACATGGGCAATTCGGTGGTAGGTCCACATTTCAAACGCCTCCAGCCTTTTCCTCCTCTCTTTCGCCCAGGCACCAAGTCTCGCAGCCGTATAGTATAGTATTCGTTCTGTATTTTGCATAAAACAAAACTTTATGTTTCTTCAATATTCGCCATACTTCGTGTTGTTATGATGCTTTATTTCTCTTTTTCTTTTTTATATACTTTGTATGTACAACACTTGTTTGAAAAAAATAAAATTACATAGACATGTTTTGGTAAACCAGTCCTTCTTCAGTGATATATATTATAAATATACATATTTAAAATTTATTTTGGAACGTTTGTGTTTTTGTTGTAACAATATTATGATTCAATTAAAAAATTTAAATAATAATTTAAAGTTCTTATTGGTTTACAGGTATTTTCTTACAACAAAGGAAATAAATCAAAGATTGGACTTGACGTTAATTTTTTTTTGATTAGTCATAATATTTTATTTTATTTTTATGGCTTTTTTAATTTTTTGAATTTCGAGATTGCTCAAAGTAATATTTCTATTATTAATTTCAACCCCATAATCTTTATGAAATGAATGATCTTTAAGAATAAGAATTTATTTTTTAACCGTCGCGTTGCCATGTGGTCAATTGAGTTTCCACTGCCAATTTAAAGTTGATTTTCTTAAAACCTATGGACCCTAATATTATAAAAAAAATTGTGATCCTCCATTGAAGTGTTCTCAATATTTCGTAATAAAAAAAAGCAAAAAATTACTTCCTTCATCCCAAAAAAAAATATTTTCTAAGACTGCCCTCACCTTCATTCGTGTTAAGGTAGAATTTGTTTTGCTAATATTTACAACTTTATCAAAAGTGACAAATACTTACTCGCTGTTTTGAACGTATTATAAATTATATCTTTGGCTTTTTCAATAGGTACGTAATAATACCGACTGTGGATGGAAACGCAGAACGCAACTTAATAATATCAGAACTGTGAAAATATTAACACTTTACCAAAAGGGACAAATATTAATACGTACTCGTTGTCTTGAACGTACTATACATTTTGCATAGGTGCCTTTATCATACGTAAAATCTCGTAATGTCTCGCCCCGCCGGCTGCGGCGCGCAGACAAGTTTATACCTGGTGTCCAGTTGCTCGTATGCTGTGACGCATTCCATATCAGAAATCAATATGTTTTTCAAATAATCCATGTATGTTATAGATATCGATCTATTCCTAATGAAATTCCCTACAAGATGACATAAATTAAATTTTGATTCATCTAGTCATATGCTTGATATTTAGATAAAGTTAGCGGTAAACTGAACTTACCACATGGGAGCGAGCGTTTTGTTTTGAACACGGTACGTTAAGGGTTAAATAAAAGTGTTGCATATACAAAGTACATAAAAAAGAAAAAGAGAAATAAAACAACACGTTTTTTTTTTGGTACTTGGTGCCAATTTTACTTAAACCACAACAAGGACACACGGACAAATATAGCAATTTAAATTAATAATATATTAAAAACAGACTTGTATAGTAGCAATTATATATTTTTATTTATCAAAGCATAAATACGGTATGCAAAACGTGTAAATCTCACCGGATTCTTGGGGAAGGTTCCAGAATGTGTTTTGTTAGTCGGTACTCAACCAATTCACCGATATTACAGACTAATTTTCGTTTCGATCAAGATTAGAGGCGCAACATCGCGACTGAAAGCTCAATTTGGTTCCGAAAGAACACGCAAGCCAAATCTGCAAACATTAACTGCTGTTGACAATCAACATAGGAAGTAATATCGTATATTACGCTGTTGCTAGTCGCTCGGGTAGTTCTTATACATAACAAAATGTAGCCACACCAACCAAAAGTGTACAAATTCTTAAGATTATTTAAATTATTGAACGCTAAGGCATTAACACTTCAGAGTTCTGAAGTAATATACTTAGAAAATTGAAAATAACTTTGTTTAATCCACTAATTATTTAAAAAAAGAATTTAAAAACACGACATGTTTTTACAATAAAAACTAAGAAATACTAATATAAAAATGCATTTAAAATTCGATACAATAATTCAAATTGTAAAATTAACCTGGGCTATTTGTTATAAGTACTATTATTTTTTTTAACAGTAAAAACTAATAAATAATATTAAATAATAATAATACGTGATGATAATGTAAAAAAATATATATTAAAATTTAAAAAGAGGTAACCTCCGAAACATGTCGTGTTATAATATTTATTAATTTTTTTTTTTTAATAATTAGTGAATTAAACAAAGCTATATTCAATTTCCTAAGTATATTAAGATTATTTGTTAGTTGAATGTATTGTTTACCTCTTCACTAGTTTCAATCCAAAGGATTGATTTGCAGCAAAGTGCACATTTTTAAAATGTAAAATTAGAGAGGGTTCAGAAAATAATTCTGAAAGATCTCTACATGTAAGAGTTTTGTAGATATCCGTGACTTTATCCCACTGCATTCCTCTTAGGCATACTGGAGACCAATAGTCTACATATACTCGTAAGTTGGGATGAGTTCACACTTACCCATTTCTTTAGACTGATCAAGGGATTCTTTAAAAATTCTGTCATTATCGAGGCTATCTTTATGTTACATTCCTTTCTTACTTCATCATTAGATATTCTGTCATACATTGTTTTTCCGAACATTCTTCTTAGTGTCCTCATTTTTACTACTTTCACACTTCTTCTGCCAACTCCAAGCTTCGCTTCCATACATAAGACTCGGGACTAGAAATCCATTGTGCATTGCCAACTTTGCTTCAGTCGATATATTTCTATTTGCGGTAATGACTTTGAGTGCACCATTTATTTTGTTTCCAGCTCCAACCCTTCTTCCGATATATTTCTCCATTCTTTAATATCTTGTAAACATGTTTCCCAGATAAACAAATTCGATAACTTGCTCTAATTTCTCACTGTTATATCACAATCCATCGAACATTCTTCCTTTTCAAGGACCATAACTTTAGACTTTGACACGTTCATCACAAGGTCATACTTATTGAATACTTCGTACTTTCTTGACGCTAGGACTTGTTGTTCGTCCATGCTGTCAGCGATTAAAACATGCCTTTAATGTGGTAGTTTCCCGTTGCTTTGTACATTTGTATACAGCAGGTTATTTGTACCCATTTACTGAATAAAACTTGATTTTATTGCTTCGACTTTCTACGGTTCTTATTATCATCTCTATTGACACCAAAAATGTCCGAAATTGCACTCTCTGGCAATATCACCAAAATTTGGTTGCATTGCATTGGTTAATAACAATAATAATTAGGTTAATTTGTAAAGCCCCTAAAGATCACTAAGAAGAATGTGAGGGAAAACGTTGTATGATAGAATACCAAACGATGAAATAAGAAAGAAATGTAAGGCATGACTGCATCATGGATAAAATTAAAAAAGGATCCCTGAGATAGTTTGGACATATGGAACGAATGGATGAGAGTAGAATGGTTAAAAAGTTGTACACAAGCAGCATGAGTGGGAAAAGAAACCGAGGACGACCGAGGAAAACATGGTATGACCAAATTAATCAATTACTAGAAGGCGGTAACATTCTAAGCCGGAATAATCTACATGCGTGCATGGTACGATGTATGAATGTAGAGAAAGCCCGAGAGGTATGCCAGGACAGAGCATTGTGGCGATCCATCCTCCCTGCTAACCCCTCCGGGGAAATGGCGGGATGGTTAGTTATTTGTAAAGCCCCGTTTTCGTGAGTAACTCGTATAAAGAGTGTTAGAATTATCATTGTACACCGTGTTGTTGAAAAAATTCATTGAAACACATAAAAATCTTTGTAGTTTAATTCCAGCTGTTTTCATATGCGGTTTTCTATATCACAAAAAGACAAAATTTCCTTTTTCGATCCTAGAGCTGTTACAAAATTTTGATTTAGGTTTCCCATGTGCAATAAAATTCTCAGCAAAAATAGGACAAGGTCGGTATACATAAGTAAGTGAAAGAGCTATGTACTTACCATATATCGGATTGCATGTTTCTCGATAAAACCTCATTTATTTTTGGTGAAATTAATCCCACATTTGAAACGCGAGCTTCATTATGCTTCTCGAAGTCTTTTTATGAAATAATTTGTAATTTAGGATGTTGCCAATCAGAAAATTGACGGCGTTGCCTTTAATCCCAATTTATTTTAAACAAAATTATACAATTTTTTTTTTGAACGAATACATTTTCAACAAAATATAAAAAAAAACGTTTGTTCGTTAAATTTCACAAATATATACGAGTATTATAAATACACTTTTTTTAATGTTTAATTTACGTACTGTCAAAATATTATTTTTTAATAAACATTTCTTTGAGAATGTCGCGATAGCAGTTTCGCCAACCGATGTCGGCATCATCAGGTGTGAATTAAAATTATAGAAAAAAATGTGGTTTGTAACCTGATGATTCCACAATCGGTTGGTAAAACAGATGTCGCGATATTCTCAATAAGTGTGTAATAAAAAATTGGGATATTATAACAATGTTGTAAGTTTAACATTTAATAATGTTGAAGTATCATAGTGTTTTCTGCCAAAACGATGAAATTACCGACCCTTATGTATGGAAGCGAAGCATGGAACTGGCAACAGAAGGATGAAAGTAGAATAAATGCAGTAGAAATGAGATCTCTTAGACGAATTTATGGATACTCTGTGAATGATAGTGTCGAATGAAAATATAAGAAATGAATGCGGTGCGAATGATGGTGTCATGAACAAAATATAGAAGGATCATTAAGATGGTTTGGACATATGGAAAGAATGAATGAAGAAAGAATGGTAAAAAAATTATACGTTAACGATGTAAATGGAACCATAAATAGAGAAAGACCGAGGAAAACGTGGCACGATCAAATAAATCCAATATTGAATCGACACGCGTGCATGACACGATGTACGAATGTTGAGGAATCGAGAGAAACATGTCAGGAAAGAAAAGTGTGGTAGTCCATTATTTCTGCCTACCTTTTCGGGGACGGCTTTTGGTCAGTTAGTTAGTTAATATTTTCTATTATTTGGGCAACAAAATACCTAAATCCCGCAAAAATTTTCGCTCTGTTCCATTTTTATCAGAATATTCTCGGAAGCATCAGTACTGTTCTGGACGAATTCGCGTCTATTTATGGGAGGCCTTAAAAATGTGTGCGCCAAGTTTTCAACCCGTTATCGCTGTTTCAATCAAATTAAAAACCTTTACTTATCTGCGGAAGGTTGTTTTATCATCGCACTAAACAATGTAAGGGCGATGCGCGAATTAATTGAATTTTTAAAAAATCGCGTGAATACAGAAGGAAATTAATCCAATGAATTAGAACAATTATAACACTAACCATCAATTATACCACATTTTTTTAATGTATACAAATACTTGTAGACGAATATTGGTACGAATACTGAATATATTCGTCTACAAGTATTTGTATACGTTAAAAAAATGTTGTAATAACAAAAAACTGGTCCAAGTTAAAAAAATAGCATATAAATTGGAGTGACGTCTCCAGGCGTTATCTAGCAATACGTTAATGGCGGTAGCCTTTCACATTGCGTTAATAAAAAGATCTTCTGCTAAATGCTTAAAATTTAATATTCATAGATGGCGCTAGTGTGTAGATTGAAACTAACATGTGAAGATGGTGTTACATATTAACATATACTCGTATACAACTTCCAAAAATTTGTCAGACATGGGGGTCGTAAGAAGGGTGGAATGGGGAATGTTGTATTACATAAAGCGTGCGCTTAACCCAACCAATGACAGGTCATAAGTCCTGTAAACACCTCGATCACCATATTCTGTTTCCAATTTGCATCTTCGTCTCTATTGAGATACAATTAATCCATCAATTATACCGTTTCCCTGGAGAGCTTCACAAATAGGATGGACATTGTTGACACATTTCTATCATATAATATCTTCTTCTTTTAATAGATCTGTGATACAGTAATCATGTCACGTTGGATGATGAGGACCAGCTGTCCTTCCATTTCTTACGCGGTCTTCCAGGCGGGCGGTGTCCGGAGGAGATTTCATAAGCGGCTATATACGCAAGTCTGTCAGTATCCATTCAGGCTACATGGTCCTTCCAGTATCTTCTTCTGGCTCTTCTTCCCTGAACGATATTCTGTATTTTGCAAGTTTTTATTATGTTTATGTTGTGGACACGATCTCGGAGAGTTTTTTCCAGTAATTGATCTTAAGACCTTCATCTCCGATGTTATTAGTAGTCCCTTGGTTTGCACGCTATATCCCTTGACTTTATCCAACATACTGACTATCATCTTGAATCGGTGGGCAGAAATAATTGATCGCCATATTGTTCTTAACTGACATACTTACATCAAATTAGCTGTTGCTATTAAGTTTTAAAATTGATATGAAAAACACCTGCCAAGTTATATTGAGGTTAGCCCATAAATTTATTATAAAATTCTGGTTTTATAAAAAGACAAAATTAAGTTTTTTTAAACATAAGAAAGTATGAATGGATGTCAACTCTTGTGTGTGGAAGTGAAGCTTGGATCTGGCAAAAAATACAAAATTCGGATAAATGCCATAGAAAAAAGATCACTGAGAAGAATGTGTGGAAAACGAAATATGATTGAATACCAAACGACGAAATAAGGAAGAAATGTAAGGCAGATGATTTCATCATCAGTAAAATTAAAAACGGATCCCTGAGATGGTTTGGACGTATGAAAGGAATGGGCGAGAGAATAAAGCTTAAAATGTTATATGCAAGTAAATTGAGTTGAAATAGAAACCGTGGAAGGCCAAGGAATGCATAGCAAGACCAACTCAATCAAATACTGAAAGGCGGCCACATTGGAAGTCGGAAAAATTGACGAGCGTACATGTTACGATGTATGAATATAAAAATATCTAGAAAGATATGTCAGAACAGAGCAGTACGGCGGTCCATCCTCTCTGCCTACTGATGTGATGGTTAGTTAGTTAGTTGACAAATTTTGCTTTACTTACTTAGTGAGTGAACTAACAAAAAGCTAAAGGAGAGCAAAATATGAATCTACAAGACATTCGTACATCCTATAATGACATATGGAATAGAAATGAGAGCAGATACCATCAGAACAAAAAGTCTCCTAAGAACCACAGAAATGAAGACTCTCCGATCCGTTGCGGGAAAGACACTCCGAGACAAAGTAAGAAATTCTAATTAAGAAAGATCTGCAATGTGGAATATGTCATGCGATGGGGAAGACTGAGAAGACGCTACTGGAGAGATCATGAGGAAATAGCATGTTCTGAAAGAGTGATACATATAGCCGCAAATAAAGTACCAACAGGAAAGCGACCTCCAGGAAGACCACTCATAAGATGACGAGACAGTTGGACATCTACATCCCAGGATCAGGCTCCGAGAAATAACAAGACACAGTCCTAAATAAACAGAAGAAGAAGAAGACTAAGAATAGTAAAACATACAACCCTAGTGTGTTACGTAATAAAATAACGCCAAGGCCATCATATATTATTTAAGCTTTATTTCCGAATTCAACAGTTGTGCATTTATAGGGCGAAAAATCGATTCCAGGATTCTAAGGTCTAGGAGCGTTTTGGTTAATAGGTCAGAGTATACACGTAGAACCTGATATGTACCTGCCGTCTACATTATGTGGTGGGGAATGTTATACATTATGCATCGTAATGAAAGTTAATGGGACCCTTACCTCGACTAACCACAAAAGTTTATGCAGTAAGTTACCATCATGATGACTAAAATGTTAATAAAACGGGACCTGTAGACCTCATAAAAGCATGTTTGTTTGATTATAATTGTGTGTTATTATCAGAGATTTCTATCTAAGTTAACAAGATAACTAACTTACTTACCATCACGCCTTCTCTCCGAAGAGGTATGCAGAAATAATGAACTGCCACACTTTTCTTTCCTGACATATTTCTCTAGTTTCTTCAACATTTATTTATCGTGTCATGACACGATAAATAAATGTTGAAGAACGTGAACGTGAACGTGAACGTGCATGATCGCTTGGCGGTTTCTTCGACTCCTTACGGGTCCGATATTCAATATTTGTGGAAATGAAGCTTAGAGCTGGCAAAAAGGATAAAAGTAGAATAAATACCAAAGAAATTAGATCACTGAGAAGAATGTGCGGAAAACGACATATGAGAGAATACCGAACGACGAAATGAGGAAGAAATGTAAGGCAGATAATTTCATCATCAGTAAAATTAAAAAAAGATCCCTGAAATGGTTTTATTAGATCGTGCGACGTTTTTCTCGGTTTTCCTCTACATCTAGTTATTTTTACCTCAGACACTTGGAAACAATGAGTGAAGATTTTTTTTTTAAATATGTACCATAAATGTTTACAATATCAAATGAAAAGTGAAATAAAAGAAATTGTTATGAAGCATCAGTAAGATGGTTTGGACACATGAAAATAATAAATGACAAAATCATAGTTAAGAAAGTATATGTAAACGACGTTAACGGAACAAAAAATAGAGTTAGGTCGAGGAAAATGTGGCACCATCAAATAATTAATTATTGAATGTCAGCCACGTGAAGAGTGTGAGAAATCGACGTGCGTGCATGACACGATGTATGAATGTTGAGAAAGCGAGAGAAGTATGGCCAAATAAGATCAGTTTGGCATTCCATTATTTTTGTCTACTCCTTCGCTGAGACGGCGTGATGGTTAGTTAGTTTGAAAATGTATTATAGTATTTATTTTTTGCATTTAAAAGTTCTTAAGTTAGTGGGAAAGGACGAAGAAGAAGAATAAATATGTATATAAATTGCATACTTCAGTTTTAAACATAGGTATAAGTTTTTATATTATTTTTAAATATGAGATGCCTATCAGTAAAAGTGTGACAGTCCATTCTTTCTGCCTACCCTTTCGGGGAGACGGCGTGATGGTTAGTTAGTTAGTTAGTTACTTAACGTGTATAAATGTCTTTATTAAGATTTATTTATTTAAATTTTTATAGATTTTCTGAAGTGATCACAATTTTCAATATTTGTTCAATATTTTACATCAAATAGTTCATTAAATTTTCTTTAATTATGAATTGAAAAAGATTTATCCAGAATTCCGAAAAATGCAATCAAATCATCATGTTTATGTTAACGGTCCAATCATTTCTATTTTTGTTTTTGTAATTCACAATTTTAAATTCAAATTTGGAAACATTTTTTAAAGATATATTTAATAATCATCCTTACCAAAAAATGTTTTTATTTCGTGTTGTTTTATTAAACTGAATTCAATTAATAATATTCGATCCACTTTCACAAACACTCAAAATAATGCACTGCTATATTCCACTTGTTGGGTGTGAAGAGATAGTACTCCTTCGTCTCTGTCACTCCGAACGGAAACGGATAGGGAACTGGTCGCGCGTCCACCCCTGGCGGAGGAGCTAACCTGACTGAATCCACCCCTGTACTACCCACAGTCAATGGAGGTCGTATTTCTGAGCAGCACTGTGAGATTTCACGGAATTAGATCGGACAAAAATAAAATTACGCGGAACTATAAAATACACATTTCTTTAAACAATAATCGCGATATTTATTGAAATTTTCAATGATTTATAAATGCTATCACTAGATTTTAAAGACTTATGAATGATTTTTTTATTTTTATAATGACTATGCCCATTGACTAGCTACTCGTATATCTGAAATCTTCTTTATTCCACCACAAAATTCAAATTTACTACCAAACCAATAAAATAAATAAAATTAATCAACGACAATAAACCATCACGCTGTTTCACCAAAAGGGTATGCAGAGAGAATATACTCTATCCTGACACCTCTCTAACTTCCTCCATATTCATACAGCTAGTCATACACGCACGTCGATTCATTCGACTTCTAACATGGCCAACCTTTAAAATTTTGTCTTGCCATGTTTTCCTCGGTCTTCCTCGACACCATGGTCCATTCACATCATTAACGTAATTTTTCTAAACCATTCTTTCTTTATCCATACGTTCTATGTGACCAAACCAGCAAAGTTATCGTTTTATAATTTTGTTCATAATACTTTCTTCCGCTCTACATTCCTTCCTTATATTAGCATTCTGAAACTCTGACGTTTATCGTTTTATTAATTGTTCCTTGAACAATGTATTAAATTTTTCGTGACATTTTGAAAATGTCTTAGAAGGGCGAAACATGTCATATATAAATATTATAACAAAAATTGTTCAAAACTATCGTTTTTCATATATATTAATATATCGTTTTACTTCACATACGTCTTAGGGATCTCAACTTTACCGCATTTTTTCTGCTCTCATCTATCCATAAAATAAAATAATATCAAAATTTGAATTTTTAAAGAATAAAATTTTGTTCGTTTCAAAAACATGTCGCATCACAGTGCGCTCTAGGTGCAAAATTTTCAGGCGTCGCTGAAAATGGCGGCCACCCTCACCTCCGTGACCCGAGCTGGGGCTCTCGCGTCCCGCCAACCCCGCCATTCTCTCATACCCTACCCAGCCCCGCAAACGCAGTCTTCTCACTTGACCACCATGACCCACTGGATTCACGTTACCCACAAGACCAACCACATTACCCATGTTATCCAAATTGCCCACGATTTCAATGAAATTGTATGTTCTCAGCACTATCATGACTAAAGATGTTTTAATGATGCAAAAATTTGAATAAATTATATTTTTTAATGCACTAGATCGTCGTTTATCTGGACTAATTGGGACTGGAAGTGTTCCGGATACTGATTTTCTGGATAAATAATGACTAACGAGATATGTTATTTATTGTTTCGGCATTCACTTTGTGGTAGGACATGATTAAATTGTAAATAAAACACTTGTTTTTCACCACTTGAGTTGTATTTTTTACACGACTAGTTTCGGAAGCTACAGATGCTTCCATCTACAGGTTTCAATATAAACTCTGTAGTTTATATTAAAACCTGTAGATGGAAGCATCTGTAGCTTCCGAAACTAGTCGTGTAAAATATAATACTCAAGTGGTGAAAAACAAGTGTTTTATTTACAATTTGACTAACGAGATGACACGTTGAAACTCGAGCACAGTGGGAGACTAACTGTCCGTAAGGTGCGGGGGGAAAGAGAGAAGGGGGGAGGATATAGATGATGCTACCCACACCCAACGTTGTGTAGGTGTAGTGGAGTAAGCTTAGTCATGCGTAGGTCACGGTCCAGAAAGCTTCATCATCTCGGCTTATCTGGATAATTGACGTTCCGGTTAACTGACGTCCGGATAAACTACAATTACACACAAAATTAAAGTTTCAGACGTCTATTGAGATGGTTCGACTTTAGGAAGACAATACACTCTCTAAAGTAAAGAGTATTTGTCTTCTGAAAGTACTTTTAATATGAAAGACATTAATCTCCGAGAAAATCGTGTTTAGCAGATTGATTGCAATCCCCACCAGAGCCAGGTTGGTACTGGTAGCCGGTAGGTAAAACAATCTATGCTGTTGCTGTCGGAGATATGTATCAGCAACATAAAAACCGACATTCTCTACCAAGGCCAAGTTCTCAAAATATTCCCTGATCAATGTACCTATAGAAATATGTTATGAGATGCCCATCTCTTCGAAGCTGCATGTAATTGGTCTCGCAACATTCCCAAAAGAAATGCCCTGTAATAGAGCCACGGATAGCTACCATGAACCCGCGTGTAGATATAGATAGTGTACAAGAAAGAGCCATGCTTAGAATAACCCTGGGAGACAGAATAAGAAGTGAATTTATTCGACAATGGACCAAGGTGACTAAGGTCGTTCTGAGGATAGTCGGGCTGAAATGGCGGTGAGATAGCCATATTTGTCGAAGAGCCTACAGCTGATAGGGAATACGGGTTCTGAATTGGAGACCGCGCACAGGATTCCGTAGAGTTAGAAGTCCCCCTGACCGCTGAACTGACGACATTTTGAGTATTGCTGGACATGGATAGATGAAAGTAGCAATGGATAGGGGCAGTGGCGTACTCTAAGAGAGGCCTATTTTTAACAGTGATAAGAAAAAAGAACAATATACAAATGATTTCATAGCCTATTCGACAAATATTACTAGAACTGACGACATCTTATACAAATTATCATATTTAAACCATATGATCCACAAAATCCTCCTCATTCACAAAAACTTACCCATTAGACACATGTGACTAAAGACATTCACATTACCCACATTGTTCACTAAATCCATCCATCTCAAGAAGCCCATATGAATCATAACCACGTAACACATTTGGTCTTAAAAGAACATACATTTCATAAATTCATAAACACACGAAATAAGATGCCTTCGTATACCCCACCAGCTACGCTCGCTGTTAATAAAGCTCTCATATAATGTATTTTGCCAACTTTCCAACTGCCCAACAACTGGCAAAGTTTGACAACTGATATTCATTAATTGCTACTGTGATATTTTTCGGCTAGAGAAGAAAGATTTTTCTTTCCCGTATAAATATTACATTTTACCTTTTTATACGCTTATAACATATATATTCTCTAAGTCAATTATAGGATTCGTTATAAAAAAAAACGATAACAGGGTTAACACAGAAAATTATGTCCATTTTTTTATGAATTAAAACACTGTTTTTGTATTTTTTAGATTACATTTCTTGGAATTTTTCGAAGGCTTTATTATCGGGAAAACGATGGAAAATTTATGTAAAACCTTTGAAACATGACGATAAAAATAATCTAAAATTAGAAAAAAAAACAGGGTTTTAATTAGTCCATTGTTTTGGCCGAAACACTATGATACTTCAACATTATTACTGTTAAAATTTAAAACACTGTTATGATATCATAATTTCTTTTTATAAACTGAGTGTTGCGACAGCTGTTTCGCCAACCGATGTTGGCATCATCCAGTGTTACAAGAAACAGTTAATTGTAACACCTGATGATGCCAACATGGCAGTTTTTGAAAGGAAAATACTAAGGAAAATTTTTGGACCCACGCTGGAGGACGGGACTTACAGAATTAAATTATACAAATTAACCAGGAAACAGTAGTGAGATTCTGTAAATGTAATAAAATCATGTACCATATTTTGCTCTGTTTTGTTAGATTGTTCTTTCGATAATTCAGAATTGAAAAAACAATCGTGTGACATCGTCCGTCACGTGCGGCGAGAATCTCGCGGGCCGCACCAAGACGCCTCGCGGACCTACAGTTGCCGTTCCATGGTACAAGAGATCTCATTTCTACTGTATAGATTCTAATTTCATCATTCTTGTATCTATCATCTTCTTCTCTTGGTGCCGTGCCAGGTCCCCCCAACGTTGGCGATCACTACAGCAAAGGTATTCGCCATAGTGAATCCTGGGAAAAGGTGACCAGAGTGGTTTCCCGTTGCCTTCTCTGGTGGATTTTTCTGTCGGGGTTACCTTCCCTTAGCTGGTTGGATCTAGTTTGGAGGCGCCAGAAACTCGCATTTCATCCCCTTGTTATCTGCTGTGTTCACACGGTTATGAGTGTGACCTCAGTGACCACATTTTTTTAAAGGAACATAGAAGTTCCCGCCACATACCCGAGGCTGTTATAGGGCGTAGCGGCGCCCTTTTATCAGCCTCGATCATACACTTCCTGGGCCTGTCCCCGGTCCATCCGGGACTTACATTTAAATACGGCAACAACAAGGGGGTACCAGACCACATTTAATCTACTCAATCTTACTTCTATGCTCCGCTGTACTTTATTGAATAAATAAACATAATATATAATACATGAACATTTTAGGAACATTATATAAAAGATAAATTGAAATGCTTCCTAACGAGTTGGACTAGTCAGTAGTGTTGCCGGTGGAATGCAACTGGGCGTTTCGCAGCATTTTATAGAATCACACCCTCCAGCAAGACGTGACTCGCCGCGACCCTACTGACAATTCGAACCCCAATATCTATTATAATATTCTTAATATTTTGTGATATTTCAAGTTATTAGTTCAAGATTGGCGTAATGCTGAAACCGAATTCAACAGATCAAAGTCAAACAATTGAATAGTAATTTCCTATATTATCCGTGGCGCACGCGTGGGACAGACTTCGCGATTGAGTTGTGAGATGCCTGATAAAACTTCCTAATGATGATGATGCGAATAAAATTCGCGCCACAGCGGGGTAACTTTGGCAGACGCGCAAACTTTCGATACAAATCTCCCCGCACCAAGTTACCCCCGTCACCCCTACGCAACATTAACCCTAATGTGACCGCAATGGGTCCGTTACACCCCGGATGAGACCGTTGCTTAAGTCTTCTTAAAATTAATTAACAGTGATACTTTGGGATGAAACCACACCAATGGTACATTAATACTACACTTTTAATATCTTTGTCTTTTTATTTATTTCATGTACGAAAGTTCCTAAATGAAAATAAATATTTTTTTTATGAATTTACATAATCCTATATTACATACATGCCCTATAATGCATTGCATAATCATCCTAATGGGACTTGTCCTCGTGGAAGACCTCCTAAAAGATGGAAGGACAGCTGGGAATCTACCCCACAGGAGGAGCAACACTCTGGAGAACAGACCACATAGGTCGACAACAAGGAAGAAGAAGAAGAAGAATAATAATTAACAACATAAAACCATCATGCCGTTTCTCTGAAGGGGTAGGCAGATATAATAGACTGCCACACGTCTCTAGATTCCTCGCACGTCGATTCTTCTGACTTCTAATATCTATTATAAGTCCTATAAAATAATAATAAATATACCCGACCTATAAAATTGTATTAATCTGGTCTTGCCAAGTTTTCCTTGATCTCCATTCACACGGTTAACCTGTACTTTCTTAACCAGTATTTCTTTATCCATGCGTTCCATACATCCAAACCAACGCAGTGATCCTTTCATAATTTTGTTCATAATACTTTCTTCCGCTCTACATAGCTTCCTTATATCAGCTTTGAAATTCTGTCGTACATCGTTTTACTACACACACGTCTTAAAGATCTTATCCCTACCACATTTATTCTGCTATCATCCATCTTCTGCTAATTCCATGCTTCACTTGTAAACATCAGGGTTGGTATTAAAATTCCACTGTGAACGGCCATTTTGACTTTCATTAATATTTTTTTTTCCAATAACAGTTTTTTAAGCTCCATTCACTTTGTTACGAAAAAAAAATTGTACTCTTGAGTAAATTTTTTTCAACATGTTTCAAAGATTTTACACCTTTTTCATCGGGAGAACAATATTAACTCTTCATCATTAACGGTACCGCCTTAGTCTCCTCAGTTCTTTAGCTGCATTCTCCAATTTCCAAATCTTAATGTTAAACTGTTCTTTGTTAATGGGTCAAACTTAAATCAAAATTTATTATATGTATGTCTCAAACAATGAATCAAAATATAATGCTTTGTTTTCATACATTTTATTTTAAAGTTTTAATTGTAAAACACGAATTTTCGGGGAAACTCGTATATTAAACACATCTATTAGTAGTTTATAGTAACATTAGCGTAAATGGTGTAATTTTGGAGCAAATAGACGAGTTCGTATATTTAGGCAGTGTGTTTACAAGAGATGGGCGAGTGGAGAGGGATATTGAAAGAAGGATTAGGTTAGGCAACAAAGTGAATGATGCACTTTAAGTTGTCATCGCAAACATAAACCTATCCCAAAAAGCTAGAATGGCAGTGCACAATGGTGTCCTTCTACCGACCCTTATGTATGGAAGCGAAGCATGGTACTGGCAAAAGAAGGATGAAAGTAGAAAAAATGCAGTAGAAATGAGATCTTTTAGACGAATTTGTGAATCCTCTGTGTATGGTAGAGTGTCGAATGAAAATATAAGAAGTGAATGCGGTGCAAATGATGGTGTTATGAACAAAATAATGAGAGGATCATTAAGATGGTTTGGACGTATGGAAAGAATGAATGAAGGAAGGATGGTAAAAAATTATATGTTATATGTAAATGAAACCAAACATAGAGGAAGATCACGATCAAATAAATCAAATATTGAATGTCGGCCATGTGAGGAGTCAGAGAAATCGACGCGCATGCATGGCACGATGTATGAATGTTGAGGAATCGAGAAAAATATGTCAGAAAGGAAAAGTGTGGCAGCCCATTTTTTCTGCCTACCTCTTTGGGGAGATGGCGTGATGGTTAGTTAGTTAGTTATTTAGATTTACTAGTAGTGTTTATGGCATGGCTTACATACTTCAATAATTACAACTCTCTTTGTATTCGATTTTCTTTTACAACACACATACTAGCTTTGAAATAAGCTGTTATATTAGTAACTCTATTTCCTTTAAAATGTGTGAAATGTTCATCTGTGAATAACATGAGTGTAAATTTAACATCAAAGCTTTGTATTATTTGAAAGTTCATATTTCATTGATGTGTTTACAATTTTTAAAACACTAATTTACTTATATTTTATGACGTTATATTTTTCACGAATTTTCTAACATTCACACATTCAAAGTAATAAGTCATAATATATTTAAAATATAATATGATTATTTATTTTCGAACGATTGAGAGTCCTCTATCGAAAATCTAAAATAACTTATAGAAATCGTCTTTAAGTATTAACGCTTTTAAACGTTTACCGGGGTAGTATTGTACCTACTTTATGATTGGATATTCGGAAATTCTAAATAACAACCTCATAAAGAGACAAAACTTTCAAAAAGTTTCCATAGATGTCAATATTAAGAGAAAATCGTATATTTTGGTCTTTGCTGAAATATATCCTTCGGGAAAATTCCGATAGATGGCAGACATGTATTAAAGTGTAATACACAGAGAAAATATTTCATTCCATAAGAATTAATGATTTATTAAGACAATTTATTAAAGTATTTATCATTTACACAAATCTATTATTTGTGAAAATGTACTTTGATATTTTCAACATAATAAATATTTAATTTATTATATTGAAAGTGTCAAAAAACAAAGAATATTTGTAAAGCTTTAATGAAATGTATTAAATTCTTCACATGTATATTTATCTTTTTATTCTTCTGGTGCCGTGTCAGAACTCTCAAACGTTTGCGATCACTGCAGCAAAGGCATCTTTGTTCTGCGCCACTTGGAACAGGTTCTCAATTATGATCATTCCTATCCATTCTCTTATATTTTGCAGCCAGGACAACTGCCTTCTACCAACTCCCCGTCGTCCGTCAATTTCGCTCATTATTAACAGCCGTAGGATGTGGTATTTTTCTCCCCTTAGCACATGAAGCAATCAGACCTTTCTAACCTTCACACTCGACAACAGCTCTCTACTACCTCTGACTCTCTGTAGTACGTCTGCATTACTGACCCTAACGGTCCACGGTATACGGATGTATATTAACCAAATAAAATCATGTTTCTTTTTCATATACTTTGTATACAACAATAAATAAAATAAAAATTAAATATCAAACATGTTTCGGACTAACCAGCCCTTCATCAGTGATATTTTATAAATATTTAAAATATTATAAAATTGTTTACAAATGTGGTCAGTTTTGACAGATGTTATAATGATTTATTTTAGAACGTTTATGTTTTTGTTATAAATAAAATTAGGAATTTATTTAAAATAATAATTTTAACATATTATTGGGGTTTAGGTATTACTTACAACAAAGGAATAAATCAAAGATTAAAATCTTGACATTAAATTTATTTGATTATTTTTATTATTTTCTTTATTTTTAAATGCTTTTTTAATTTCTAAAATTTCGAGATTGTTCAAAGTTATATTTCTATTATTAACATGTTATTTTAAATTAATTATATTATATATGTTATTTTTCAATGAAATAGTTTGCGAATTCAGAAAAGTTATTATAAGCGAGAATAAGAACTTAAAATTATTATTATAAATATTAAATTTATTCATAACACACAAAATAAATCATTATATAATAACATCTGTCAAAACTGACCATATATTTGTTAACAATTTAATAATATTTTAAATATTTATGTATTGTAGAAGAGGGGCTGTTGGTCCGAAACATGTTTGATATTTAATTTTTTTTTTTTAAATAAATTAAACATCTACATCACAAAGATATGGTGAACATAGAAGAAAATTAGTCATGTTTTAAGTAAATATACTATGAATTATTATTTATTTAACCTTGACGAAATCAAATAAACTCTATAATAAATAATAAAGACGAATGAGAACGTGTCTTAACTAGTATTATTTTATGATAACGCCCGAGTCAGGCGAAACATGTCATTGCCATAAAATATAATGATTTTACTAGAAACAAGCGTTTTCATTCGTATAAATTATTTGAAAAATTCTAGTGTTTTTTTAACAATGCATATTTCATAATAAATCTAATTTGACTAAACAAATGATCACTGGCATGCTTTTAAGGTTTTCTTGTATTTTAAAATCTTTGAAAAGGCACACGTGAGCCTCACCACAATATATACATGATGTATCGATTTCGTAATATTTTTTGAAGATATTAATCTTAAAAAATGATTCTTATTTTATATTTTGACAACGCCATTATTTAATTAGCTTCTCCAATACGAAAATGTATCTCTGAAGACATCAATCTTCCACATGATTACCAAAAATGAGAAGATATTTTGATATAAAAAAATATGTCATATCTCCACGTAGAATCAAATATATATTTTCAAATGGTTCAAATGGCTCCAAAATCAAGAGTTCACCTCGATCCTGAACCTTCAAACGCACTTTCACTTATATGAAAAACATCGATCTCCGAGGAGACCGCATTTAGCGGAATATTATCTTATGTAATGAATGTGTCTTCTCTTCTTCTTTTTCTCCTGTCACACCTCAAAGAACCTTATCCACCCGACTATATTGCATGCCTGATGCCTAACATCATCCCAAGTGAGGCCTGCTGCCTCGTTCTACAGGGCTCTTCTCCAGGTGGCTCAAGGTCTGCCTCGCTTCCTCTTTCCCCCCACAGAGGACCAGTCTAGTGAGCCCCGAGCGAAGCAGGCTGGGTATGTTTTGCTATGCAATATGCTTTAATGTATAAAAACCTTCAAGAATCAATTGTATCTCAATAGAGACGAAGATGCAAATTGGAAACAGAATATGGTTGATCGAGGTGTTTACATGACTTATGATCTGTCATTGGTTGGGTTAAGCGCACGCTTTATGTAATACAAAATTACCCATTCCACATTTTTTCTTATAACCATCATGTCTGACAAATTTTTGGAAGTTGTATATAATATATGTTAATCGGCAACACCAACCTTTGCATGGTAGTTTACTCAATCTACACACTAACGCCATCTATGAAGATTGTACGCAATGAGTGAAATCCAGTTGTTCGTCTACAAGTATTTGTATATATTCAAAATGTTGTATAAAAACCTTAATGTTTTTTGTCAGTTAATTCCATTACCGGAATATTTTAATTAATAACTGTACATAAACTTTTAAATATAATGGGTTTGAGTAAAAAAACTGATTGCATGCATGATTAATTTATGAAACACTCACTCTGCTTGGTTAAGTATGTTTTAGTTGTGTTAATTTCAAAATCAATATGCAAATCTTTCAATCAACGATTTAATACAATCCACGGCTTACTGTTTCACTTCATTACCGAAACAAAAAAGCAAAATTTGCTTTCCATTTGGTAATCACTATTGGTATGAATAAATGATTATTGCAATCAGTGGAGTGCTGCCTAGTTTTATTGGATTTTATATAACTGTGCCATTTGCAATTGAAATGAAATTTAAAAAATTTTCAGATCAAAGTAAAATTAAATCTCTATTGAAAATATTTAAACAAAAATGTTAAAAAAAAGCATGTAAGTATTATAGAATAAATGCAGTAGAAATGAGATCTATTAGATGAATGTGTGGATACTATGTGTATGATAGAGTGTGGAATGAAAATATAAGAAGTGAATGCGGTGCGAATGATGGTGTTATGAACAAAATAATGAAAGGATCATTAAGATGGTTTGGACATATGGAAAGAATGAATGAAGAAAGAATGGTATAAAAATTATATGTTTACACTGTAAATGGAACCAGCAATAGAGGAAGACCGAGGAAAAGTGACATGATCAAATAAATCAAATATTGAAATTCGGCCATGTGAGGAGTCTGAGAAATCGACGCGCATGCATGACCCGATGTATGAATGTTGAGGAATCAAGAGAAATATGTCAGGAAAGAAAAGTGTGGCAGTCCATTCTTTCTGCCTACCACTTCGGTGAGACGGCGTGATGGTTAGTTAGTTAGTTAGTTAGGATGCAATAGAAGTCTGTTGGAAGAGACTGGAGATCCACCCTTACTGCATCCCTTTTCGAAAAAAATATGGGATGGTTAGTTAATTGGAAATTTCAAGACATCTTGTATTTGTCCTTATCCATCAGATAAGTGCGTAGGTGTGTCACAAATATAATGCTTTCTTTGAAACAATTCGTTAATTATAATTGGTCATTATACATTGTATTCAATTACTGGGCCCCACTAACGAGATGAAAATGGAGAGTAACATCAAAGTAGCGAACCAAAACGCTTTTAATTAAACTGATTTCAACGAATAAAGATGACAAGAGGTTTCACTTCAAACACTAATCATATAGTATGCGTATTAATTGATGTAATATTTTAAGTATTACTCGCTGAATTCTAAAAACACCCTGTGGCTTAAATTTCTTCAGTCCGTTATAAAAAATTTCATTTTATATTCCCTATTAACTAACTAACTAACCAACCATCACGCCGCCCCCCCGAAGGGGTAGGCAGAAATAATGGACTGCCTTACTTTTCTTTCCTGACAAATTTCTTTCGCTTCCTCAACATTCATAGATCGTGTCATGCACGCGCGTTGATTTCTCTGACTCCTCACATGGCCGACATTCAATATTTGATTTATTTGATCGTGCCACCTTTTCTTCGGTTTTCCTGTATTTCTGGTTCCATTAATTATACATCGTTAACGTATAACTTTTTTACCATTCTTTTTTCATTCATTCTTTCCATATATCCAAAACCATATTGATGATCTTTTATTATTTTGTTTATAACATTCGCACCGCATTCACTTCTTATATTTTCAATCGACACTCAATCATACACAGATGATCACATATTCGTCTTAAGAGATCTCATTTTTACTGCATTTATTCTACTTTCATCCTTCTTTTGCCAGTTCCATGCTTCTCTTCCATATATAAGGGTTGGAAGAAGAACACCATTGTGCACTTTCTTTCGTTTTATATATTCCATTTTTGGAGGCATGAGCAAAATAACCCTCGAACTAATTTTGTCGCACTCTCTTTAATTCAAAATATTCTAGTTCTTTTTTTGACGACATACGGGTTTATGCCTATTTATATTATGATGATGCATTTCATTATAACATGGGTCAAATCGACAAAAATCTTCTATAATCGACGTGCGTGTATGACTCGCTGTACGAATGTGGAGAAATCTAGAGAGGTGTGCCAGGATAGAGTAGTGTGGCGGTCCAGTCTCTCTACCTACCCCTACGGGGAAACGGCTTGATGGTTTGTTTTTATTGTTTTTCTTCTTCTTCTTCCTCAGTCTATTTCCGTCCAATTCTAGACAAAGGCCTCCTCCATTCGCTTCCATGCCACTCTGTCCTGTGCAGACTGCATCCAGGTTAGGTTAGGTTAGGTTAGGTTACATATATAAAAAAATATATGTAAAATAACAATTCTGTCATACGATTTAATCTTTTTTATTGTTTCTTTTTCTTCTTATTGTACGATGGCAGGTCCCCCTGACGTTGGCAATTACTTTAGCGAATACTTTTTCGCCACAATGATTTCCTTGGTAGTGTTACTGTAGTAATGTTTAGTTGCCTTATCCAGGGATTATCTGTAGAAGTCACCTTCCTCAGATGGTGAGTTTCGGTTTTGTGTCCCCGAAAATACGACATGCGTCATTTCTCTGTCTGTTATTAAGTAGGTATGTGATTACCCTGGTGGAAAATTAAGTGATAATATATATTTTTTTTATATGTATTCAACAGGTCGTTTTAGCCCAATTACTGTAAACAATTTATTTTATAGCTATTATATTGATTCTCGTGACATGTGATAGGTGGCCAATCTATCGCCATTTTATTGTCACGTGAATTCTTCACCAGACCAATGACAGTGTGACAATCACACTGCCATCGCCGGAAATTAAACCAGGAACCTTCGATATGAAAGTCAGAGCTCTGACCACTCTGCCACGAAGGTCGTTATTGCCCCGGACTAACGAGGATACACGAGATCATGAAGTTCACTGTGGGTCTTGCCGTTGTCATGCAAGATGGTGTAACCTGGAATTTTATAGGTACATACCTTCCAGCAGGTTATATTCCACCTATGGTAGATACTTTCAGTCATTTGAGTCCCAATGGGAAGAGCAATAAGTCTGCTGAAAGCTATCATCACGGAGATGGACGTCTTTTATATAAGTGAAAAACCGTTCAGAAGACAAATACTCTTCACTTTAGAGAATATCTTGTCTACCTAAAGTAGAACCATTTCCCATGCGTTCCTGGTATTTTATCGTAAACATTATATTTTAACTGTACTCAATAGATGCCTTAAACATTAATATTCTTTGTACTGTCTGTTGGGATAATAAACTGATTAGATTTGATTTGAATCCATAAGTACTGTATCCTATTTTTCTTTTCTCATCTCTAGCCATCTCTCCACTGCTAGATGTAGGCGTCTTCAAACATTCCCCATTTTCCTTTATCCCGCACGACTCTCATCCATCCATCTTACCCGACTAGAAAAATATCTTTTGCCCATCTTTTTGGGGTCGATCAATGCCCCCTTTTCCTTTCCATGGTCTACGCATATACTTTATTCCATATAGAGTATGTACTCGCACCTTCGTGGCCGAGTAGTAAATGCTAAGACTGCCTCACCCAAGGTTCTGGATTCAATTCCCAGCGATGGCGGTGTAATTGTCACATTGTCTTTGGTCTGATGTAGTTCATAGGTCAATTAAATGGTGATAGATAAGCTAATTTTTAAATGTACTTACTTTCTATGGCCATACAAATCTTGAAGAGTTTTAGCCTCCTTGATGATTTTCCGCCAAGCTCCTTAATCCTGCACCTTTTGCTCCCAGCAGTCTGATTTGCCTAACCTATCCAGATCAGCGAGAACATTGTCCATTAGGCGCTGTCTATGCCTTTTTAGAGGTCTTACTCCAGTCGGTCTAGACGCGTACAGGGTTCTGATTGCTCTAGTCTCTTCGGCTCGGCATACGTGCCCAATTCATGCTAGGCGACCGGCTCTCACGGTGCTCGTTATAAGGGACTGCTGGGTCATCGTACGGATCTCTTGGTTGGTCCTATGCCTCCAAGTTCCCGCTGCAACACCAGGTCATGAGATTTAATATTGCATTACCCTGAACATCGATTTGGCTCGCGTTGCAATGATGTATAGAGCGATTCAACAAATAACCATAATTATTATAATAATTTCTAACGATAATTCTTGATGTATTTTTATAACAAACTTTTTGTATTGAGGCATATGACCGGTTTTCTTTATTCACCGACTGATCTACACAAATAATTCAGGGCGACAGTTCTACAATGTTTTGGATTTCTATTTTGTACTCGTAATTAAATTAAAATTGACGCGAAATTCTGCTCACTTATCCCACCTTTTTATACAAGATTTTCTTTTGTTTTATTTTAGTACAAACGCTTACCTAATTGCTTTGGAAAAAAAATAACTAAAAAGTGTCTCAAGGCATTTTTTTTGTTATCAGAAATATTCGTATTTGTTTTTAATTTTGAAACATTGTTATTATACTTATTACAATATTATTGTTATGAGATTATTGTGACAGCTGTTTCGCCAACATATATTACATATATTTTATTTATTTAATTTGCATTACAAATTCAAAAGGTTTCCACTGCCTTAATAAACTGCAAAAGTTATATTAAGCTCAGATAATAAATTATTTATGTGTAACTAAAAACGACAATTGGGTGGTAGCGTAGGAGATAGAATGCTTGGCTCCTGATCCAGGGGACTTGGGTTGGAGCCTGGACACGACCAGATTCTTTCTTCATAGCTATTTTTTGCTCATATTAAAGATTGCATAATAAATTCTAATATCATTGATTAAAATCTTTGGCAAATCTGTATATGATAGAGTGAAAAATGCAAGTATAAGAAGTGAATGTGGTGCGAATGAAAGTGTTATGAACAAAATAAGGAAAGGGTCATTAAGATGGTTTGGACACATGGAAAGAATGAGTGAAGACAGAATGGTAAAAAAGGTATATGTAAACGGCGTGAACGGAGCTAGAAATAGAGGAAGGCCGAGGAAAACGTGGCACGATCAAATCAATCAAATATTGAATGTCGGTCACGTGAGGAGTCGGAAAAATCGACGTGCGTGCATGACAAGATGTATGAATGTAGAGGAAGCGAGAGACGTATGTCAGGACAGAACAGTGTGGCGTTCCATTCTTTCTGCCTACCCCTCCGGGGAGACGGCGTGATGGTATGTTAGTTAGTTAAAAATCTTTGGTATTAGTCTTTTTAAAAAAATTGCTTCTTAAAAATGTGGTCATTCATGGGTCTTAATATTGTTTAACTTACATTTTCATGTCTTCTTCTGCTTTATTTAGGAATGTGTCCTGTTATTTCTAGGAGCCTGTTCCTGGGATGTAGATGTCCAACTGTCTCGCCATATTTTGGGTGGTCTTCCGGAGTTCGACTTTCTGTTGGTTTGTTATTTGCCGCTATATTTATCACTCTTTCAGAACATGCTCTTTCCACATGATCTCTCCAGTAGCGTCTTCTCAGTCTTCCCCATCGCATTATCTTTATACTTTTAAAATATACGAACTGTTAGTTTTATTGTATGGAAGCAAAGCATGAAACTGGCAGAAGAAGGATGAGAGCAGAATAAATGTGGTAAAGATGAGGTCCCTAAGACGTATGCGTGCTAGAACGATATACGACAGAATCTCAAATGCTGATATAAAAAAGAAATGTAGAGCGGAAGAAGGTATTATGAACAAAATTATGAAAGGATCGCTGCGTTGTTTCGGACATAAGGAGCGCATTGGTGAAGAAAAAATGGTTAAAAAAGTATACGTTAACGATGTAAATGGAGTACGCAGTCGAGGTAGACCGAGTAAAACATGGCATGACCAAATCAATAATAAATTTTAAAGATGTTAGAAGCCGGAAGAATCAACGTGCGTGTATGACTCGCTATATGAATGTGGAGGAAACTAGGGAGGTATTTCAAGATAAAGTAGTGTGGCGGTCCATTCTCTCTGCCTACCCCTGCGGAGAAGCGGTGTGATGGAAGACGTTGACCAATCAAAATAACACACAATTATAAAATACTGAGAAAAAATGATACTATAGATAAAGTGTGCTTACAGTTGATATTACGAGTATTTTTAGCCTAATGATTACATCAGAGTGAAAATAGACAAAGTTGTAGTTCTCTTCCTCTAATATTACAACACTCCCATAAAATTTTAACTTTTAATTTGGAAAACTGTTATAATATAACAATTGATTTATTGAATACAGTGCGAATGAAAGTGTTATGAACAAAATAATAAATGGATCATTAGGGTCCTTTGGACATATGAAAAAAAATAATGAAGGAAGTAAATGTATACGACTTGAATGTTACTAGAAATAGAGGAAGACCGAGGAAATCGTGACATAATCAAATCGAATATCAATTGTTGGCCCGATGAAGAGTTGGAGAAATTGACGTGCATGCATGATACGACGTAAGAATGTTGAGGAATTGAGAGAAGTATGTCGGGAATAAACATGGAGCGGTCCATTATGTTTGCATACCGCTTCGGGGAGATGGCGAAATCGTTTGGTAGGTAAACAGTTGTTTATTTAAAATCTATGAAATAAACGCAATAGCTGTTTCAAATCAAATCAAATCAGTTTATTAACTCAAAAGACATTACAAACAGGAAAATGTTTGATGCATCGCGGGGTTACAAACAACCATTTAGTTTGTTATACTTGATGACGCAAACATGGGTTGGCAAAACAGCTGTCGCCTTATTCTAAAATATATTGTTGTTTTAATTGTATCTCAATAGAGACGAAGACGTAAACTGGAAACTGAACATGGATGATCAAGGTGTTTACAGGACTTATGACCTGTCATTGGTTGGGTTAAGCGCACGCTTTATGTAATTACAACATTCCCCATTCCACCTTTGTTATTGTGATCATGCATGACAAATTTTTGGAAGATGTATATATACTTCAAAATCCATATTTATCTTCACGTGGCAGTTTCAGTCAGCCATCTATGTAGATTTGGTTGCACTAGTGAATTTTTTCAAGAATTAACCTATACAACCGACCCACTAACGCCATCTATGGAGAATGATTTTCGGCATTTAGCAAACTACCTTATTAACACAATGTGAAGGCTGTTGACCAACATATTGTTAGAAGCCGCTAGGAGTATTATTCCATTCTATATGCCAAAGAATTTTGACCAGAATATTTGAAGACCAAATATTTGTGAATGTATACTTATACCTGTATACAAATCCTGGATTTACACCAAAGTATATATTGTTGTTTTAAATATTGAAGTGTAATTGTTTTTCCACCAAAAAAATAGATCATAAATTTTTCTTTAAAGATACACGTGTGAGCTTTCTGCAACCTTAATATCTATTTTTTTGGAATAAATGAAACATGAAATGAATTCAAATAATAAATTTGAGCCATTTCCCAGGTACAACACTCCGTTACCTCGGAGAATATTCGAGAAAATCCTTATTACGCGCCATGCAACATGAAATATTGCTAAGAAGATTAGGACAAATAAAGAAAATCTGTTCTGGCAGTGTCTACTGCACTCAAAAAACAACGAAACAAGGAAATATTTTCTCTTGTCTCCTTATGAAACATGGGCTACCCCCATTTGTATTACTCGAAATCTCTGCAGGAAATTCTTGGGGTAAATTTTCAAGCGCAAATAGGGGTGTAATAAAAAATATGTCATAATCATCATTTTCAGGAATATCTTTCGTTTTCTTAATACCTTATTAGGATTGTTTATGTTTAAATAATCCATCTATTTTGCCGTTAAAAAAAAACTATTAATTGTATCTCAATAGAACCAAATATGTCAATTGTTTTTTGGAAACAGAATATGGTGGTCGAGACGTTTACAGGACTTATGACCTGTCATTGGTTGGGTTAAGCGATCGCTTTGTGTAATACATCATTCCTCATTCCGCCCTTCTTACGACCACCACGTCTGACAAATTTTTGAAAGATGTATATATGCTACTATATTGAGAAACACTTCACATATATTAATTCAATTTACATTAGCGCCATCTATTAAGATAAGATGTAAGATATTCTAGATATTCTGTTTCCAAAAACAATTTACATCTTCGTCTCTATTGAGATACAATTAAACCAAAAAGAAAAATGTAAAAAGACTGTCACAATATCACAATTAAATTAAAAGAATATAACAATTAAAATTTTAATTGTATCTCAATAGAGACGAAGACGCAAACTGGAAACTGAACATGGATGATCAAGGTGTTTACAGGACTTATGACCTGTCATTGGTTGGGTTAAGCGCACGCTTTATGTAATTACAACATTCCCCATTCCACCTTTGGTATTATGATCATGCATGACAAATTTTTGGAAGATGTATATATACTTCAAAATCCATATCTATCTTCACGTGTCAGTTTCAGTCAGCCATCTATGTAGATTTGGTTGCACTTGTGAATTTTTCAAGATTAACCTATACAACCGACCCACTAACGCCATCTATGGAGAATGATTTTCGGCATTTAGCAAACTACCTTATTAACACGATGTGAAGGCTGTCGCCTAACATATTGTTAGAAGCCGCTAGGAGTATTATTCCATTCTGTATGCCAAAGTATACATTCACAAATATTTATAACAATTAATTATATTTTGTCACGACAGCTGTTTCGCAAACGGATGTTAGCATTGTCAAGTATTACGATCAACTAAAAAAGACATCAGAAAGACATAGTTTATGTACAAAATTATTCGGATTACTCTAATTCAAATCCAGCAGAATAGACAAGGTAAGGTCATCCTCAGCCAATTAGATATTGAATTGTATTCCCAAATTTTTATTTTATAACCAACTGTGAAAAGTTTAAAGGATTTTTTCTAGGAATTAGCTCATTCATTCGGATTAATTAACTAACTAACTAACTATCTAACCAGCACGACATTTCCCCGGAGGGGTAGGCAGAGAGGATGGATCGCCACAATGCTCTGTCCTGGCATACCTCTAGGGATTCCGCTACATTCATACATGCACGCACCGTAGCCGCCTTTTAGTAATTGATTAATTTGGTGATGACATGTTTTCGTCGGTCGTCCTCGGCTTCTTTTTCCACTCACGCTACTTGTGTACAACTTTTTAACCATTCTTCTCTTTCTTCTATATTCGCCATTACTTTGTGTTGCGGATTCATATTTGAATTACTTTTTGATAACTTTGTATCACAACACTTTATTACACTTTTCACAGACATGTTTCGGGACACAGAAGCCCCTTCTTCAGTGTGTACAAATTTTAACAGCTAAATGAGACAAAATCGTTACTTATATACTAAATAAAATTAAAACGGTAAAGGAGGAGTGGGGGTGGTTCCAAGAAATAGTGTTAATTACATTTTAGCCGGAATAATGGGACAGGGGAAATAAATCTAGTATCGGACTGGAAGTTAAATTAATTTGATTATTTATAATTTCTTCTTTATTTTTTATCGACTTTTTTATTTCTAGGATTTCAAGGTTATTTAATGTTACTTTTCTATTACTGATATGCAAAAGTTTTGCATTTCCCCTATCCCATTATTCCGGCTAAAATGTAATTAACACTATTTCTTGGAACCACCCCCACTCCTCCTTTACCGTTTTAATTTTATATAGTATATAAGTAACGATTTTGTCTCATTTAGCTGTTAAAATTTGTACACACTGAAGAAGGGGCTTCTGTGTCCCGAAACATGTCTGTGAAAAGTGTAATAAAGTGTTGTGATACAAAGTTATCAAAAAGTAATTCAAACGTTCTTCTCTTATCCATTCGTTCCATGTGTCCAAACCATCTCAAGGATCCTTTTTTAATTTTATCCATGATGCAGTCATCTGCCTTACATTTCTCTCTTATTTCATCGTTCGGTATTCTATCATACAACGTTTTCCCGCACATTCTTTTTAGTGATCTCATTTCTACGGCGTTTATCCTGCTTTCATCCTTCTTTTGCCAACTCCAAGTGGATTAATTTTTAAATCGATGTAGGATTAAGTGTATAGAATTCCATAATGATGTTTTTAAAATAAACAAAAGTTGTTTAAAAAATAGAAGATGTCCTTATAAGACGAAACACGTGTCGTAAATATTTCATATCACTTATAGAATTTTTAGTTATTCTATTTTTTTAAAAACTTTTGTTTATTTTAATAACAGAATTAATTTTTCATGGATAAAGCTAAAAACTGTAGCAAAAAGTTCAAACGCTGCGCCCTATATAATCAAACTTTGAAAACTAGCTTAAATATACCAGAAGGGATGGTCACGAATACCTGTGGTAAAAATAATTTATTGAATTTTCGGGATAGCCCTACCTTGCAGTAGTCGAAAGCACGTAACCATACTGAGATAGGTAGAAAAAATGCGCTGACGTCGTCGTCCTGTTCGCTTTGTAATGGAAAATAGAAAAAGTGAATTCACTGTGCGGTTTGGTGATTTAGTGTCGTTTCAAATGCTTGGGCGACCCGTTTTCTCATTTCTTATTTTGAATCAAGAGTGCTTTGCCGATTTAATCATTTTAAAGTTACTTTACTTTCAATTAACTTACTATTATTTTACTATCATTTGAAAGTTTACTATTATATTTACTTACTATCATTTTAATGTTAATTTATTTTCAATTAACTTACTTTTATTTTACTATTAAGTTTACTATCATATTAACTTACTATCATTTTAAAGTTACTTTACTTTCAATTAACTTACTATTATTTTACTATCCTTGAAAGTTTACTATCATATTAACTTACTATAATTTTAATGTTACTTTACTTTCAATTAACTTACTATTATTTTACTATCATTTGAAAGTTTACTATCATATTAACTTACTATAATTTTAATGTTACTTTACTTTCAATTAACTTACTATTATTTAACTATCATTTGAAAGTTTACTATCATTTTAACTTACTATCATTTTAAAGTTACTTTACTTTCAATTAACTTACTATTATTTTACTATCATTTTAACATATTATCATTTTAAAGTTACTTTACTTTCAATTAACTTACTAAACTAACTAACTAAGGAACTAACCATCACGCCGTCTCCCCGAAGGGGTAGGCAGAAATAATGGATTTCCATACTTTTCTTTGCTGACATATTTCTCTCGCTTCCTCAACATTCATACATCGTGTCATGCACGCGCGTCGATTTCTCTGACTCCTCACATGGCCGACATTCAATATTTGATTTATTTGATCGTGCTACGTTTTCCTCGGTCTTCCTCTATTTCTGGTTCCATTTACATCGTTAACATATAATTTTTTTACCATTCTTTTTTCATTCATTCTTTCCATATGTCCAAACCACCATAATGATCCTTACATTATTTTGTTCATAACACCATCATTTGCACCGCATTCACTTCTTATATATTCATTCGACACTCTATCATACACAGAGTATGCACACATTCGTCTAACAGATCTCATTTCTACTGCATTTATTCTACTTTCATCCTTCTTTTGCCAGTTCCATGCAGCGCTTCCATACATCAGGTATTAACTTACTATTTATTTAATAAATTATTAAATATTGTATTTTTTACAGCACAAGAGTAAAAACTGTTAAATTTTATTTCTAAAAACGAAAAAAAAATTATCATTTCAACTTTTTTAGATTAATTAGTCAAATCTCAATATTGTTAAGTTTTAATACTTTTTATATTTTAACTTTCACTTAAGTATGCTTATAATATGTTATAACTAAAATACGATATTGAAATTTTTACCAAAAAAGCCGTAATTTGTTATTTGTTCGATGTATAAATTTTATATAACTTCAAATAAGTATACGAGTATTTACTGGCTCTCATTATATTCAAAAGAGCCACTCATTTCATAAAAATGAGAATTTTTTCGCGATCCTCTCATATTATATCGAATAAATAAATAAATAAAAACTAACTGTTGGCATTTGAATTTCCATAACACAATTTAATTTTTCTGTTATAAAGTACCCACGACGAAAACAATTGTTTTTTTTAATAATATAAATTTGAATTTAATTTACTTAGAACAATCACGTCGTCTCTCTGGAAAGGTAGGCAGAAATAATGGAACACTATACTGTTATTTTCTGACATACATCTCTAGCTTCCTCAAAATTCATCATCGTGTCATGCACTTATGTTAATTTCTCTAAATTTGGAGATATTAATATTTAATTGATTTGATCCCGCCACGTTTTCCTCTATATTTAGTTACATTTATGACGATTACATGTACTTTGAATTTTGGGAAAATCCGTGTAGCTCGTCTTTTTGGACCGACGTTTCGGAGATCATTGCAGTCTCCATCTTCAGGTTGGTTATAAATGTGTGGTGGGTAATGTATGTTTTACTCCTTCTATGCTGTGCCGTGTCGCCGGCAGTATGTTGGGAGTGAGTCTCGGAGTTAATTGCGCGCATTATTTATATTTGGTTAATACTAAAATAAATTAAAATAGTGTTTCTTGTTTTAACTTTGTACACAACACACACTTTATTACAAAGATAAAAAAATAAAAAAATAAAATTATATTTCGGACACAGAAGTCCCTCAGTGATATATGGTTAATATTACAAATATTTTTAAAATGTAGAAGCAATTCAAATTTATAAATCCGGTTTAATCTCTGTTCTACGTTATTCTAATGTTTACTTTGATTATTATTGAAAGATTAGAAAGCACATATTTAAATTATATTTTTAAATGCTACATTACCATTAAAACTTGGTCGATTTGAGCATTTTTACATTACAAATTCAATTTATATAAATTTGAAATGTACTAGTTCGTCCTGGGACATTAATAATTAATATATATTTAAAGTCAATACGGTACGCTTTGGTTGTGATATTTTTATACAATTTTCTTTCAAATACTAGCTTACGAACATTTATTGTAGGTTTTAAAAGAGAAAAATCGTCCATTAAACAAAATAAAAATGTTAATTATGAAATGTCTAGACTTTCAAATGACTCTGTATCGTCATAGTTTAGCTTTTTTCAGTTATTTTAGATAAAAACAGTTTAATAAAAGATTCGCTTTACACAAAGTAAAAAAATGTGCTCTCTTGTGAATAAAATATAAGATCGTAAGATGGAGGTCTACTCCGAAACATGTCGTGATATTTAATATTTAAGTGGAAAATAAACAACTTTATTTTTCAATTCCAAAGAGATCATAAATATTTACATTCGTTAATACAGTTTTCATATTTTCGTGAAGTCATATTTATTTAAAATAATAATACACTTTTAATATTTGTAACTAAACCACTTTATTTGTTAACACAAAATGGTTTCGCTCCCGTCAGAGCCTTGTCATGATGAGAGAATAAACTTAACATAAAATCAGAGAACAACATATAAAAAAGATTATAAGATGGAGGAAGAAATAGGAGTACAAAAAAGTGTGCGCGAGGACGAATAGGATGTTAGAACGGCGAGTCATGATCATTTGGGAAAAAGTGTGAAGAATTTCTAAATAAGATTCTAGTGGCGGACAGGAGAGTTCAATTTTTATTTTTTATTTTTATGGGAATATTTAATATTAGTTTGATTATCATTATAGTTAAGGGTACATTATTGTTAAGAAAGCCCTTAATAATAATCTACCCTTAATTAATAATCTAATTATTCTTTCCCATAGCCCCATTTTAACCATGTTTCCTATTGTAAAGTGGTTCAGATACAAATGTTAAAAGTGTATTATTATTTTTATTTAATAATGTCACACCACAAATTAAGTGCTTCATACAAAAGTTCATATTAATTTGATTTTGAAGAAATTTCTATATATTATATTATATAATATTATATATAGTCATTTATGTTTAATAGATATACTAAATATATTATATATATTACATATTTTTCTATTAGATTATTATTCTTGATGATTACTCATGTCTTTCAATATCTAGATTTTAATTATTATACTATTGAACTAAACAAAAAATAAAATGCAATAAATTTCAATGAGAGTGAGAATGAGACTCGTTAATATAACTATTTAACTTTTTTTTGGATGCTTATTTTTAATAATAAAATAATAAAATTGAACCCATAAAAGAATGAATGAAGAAAGAATGGCAAATAAAATATAGTTAACGTTGTTTACGTAATTAGAAATAGATAAAAACCGAGAAAAACATGTCACGTTTAATAAATCAAATATTGAATGTCGGCCCAAGTAAAGAGTCGGAGAAATCGGCGTGCGTGTGTGACACGATAAACGAATGTTGAGGAATCGAGAGATGTATGTGTAAGAACAGTGTGGTAGTTCATTTTTTCTCCTTATACTTTCGGGGAGATGGGCGTGTTGGTTAATTAGTTCGTTACTTATGTATTGAAACGAAATTCTATTTTAAGATTTCTTTGTGCTAAAATTGTAACAATTATGCCTTATTAAATATATATCAGTTGAATACTTATTATGAAGTTTTCTTTTTATTTTCTAATTTTCCAAAAATGAATCAGTAAAATAGTTATATTGAAGGAAATGTAAATTTCGTTCCAATAATATTTTTTTTTGTCATTTGTTCAGTTCGTTTAAAATTAAAATAAAGATACATATTGAAAGACAAAAGTAATCATCAAGATGAATAATCTAGTTCATTCTTTTTTCCTACCATTCGGGGAGACGGCGTATTGTTACTTTTATTTTATTTTATTTATTTATTAAGGGTAACATACAGCGTTATTAATAACATATCTATAATAATAATTAAATAAAACGATGTTTTTTAACTACTTCCACTTTTGTCTTTATTTAGACAGCGACCGGTTTCGCCAGACTCGCTGGCATCGACAGACTGGTAACACTATTGTAAACTTAGTCCTTTATATACATACAGATCAGGGGTGGTAAACATGATTCTATACAAAAATAATCTTCATATATTTATGTAAATTTTTTCTGAATTTAACTATTGGTATTACAGGTATTCTTGGAGGTTCGTGTTTAATACAATGGGTTTTAATTTTTATAACATATATATAAAATAAAACATTTAGAATAATTAAAGTAAGGCCAATTACATGCTACCACAAACATTAAATAATAGTTAACAGTTAACAAATGACAGTGTGAAACGAGATTGAAGTTAAACTAAGACAAAATGAAGCTAGATGTAATATTTAAGAGCTAAAATACTAATAGTACTGGAAAAAATATTAAAATACATAAAAAAGTAATATATTATAATATCACGTAACATCGTAGTCACATCCACGGCGAAATTTTGCTCCGGGCATTTTTTTTAAATTTCACTCGTTCAAATGGAAAAAATCAATGTCTCCAAAATGCCCTTTGTAGTTGTCACAGATTCGATATAATGCCGCGCTCTGAGCGTAGTAAGTGCGATAATATTTCTGAGGTATCTCTACATGAGGGAGTATGGTAGCTATCCGTGGCTCTATCCCACGGTATTTCTTCTGGGAATGCTCGGAACCAATTATTTGCAGCTTCGAAGAGATGGACATCTAATAACCCATTTCTTCAGATTAATTAGGGGATACTTCGAGAACTCGGCCGTACTGGGGGATGTTGGTCTTTTTGTCCCCGATAGATATCTCCGACAGCGACAGCACAGATTGTTTTACCTACCGGCCGCCAGAACCAATTTGCCTCTGGTGACACCGGTGGGAAGAGCAATTAGTCTGCTGAACGCGGTCTCCTCGGAGATCGACGTCTTTCATGTTAGTGAAAGTACGTTCAGGGGGCAAATACTATTGACTTTAGAAAGTATCTTGTCTTCCTAATGTCGAACCATCTCTAATGCGTTCCTGGTACTTTGTTGTATTTTTATCTTTGTTGTATATTTATATACCTGTACTTAATAGATGCCTTAACCCTAAAAGCCTAATCTACGCCTGCGAGGCGTACACGCATTCGAAAATTCTTTGTCTCTTTTTAACGGTTGAAGCTAGCCCCACGTGCTTTTTAGCCAACTCAGTGGCCGATAGGAACTAGCGGAAGGTTCCTGTGTCGTTAAGGTATGTCCCGCCACTTTTGACTTATTGAGGTACTGCACGCCTGCGAGACGTATGTTTAGGCTTTGTGTAACTTTGTACTTAGTTTATACGATTTAACTTTTATTAATTTTTCGTGTATTTTATATCTTTCTTTGTCATTTTTTTTAGATAACAATATGTCACGGTTTAATAACTTAGACAGTGGCGATATTTTGCAAATTTTACACGAGGAAGATCATTTATCTTTGGGAGATTCGGCTTCTGAAGTCGAGGATAACGAGATTATTGAAGACCACAGAACCAAACAACCCGGATAAATACGGCATCAAATGTTCGACGATGTGTGATGCAACCTCCAAATATATTATTGACGCTGATCCATATTTAGGCAGGAGCACAAATACTGGAGGGATGCCACTTGGCGAATATTATATGAAGAAATTGTCGACGACTATTCATGAATCGAACAGAAACATAACTTGCGGCAATTGGTTTACATCTGTTCCTCTAGCCAAAAACTTATTACAACAACCTTATAATTTGACCATAGTGGGCACTTTACGATCGAATAAACGAGAAATCCCAGAACAATTGAAAAATTCGAAATCTCGGCCTGTTGGTAGCTCTATGTTCTGTTTTGATAGCCCCCTGACACTGGTATCGTATAAGCCCAAACCGGCAAATATGGTTTACCTCTTATCCTCCTGCGATGAAAATCCAGTAATTGATGATTCAAGTGGCAAACCTAACATGATTATGTTCTACAACCAAACCAAAGGCGGGGTAGACTCATTCGACCAAATGTGCTCCTCAATGTCGTGCAGCCGCAAGACTAATAGATGGCCTATGGGTGTATTTTATGGAATTTTAAACATGGCCTTTGTAAATTCTACTCTAATTTGTGGCCAACATGATCAGGAACAATAAAAAACCATTGAACAGAAGAGAATTTATAAAGCGACTCAGCACAGATTTGGTTACGCCTTGGATGGAGAAGAGACTTTAAGCACCGACTTTGAAACAATCTTTACGAGACAATATAAGTCAAATTCTCATAAAAGCTACAAATTCAAGTAATGAACATCAAGCAGAAGAACCAGAGTCAAAAAAACGTAAATATTGCGCATTTTGTTCGTACAAAAAAAAAGAATGTCAAAATGAGTGTGCCGTAAATGTAAAAAGTCAGTATGTAGTGAGCATAAAGTTGATGTGTGTGTAGACTGCATTTAAATTATTACTGGTCACTTAAAGTCTGATTGTGTTTAATGTGTGTCCTAAGAAGGAGATTTAAAAAAAAATACTGAATAGTTTATATTAAAAAATATATGTTTTAGTTGATTTTTCAGAAGTCTTTTTTTTGTTTGAGAATTTAACAATAATATTAAGTTTCTTTATAATAAAGAGCTGTGATCGTATTTAAATTGATAACAATGATTTTATTGTTAGTTTATTTCCTAACCTACATTCCCTTAAAATAATTTACCTAAAATAGGTATATTTTTGCCTACAGACTGTCATTTATATGTGTACGTCTCTGAGACGTATGTTTAGGCTTTGTGTACCTCTTATATAGATAATGCTTCTAGGGTTATACATTATCCTGTTTATAATGTCTATTGAGTTAATAAACTGATTTGATTTGATAAACGAAAGATGGAAAAATTGGCTCGCGGTGTCTCGTGTAAGACATGGGTATTTAGTGACAATTTTCTGAGAAGCTCAGAATTGTCAATTTGAAATTGAATTATTTTATAAAGCAACATCATATTATGAAGAGTACGTCTATTTTCAAGAGAGTTCAGGAAGTGAAAAATTAGGGCATATTAGTTATACTTAGGTAAATTAACGTTTTGTTTCCGTTTCAAAATATTGAGAATTTCTATTAAGATTAATGACAATCAGGAAACGAAAGTAGTATCTACGTAGGATACAAGTTAAGTAATAAATTAAATTGAAGTGTTAAATGATTATATAAGAATAGAGCCACCAAATATCCTTTCAACTCTTTGCTTCCGCTCGTAATTTGGCAAGAAAGGGGTCAGCGCCTTCGGGCTAGGAAGAATTTTACGATTCAAAGGCGAGTTGTTTTACAGCTTTAGTTAACTGGATATAAAATAACGAGAAAATTGTTGTCCTCAACCCTCGAGCGAGATTAGATGCTGGAGTTATAACAGCTACTTATGGCCATGTAATTAGATTCTTGATAATGGCTCCGAGCTTTTGTTTTATACCCGCCTTCGCCGCCGGAATGAACTGCAGACGATCTCGGATCTCATTAATAATTGCTTTATTAAATTTGCTCTGTTTGTACTTTTACTACATTTGAAATTGTTTAATAATGGCGGTAAAGTCAAAGCTTTACTTGTGACGTAAGTGGTACTTGGAAGCTCATTTCTTCCGTTTAGAGAAGATATGGTAGCTTAACAAGCATAACATATACGAGTATAACGGCTCTGTAGAAATCAAAGTGCTTGTATAATTGCACCTAACCTCAGTAATTATCTATATATGATTCTATAACATCTCCCGATGTCTAAATACACACATACAGTGAAAACTTATGTGAGTTTATTATGTTTAAGATACCCGAGTTAATGTAACAAAATATGATAATTATGGCAATTGAAATGGTTTGGTAATGGGTAAAATATCCGAAATATAGTAAAGCGTTTCTTGGAATCAATTAACGAATTTTATGACAATTAACAATGCTTGTACATTTGAAGAATACTAATTGAAGTTAAATGATTATTAAAGTTATTAATATAGATTAAAATAAAGTGTTTTGTTACCAAAACACATTTATACCTTTATTAATGAATTAGTTATTTTTAATTTTACAATTATAAATTGAAGTTGTCATCGCAAATAAAAACCAATCCAAAAAAGCTAAAATAGCAGCGCACAATGGTGTTCTTGTACCGACCCTTATGTATGGAAGCAAAGCATGGAACTAGCAAAAGAAGGATGAAAGTAAAATAAATGCAGTAGAAATGAGATCTCTTAGACAAATGTGTATATATATACTCTTTTTATGATAGCATCGAATACAAATAAAATAAGTGAATGCGGTGCAAATGACGGTGTTATGAACAAAATAATGAAAAGATCATTAAGTTGGTTTGGACACATGGAAAGAATGAATGAAGAAAGAATGGTAAAAAAAGTATATGTAAACGATATAAATAGAACAAGAAGTAGAAAAAGACCAAGGAAAACGTGTCACGATCAAATAAATCAAATATTGAATGTCGGCCATGTTAGGAGTCAGAGAAAACGACGCGCGTGTATGGCACGATATATGAATGTTGAGTAAGCGAGAGAAATATGTCAGGAAAGAAAAGAGTGGCAGTCCATTATTTCTGCTACCCCTTTGGGGAGACGGCGTGATGGTCAGTTAGTTAGTTAAATTAAAACCACAAATAAGCTGCTTCATGCGATAGTATTTTATTTTATTATAAAGTTTTCTTCACTTCCGTCATTTTGATTGCGTTCACTTAAACAAGCAAAGCTCGTTTCAGTCAACCTGAGCATAAAACTAGTACACATTTGTGTAGATTAGTTGGCTAAAATAACCCTGTTTTTTATCCTTTGAGAGCAGTCACAAACTTACCCGAGTGTGGAACTACTGACATAAATTTCCCACTCGGTTAAGCTGTTCTGCCGTTGGATTTATTAGCGGAGTTTTCTTTTCCCCTGCAGCCTTATAAAGGGCGCTTTTCTCATAGGAAACGAGAATAATTTCATAAAACACTTAATTACGTGAGTAAAATATATGAAAACAATTATGTATAATATTACGGATATAAATTAAGCTTATAAGCGGCAGAGGTTGCTTTATCATTTGCTTTCTGAATAATTAAAAATCTATTAAAAAGTCTAAGGTTAAACTAACTAACTAACCATCACGCCGTCTCCCCGAAATGTTAGGCAGAAATAATGGACTGTCACCTTTTAACCGATGCAGCACTCCATCCTTCTCTTTTCGCCCCGCGGGAGACGCGGTGTGATGGGTTGCGAACCTCATCGTCACCAATAGGCATCTCCCACGTACACTTCGATCATCCAAAATCCACAAAATAAATCTAAAACAAATCATTTAAAATACAATGATATTCAATAACAAAATAAAAATATTTTAATACATGATGTTCATTTTAGAGGGTGCACTTGTTGACATGGACGATCCGGACTTTTGTGTTTATTTAATTTATGTTACACTCATCCACCGTTTTTGTAAATTAGCTGCAATTAGGCACTTAAAGCAATCTTACACCAGCAAGAACTTTAAAATAATATTAAAAAAATTATTCAAATTGTCATCGAAACAAATGAAAAATTTATTTTTATACCTGTCAGAATTCTTTATATAAACGAAAAAACAAGGTAATGATTTTTGAAAATAAGAAAACATGACAGTCTGCAACATACGCGAAATGGTGAAAATCTGGAATATATATATGAGTTTGTATTGTGTATTTAGGTAGTATGTTAACAAAGGATTGACAAGTGGAGAAGGATATTGAAATTAGGGTTGGGGTAGGCAATTAAGTGATTGATGCACTTAAAGTTGTCATCGCAAACCTAAAACCATCCAAAAAATCTAGAATGGCAGTGCACAATTGTGTTCTTCTGCCGACCCTTATGTACGGAAGCTAAGCATGGATTTGGCAAAAGAAGGATATAATATAATTAATGCATTATAAATGAGATCCCTAAGACAAACGTGCGTGCATGACACGATGTATGAATGTTGAGGAAGTGATAGAAGTATGTCATAGCCCTAATGTTTTTTCTAATTTCTTCTTCACCCTGGCGTAGGCCTCTCTGTCCTGTGCTAGACGGAACAACTCCCCCATCCCCCCAACTCCGGTCCATTCCTTGATATTCTCGACCCAGGACATCTGGGGTCTTCCCGCACCGCGCCTACCCCTGTTCTTCCCTTTTATGGTAAGGTGCAGCAGATCGTATTTCTCGTTGCGGAGAATGTGTCTTAAATATGCCATCTTTCTAGACTTCACATCAGACAACAATTATTTTCCTACTCCTGCTCTTTGTAGCACCTGATTGTCGGTGACCATATCAGTCCATGAGATTCGCAAAATTCTGCGATGGAGCCACATTTCAAGTGCTTCTATATGGTTTATTGTGTTCACTTTGAGGGTCCAGATCTCCACTACGTATAGTAATATGGACCAAATATAGCACTTCACCATCATCTGTCACAATTTAATGTTAATGTTGTCATTGCAGAAGAATGGTCTCATATTATTGAATGCGGCCCTCACAATCTCTATTCTGCACCTCACTTCTTTTTCGGGATCGACGTTGTCTGCTATAACACTTTTTTCATACACTTTACCTATTTTTACGTTAAATAAAATTTAATAATAAATTTGAGGGAAGAAAGGTCACGTAGCAGTCGGAGAAATCGACGTGGGTGAATGGCACCATGTATACATATAGATGAAGCTATAAATAACCCATCTATTCTTTCAGCCTTGCTTCATTATGCAACAGCTCTCCCTCAAAATGATTGGTTTTGTCATTAGAAACGCCAAGATCTTTCGTAATATTCAGGTGCTGAAGTTGTTGTATAGCTCTCTGGTGAGAAGTAGGTTGGAATTTACGAGTAGTTCCTTTATCTGGGCTCAGCATGAGGTGCGATATTCCCTGATGGTGGAGAGGGTGCAGAAGAATTTTCTACGATGCCTCTATCTTAGGGAGTATGGATATTACCCGTGTGGCTACCAATTACTCGGCAGGCGACGAGACATTCAGAAGGGTGTTCACTTATTTCGACTGATAGACGGTTGTATACACAACTCAGAAATCCTGCGAGATGTAGATCTGTTCGTCCCTGATAATTATCTTCGACAAATAGACCATAGATTGTTTTATCTCCTACGATGCAGAACCAATTTTCCAATGGTTATGCCAGTAGGTAGAGCAATATTTTTGCTAAATCGTGTCACCTCGGAGGTCGACGTATTTATTGATAGTGAATCTGAGGGAGGCGCTGTCTCTGTCATTGGTATAATTGTGAGTTCATCATATTATTTCATTATGTGTTATTTGCTGTTGTATCTCAAACTTTTTGTTAATAATATTATGAATTGTTGTTGGTGTTGAGGATTGTAGTTCTGTGATGCTTTTGATATGTTTAAATAAATTAATGAAATGAAATGAGACGGCATGAAGTTGAAATTGTACTATAATGTAAATTCAGGAAACTCGTTAATATGTACTCGTATTTATGTTATAATTGAGAAAATTAATGAGCTAAATGACGTAACACGACGGAAATCGTTTACCTGATTAGTTTGATGTATTTCTATACATCATTGTTTCCACGTAACTTGAATGTTTTATCATTTTGGAGTACTGATTTGCATTACTGATGACGTACTCGTATATATTTTGATGAACAGTTCTCTCATATTGTTAATCACTTTTTTGGTATTTTAATAACTAACTAACCGTCACGCCGTCTCCCCGAAAGGGTAGGCAGAAATAATGGACTGCCACACTTTAACTGATGCGGCACTCCATCCTTCTATTTTCGCCCCGCGGGAGACGCGGTGTGATGGGTTGCGAAACTCATCTTCACCAATAGGCGTCTCCCGCGCACACTTAGATAGTCCAACATCCACAAAATAAATCTAAAACAAATAATATAAAATACAATGATATAAAATAAAATAACAAAATAAATATAATTTAACACATGAATTACTAAAAATGTTTTCTAATATTATTATTTATTCTTTCATGAACAATGATGTTAATCTTTTGGTATTTTTGAATAGTATAATCATGTAACGATCATTACTGTGATATTCGTATAGTTTTATTTACCTTATCATTTATTTTGAAAATAAAATAATAAACCGTTAAATTATGAAACTCTGTTTTTATGTATCACAATTCTATTTTTATTTTTCGCGAAAGCTGTTTCGTCAACCTATTTTGACACCATCAGGTGTTACAATAACATATCAACTGTTAAATTTTCGTGATATTTCGAACCATTATATGATACATAAAAACAGTGTTTTATAATTTAACAGCTTATAATGTTGAAGTATCTTAATGTTTCGGCCAAAACAATGACTATTTGATTATAATGAAGCTTAGTAATTAGATTAGTTTTTATTATTGAAAAAAATGATTCCAAAACTCTTAACTTACTAACTAACCATCACGCCGTTTTCCTAGGTGAGTAGACAGAGAGGATGAATAGCCACACTGTTCTATCCTGACATAGCTCTTGCGCCTCTTTACATTCACACACAGTGACACGCACGCTCGTCTATAGTTGCGACTTCGATTTTGACCGGCTTTCAGTAATTGATTAATTTGGTCATGTTATGTCTTCCTTGGCCTTCTTCAACTTTTTTTCTTTTCACACTACCTGTACAAATCATTTTGACTATCTTTTCTTATCCATTTGTGATATATGTCCAAACCATCTTAATGGCCATTCGTTAATTTTATTTAGAACGCATTCATCCACCTTAAAATCCATTGTGTTTTTCCGCACATTCTTATTATTGATCGCATTTTTCCTACTTTCACTATTCTTCTTATAACTCCAAGTTCACTTTCATACATTAGGGTCAGCAATAGAACCTCATTGTGCACTGCCATATTTGCTTTAGTCGATATATTGTTTCTTGAACAAATATATCATATTAAATTTCATATTAAATAATTAATACAAATGAAAACAAAAACTTTCTGTAATATCTCAAATATTTCTTCGTAGTCCATTGTTTTGCCCGATACACTATGATACTTAAACATTATAAAATTTACAACCCTGTTATAATATTGCTTTTTTTAATTATGTACTTCTTGAGAATATCGCGACAGCTGTTTCGCCAACAATGTTTTTATGATCGGTAAAGTAAAAAGTTGTGATATTATAAGTGTTGTTAATTTAGAGCGGTTAGAATGCTGAAACCCCAAGACAATCGGCCTGTTGAGCTCCGTTGGTAACATGTATGATAGGGTATTGATAGAAAGAGTGAGAAAGATGACTTCCGGGAAGATTTGAAATGTGCAGTGAGCTTTTATGTGTGGACGTGGATGTATGGACCAGATTTTTGTACTCCGCAAACTAACATATAAGTTTTTGGCAAAATATCGGAAACTTCTCCGCTCGTTTTTAGATATGCAAAAAATATATATAAAAAGTAGTGTGAATGGAAAAAGAAGTCGAGGAAGGCTAAGGAAGACATGGCATGACCAAATTAATCAATTATTGAAAAACGGCCATGTTTGAAGTAGGAATGTAGTAGTGCATGTCACGATGTGTGCATGTAGTAGAGGCGTGAGAGTTATGTTAGGATAGAAAAATTTAGTGATCCATCCCCTCTGTCTACCCTTTCAGAGAAACGGCTTGATAGTAAGTTAGTTAGTTTATTACTCTCTACAATAAACACAGTTTATATAGCACCACGTTCTCTATATGGTTAAGGAATGTAACTAACTGAAGTCAATAAGTACATTTAAGTACGCATATATTTATTTTGAATTATCGATCGTACGGTATACTGTACAACCGATACGAGGAGTATACCATGAATAAATTATTGTTCAATACACAAACATAAAGCTCGTTTCCAAGTCGCCGTATAGGACGGGTCCAATTTCAGAAATGATCTGTGGGAAGCTGGACTCTGGAGATTTCTCTTATTTCTCTGAATTCTTTAGAGCGAATTTTGTATTTTCCCAGGAGTTCTTCTCTGTTTGCAGTAAAGGCATTATGTAGCGGGAAATATATTGATATTTAAAAATATATACGTTATCAAGAAATACATATTTTTAATAATATACATGCCTTTTGTAAACTTTAGGTATTTTAACTGTTTTTTGTTTCTTAAACTATGATATAAATTTCCATATTAACTCTAAGACATAATGAATATAATTTTTATTTTATTAAAAAAATCCCCCTAGACACCGCACGGTGTTGACGTATATGTGTGGCTGTTGAGAATGTTTGAATTTTTTGTGTATTTACAAATTGGTGAAAAATTGTGCATCTAATAATAATTCGTGTTTTTATGTTTCTAATAAAATTGCAGTGTAAAACTATACCATTATTTGTGATTAAATCAATAAAAAAATTCTCACAGTGGAAATTTTGACAGCTCGTCACCTGAAAGTAAGAAGGTTCCAACTGACAAAAGTAAAAAGCTGAGAAAAATGACGTTAATATTTTGTTGGTTTCGGGTGTGTATCTTGGAATAAAGGGGTTTTATTCCAATTTCCAGAGATTCTTTTACCGAGAAACGTGTAAATTTTGTCTGGCAACAGTTGGAATAATAAAGTTCTAAGTTTAAATGAATCCTTCTTCAGTGAATCGTGTGTTTTGAATGATCAGATGGAACTTGATTCTTTTCGTAACATCAAAATGACGATACTATTACATGTTTTTTTTAATTGTACGTATAGATAAGGTTAGTAAGAATCCTTTTCACGAAAAAAAGCCAAATGTGAAATTTTGTTAGTTGGAACCCTCTTACTCTCAGGTGACGAGCTGTCAAAAGTGTTTTTTACAAATTTGTTAGAACTGTTTAGAATTAATTTGAAATTAAAATTTAATTTTTATTTAATAAAGTGCTTGACGACATCGAAATTGTTATCGGGCAAAAATTCATTAATTTGCTACGATCATTTAAACAGCCTGACAATACAAAATCATCATAAAATGACTATTCGTGAATAAAGAAGGGTTCATTGCAGGGCTAATCACCCTGTATGGTAAAAAAAAGTCTATCTTGTTTTTCTTTAATTACAACCGTAGTAACGTAAGTCCCGCATGAACGAGGAATGGGCCTACGGGCCTAGGGATTGATAGAGCGAAGCTGACGAAAGGTGACGTCCACCTATAACAGCTTCGGGAAAGCGGTAAGACTCCTCTAACTCATTACGACTTATCAAAAAAAAACTTGTAGAATTAATAAGTCGTTAATTATTATATTCTTTTAATCACATTGTGTTAACTAACTAACCATCACGCCGTCTCTCCGAAAGGGTAGGCAGAAAGAATGGACTGTCACACTTTAACCGATGCGGCACTCCATCCTTTTCTTTTCGCCCCGCGGGAGACGCGGTGTGATGGGTTGCGAACCTCATCGCCACCAATAGGCATCTCCCGCGCACACTTCGATCGTCCAACATCCACAAAATAAATGTAAAACAAATAATATGAAATACAAGGATATAAAAAAAAATAACAAAATAAAAATAATTAAACCCAAAATGTTATTTTTAGTAAGTGCACATATTGTCTATTTAATTAATGTTCTATCTATATAACACTATCTATTTTTTATTTTTTATTTTTTTTTCATTTTTGATAAACTTACGTCGCGTCGTTACCACTGTGGAATTCCATTATGACGATTTATTTAATTAATTTTTACGTTGTTTCTTGTTTCTTTTGAGATTATTTACATCATTCTACCTTCAACAGATGTGTAGAAAAATAAACTCCGAAAGTAGGAAAAACACTGTTTTTTAATTTATAAAAAAATGTCACATTGTGTTTATATCGAGAATTAAATTTCCAATAATTGTAACTGACGAATCTGAAACGCATTACATGAAAGCAAAGCACCGGTATTATTCCGTTGCGGTCCAACTACTCGTATACGTGAATTACTCGTCCGTATGTTTGCCTCTAGTGCATATTGCTATAACGCCAGCCGTACACTAATGAAAGCAATTTGCATGGAAAAACACTATTTCGTCATTGGTCATGTAGTTCATACGGCGCTATTGCAAGTTATATAAATGAATCCATAATTTTATATCACGAATTGTTTTATTGAATTGTTCAAAAGCATATGATAATACCTACGTTTTACACGCAAAAATTATAAAAAGATGCGACGTTCCATTTTTGGATCGTCAAACTCTAAAAATTTAATTTATTTATTTTAAAAAATTAAATAATTTTTCTACAACGTTACAAAATTGTTTAAATCCAAAGAGAGAAAAAGAGAGAGAGAGAGAGAGAGAGAGAGAGAGAGAGAGAGAGAGAGAGAGAGAGAGAGAGAGAGAGAGAGAGAGAGAGAGAGAGAAAGAGAGAGAGAGAGAGAGTGAGAGAGAAAAGGTTGATTTTTTCATCGGCTAGGTCAGAATAGGTAACTAACTAATTAACTAAACTAACTAACCATCACGCCGTCTCCCCGAAGGGGTAGGCAGAAAGAATGGACTGCCACGCTTTTCTTTCTTGACATATTTCTCTCGATTCCTCAACATTCATACATCGTGTCATGCACGCGCGTCGATTTCTCCGACTCCTCACATGGCCGTCATTCAATATTTGATTAATTTGATCGTGCCACGTTTTCCGTTTTCTTATTTTGTTATATTAAGTATATGATAATATCTAAAAAACATTTCCCACACAAGAATTTTAAAATAAATGGGACCTTCTATTTTTGGTAAAAATGTAAGTTATTTATTTTAAGAAATTAAATTACTTTTCTTATACAATTAAAAAAAAATTAAAATTAAAATAGCACTAGCGAGAGAGAGAGAGAGAGAGAGAGAGAGAGAGAGAGAGAGAGAGAGAGAGAGAGAGAGAGAGAGAGAGAGAGAGAGAGAGATAAAGGTTGGTTCTTCATTGGCGAGAAGAAGGTAGAGGTAGACCTAGTTTATCATATACAAATAATGCATGTACTTAGAAAGCTAAAAATATATCTTAATATCCGTCACCCGGGTCTACCATTAATAATGAAAAATGAAATTCTTAAAATGAATGATGTATTATATTAAAATAAAATATATTATGTTTGATGTGTTTTTGGGTAACACCGTGTGATAACTCCTTCTCGAGTTATCACACGGTGTTACACAAAAACACATCAAACATATTGCTGCCAACCGTGAAAATCTACGCAATTATTTATAATACGAGTATATTAGTTTATTGAAAAAAAAACTGTGTTATAATTTGTCAGTTTATGTTTACCAGCTTTTTGAAACAATTTTTTTTAGTTAAATTAGACGTTTTTCAAGAAAATTTTATTTATATTTTTAAGTAATATGTGAAGACCGTATCAGAAAAAAATAAGGTTAGTATGTAGAGAAACAAAAACCGACACGGATATTGTAACGGTCACGCGAAGCAACGGGGGCTTTTTCTACGATATTTCTAAGTTATTAATGTTTTTATTTTTCTTAATCATAGATGGCGTTTGATAATCTTAATCTCAATATCAAGCTGTTTGGAAATAATACGATTATTGCGTTTATATCAGTTTAACTTCTACCCACATAATACTAATGGCGTCGTTTGAAATACACGAAGTATATATAATAGTTTATATAACGGCCTTCGTGCTAGAGTGTCAACAGCTATAACTGCCACAACGAAGGTCTCGAGTTCAATTCCCGGCGATGACAATGTAAAAAAATGGCACATTGTCTTTGGTCCGGTAGAATTCACGTGATAGACTGGCTTCCTATCACATGTCATGAGCATGATTATCTTAAAATTGTATACAGTAATTCGGTTCAAATAACCAATTGTATACAAAAATGTGTGAAACATCTATATATGTTACTACCACATTAAAGCCAAAATAGTATCCCAAGAAACACCAACGCTATTTGACTTCGCTGCTAATCAATCCCCAGGGTTAAAATTTTATTAGATAAATTAATATAAAAAGCAGAATATTTATAGGAAAATCAAAAAGATCTTAATTCATGAGTCAGAAAGTTAATGATACTTTAATTTCAAATATAATATTTTTTTAAAATAGAGATATCGTTTTTAAATCATACCACTTTTTTTTAATTATTATATTTCTGCATTGAAATAAAAGAATTGTTAATAATGCTTATGTTTGGAAATAAAGCTTAGAGTTGGCAGAAAAAGGATAAAAGTAGAAAAATCCATTTACATCATGAACATATACGAGGTCTGTTCAAAAAGTATCGCGAATTTTGAATTTCCGCTGGCTACGTATATTTGATTTTTGATTTTTTTGTAGCCTTATGTTGGTACTCATGTCCCTTACTTTTGCTGACAAGGTCGGCCATTTTGAATGTTTGCTTGGATGTGTTTTGGCTCGTCTTCGATTTTTGCCTATTCCAAAAAATGGATCAAAGAATCTGTATCAAATTTTGTGTGAAAAACAAAATAAAGTGCGCGGACGCATTTCGAATGTTGACTGTGGCATATGGTGAAGCTACCTTGGACCAAAGCAACGTTTATCGGTGGTACAAAATGTTCTCAGAGGGCCGAGAAGATATGAACGACGAAGAGCGTGCCGGACGCCCGAGCACGTCAACAACAGACGAAAACATTGATAAAGTGAAGAAAATAGTATTAGCCAATCGTCGAATCACCGTTAGAGAAGTTGCTGAGGACCTAAACATATCGATTGGCTCGTGCCATTCGATTTTAACCAATGATTTGGGCATGAGTCGGGTCGCCGCGAAATTCGTGCCAAAATTGCTCAATTTCGACCAAAAACAGCATCGCGTTAACATTGCTCAGGAGATGTTGGACTCGGTCCGTGACGACCCAAATGTGCTCCAGAGGGTCATAACTGGTGATGAATCATGGGTTTATGGTTATGACGTGGAAACCAAAGCTCAATCATCCCAATGGAAGCTGCCGCATGAGCCAAGACAAAAAAAAGCGCGCCAAGTTCGGTCGAACGTGAAGGTTTTGCTCACAGTTTTCTTCGATTGCAGGGGCGTGGTGCATCATGAGTTCTTGCCACAGGGTAGTACGGTCAATAAGGAATATTACCTGCAAGTTATGCGCAATTTGCGCGAAGCAATCCGCCAGAAACGCCCGGATTTGTGGAAGAACAAAAACTGGCTTTTGCACCATGATAACGCCCCTGCTCACACATCGTTGCTTGTGCGCGAATATTTGGCCAAAAACAACACAGTAATGGTGCCGCAGCCACCGTATTCCCCAGACCTGGCCCCCTGTGACTTTTTCCTGTTTCCAAAACTGAAGAGGCCCATGAAAGGACGACGCTACGCCACGATTGAGGAGATAAAGACGGCATCGAAGGAGGAGCTGAACAAGATCACAAAAAAAGGTTTTTTTAAGTGCTTCGAGGATTGGAAAAAACGTTGGCATAAATGTATTATATCCGAGGGGAATTACTTTGAGGGGGACAAAATAGATATTCATGAATAAATAAATACTTTTTGAAAAAATATAAAATTCGCGATACTTTTTGAACAGAACTTTTTGAACTTTTTTGTTTTTAACCTTCTTTTTTTATTCATTCTTTCCATGTGTCCAAACCATCTTAATGATCCTTTCATTATTTTGTTCATAACATCATCATTCGCACCGCAATCACTTCTTATATTTTCATTCGACACTCTATCATGCACAGAGTATTCACACATTCCTCTAAGAGATCTCATTTCTATTGTATTTATTCTTTTTTTTTGTTGATAGTTTTATGTTTCGTCTCCATTATATAAGGAAACTTAGTAATTAATATAACAATTGATTTAATTTCTATCAAATTGTCGCGAAAGCTATTTTGCTAACCAGTTTAAGCTTTGTCAGGTGTTACTATCAACATTATTTAGTGGTGGTGGTGGGTGGGGATAATTGATTTATACCAACCGGGTGGTGGTCTAGGGGATAGAATGCTTGGCTCCTGATCCAGGGGACATGGGTTCAACCCTGGAAATGACCAGGTTCCTTCTTCATAATAATGAGCTTTTTTCTGCTCACATTGAAGATTGTAAAATAAATTCTCATATCATTGATATAAATCCTTGATAATAAAAAATAATAATAAAAATGCTAGTAGTTCAATAGTATTTTTCCCGAGGTAAGCACAACTATAAATATTACCATAGTCCGCGGCGTAACAAAAGAATCCCCCTGAAATTATAAGAAATGGAAAAATGTAATCGCTTTTGTTGAACGATTCATTTTCAGCACTTTCTTCTAACAAAAGATGAAATATTGCTCATTTAACATTGGATATAAATTTTACAGAGACATTTGAATTCAGGTGTAAACCAAAGAATTTAATTAAGTTTCCTATTAAATGTCAAAAAAATTCTTAAGACGAGCAAAGAAAACAGCCTTTTCAGATTATATTATTATTTGCATATCTAAAATGTTAGTTTATAAAAAAATGCTTAGTAATAAAGAAGGTTTTATTATATAATTGATCAATTTCAAGTACGAGCCAAAAGCTTTGACGAATCAATATAAATGTACAATATAAATTTGTTGATATTAAACTTAAATTTAATTAAATAGTCCGTTGTTTTGGCCGAAACACTATGATACCTTATCATTTTAAAATTGTTAAATTAAATAACTTTGTTTTTGTATCACAATTGTATTTTAATTTACGCGACAGCTGTTTCATCAACCTATGTTGACATTATCAGGTGATACAATAATTTTTTTTTTAAAATAGGTTGATGAAACAGCTGACGCGTAAAATAAAATTCAATTGTGATACAAAAACAAAGTAATTTAATTTAACAGTTTTAAATTTAATTTAAGTTAATAGGGCTGCATGATGTCTACATGGTTGTTCAATATGTATATGGAGAAGTGTATGAAAGAACTGAAAGGAATACATGCTGGTGCTAAGATGAGTTATTTGTTTCTGCCTACCCCTGCGGGGAAACCGCGTGATGATTTGTTGTTCTTTTTGTTGTTGAAATTTAACAGTCAAAATTTGGGGTTAAACTTTTTACTAAGATTAAAATCGACTTTCGAGTAAAGAATCACTGACGCGTTACACGTTTTCTTAGGTTGATACCGTTGGTCTTGGACCAGGCCCCGTTTTGCCACTCTTAACCGTGCTTCCAATTAATTTAGTCGATGGCGCATCAGTTAAGTACGCCTCAATGGCATAAACAGGCTGCTCTACTGTCCAACGCTCCATAGTGACTGACGAATTCGCTAAGCTCAGATACTAAACCAACCCCCGCGTCTCCCCCGCATTGACAATCGAATATTATTTAAATTCAAAATCGGCAATCCGCCGCTGGACATCTTATATATATTAAGTAGAAACTTGACAACTAGTATTGAACAGTTTTTTTTTTAAGGAAAACTAATATTGGAAAATACACTACATAAGGATAACTTTACATTTTAATTTACACTTAAAATAACTATTTTTACATGTTATATATATTTTTTAACTGTATTTAATTTTAGATTCCTTTTTTTCGTTTCAGTTACTAACTGTGCACGGGATATGCCTATTGGTGGCGATGAGATTCGCAACCCCTCACACCGCGTTTCTCGCGTGGGCGAAAAGAGAAGGATGGAGTGCCGCATGGCAGTCCATTCTTTCTGCCTACCCCTTCGGCGAGACGGCGAGATGGTCAGTTAAATAGTAAAAACTAACTAACTAACTAACCATCACGCCGTCTTCCCGAAGTGGTTGGCAGAAAGAACGGACTGCCACACCTTTCTTTCCTGACATATTTCTCTCGCTTTCTCAACATTCATACATCGTGTCATGCACGCGCGTCGATTTCTCTGACTCCTCACATGGCCGACATTCAATATTTGATTTATTTGATCGTGCCACGTTTTCCTTGGTCTTCCTCTATTTCTGGTACCATTTACATCATTAACATATAATTTTTACCATTCTTTCTTCATTCATTCTTTCCATATGTCCAAACCATCTTAATGATCCTTTCATTGTTTTGTTCATGACACCATCATTCGCACCGCATTCACTTCTTATATTTTCATTCGACACTCTATCATACACAGAATATCCACACATTCGTCTAAGAGATCTCATTTCTACTGCATTTATTCTACTTTCATCCTTCCTTAAATAGTAAGTAAAGGATAACTATTATACAAAGTATAACAATTTCAAAATAAATAAAATATTATATTAAAACAAGTGTTCTTAAAATTTGTTCGTTTATGAATTCACAACATAAAGAAAAGGCGTATAATTGATTTATAATTTTTTTCTTATTATTGACACAATTTTATAATAATTATAAATAGTTTCGGTTATGAAGTAAATATTAATACTGTAACTTTACAGGAATTCGAATAAGGGGCGGCATAATTTTGTTGTGGGTGTGAAATTTCGCGTGGGAAAATCGCATAGATGCTTTTAACCCTCCCTTCCCTGTCATGGGTATCTTCTACACGTTGCTTCTAATAACCATCAATATCTCTATAAAAAAATAAATACAAGGTTAAGATTTTAAGCATTTCTCCGTAATATATAATATATACGCGTTGATTTAAAAAATTATAATAATAATAATCAGAATTTATCAGGTATATCGGAGGTATTTTGTGAACATCGGAAATAAATTCGCGTATAAACAGTGCTGTGAGTGCGCGACACTATATTCGCATCTCAATCTTGTATACTTCACTGTAGAAGCGCAAGGAGCTCAATGTTCTCACTGCCGCCGGCAGTAGCTCTCGGGCTTGCAACCAGAGTGGATTTATGGACGTTTGGATGTTTTTTTTATGTTTTTAGCAAATAAATCTCAATTATTATAATTTTTTACTATGATTAATTAAGGGGATTAGCTATGAAGGTTCTTATTTTTTCGATTTAAAATCGCTAATTTTTGATCGGGTACTGACTACCCAACACCGGAACGCGCGTTTTTATTTTAGCACCGTAAGGGAAAGGTTAATATGTGTATACAAATACCTCGCATCTCATTGACATGCCGAGGCAAAATAATAATTTTAGTGGAAGGTATGAATTTGATGGTTAGTTAGAAAGTTTCAATCCTGGGATTGGTTTGCAGCAATTTCTTCTGTTCTTCCTTTCCATTCTTCCCTGTCTTGTGCGGCTCTTTTGAAATCTGGATATGATGAGCAGCGCACGTCCACGTGATGGTGATGACAGATAAATAATTTATTTACTTATTTTCTAATACACAAATTAAATATAACAAACAAAAATATTTAGGCAAATAATTTTTATAGAAAATGGGTAACAAGAAACTAAGAAATTACATAGTAGTATCTCAGAAAGATCCCAAATATTTCGACGTCAGTGAGGCAGTACTCTTTCGGAATTTGTAATGTATTTTTATGAACACCGCCAAATTTCCATGTCCAAATCCAAGGCGATTAAATTTAATGTCCTAATTGCTCTTTGCACTGGCATCACCAATAGATCTGTTCTGGGCGATGGGGCAAAGAACAATAGATGTCGGCGCTGTCGCAGGTCAAAATCATCAGGAACAAAAATACATATTTGTTCCAGAACATTCAGTTCTCAATAAAGCCCTTAATAAGCTTAAAAAATATAATTACGTTATGCGTTGTTGTCTATTTGAATTTCTTCACTTGAATTATACGAATAGAAAAAAAAATTTAAATTATCATTGTTTCTTCTATGTTCGCCATAACTTTGTGTTGAAGATTTTTTATAATTATAACATCTGTCAAAACTAACTATATTTGTAAACAATTTTACAATAATTGAATTACTTTTTGATAACTTTGTATCACAACACTTTATTACACTTTTTTCAGACATGTTTCGGGACACAGAAGCCCCTTCTTCAGTGTGTATAAATTTTAACAGCTAAATGAGACAAAATCGTTACTTATTCTTGGAACCACCCCCACTCCTCCTTTACCATTTTAATTTTATTTAGTATATAAGTAACGATTTTGTCTCATTTAGCTGTTAAAATTTATACACACTGAAGAAGGGGCTTCTGTGTCCCGAAACATGTCTGAAAAAAGTGTAATAAAGTGTTGTGATACAAAGTTATCAAAAAGTAATTCAATTATGAATCCGCAACACAAAGTAATGGCGAATACAGAAGAAATTTTACAATATTTTAAATATTTATATAATATCACTGATGAATGGCTGGTGAGTCCGAAACATGTTTGAAATTTTATTTATTCTTTTTTTTTAATTAATGTGAGTTTTGTATACAATGTATATAAAAAAAAATCTATTAAAAGTGTTTCATTATTAATTTTAATAAAATGACACCACAAATTAAGTACTTCATACGAAAAATAGTTATTATTACATTAAAACAATTCAAATATGTAATGAGTACATTTTGTAACGATAACTTAAATGGTTTTGGACTTATGGAACGAATGGACGAGAGAAGAATGGTTCTAACATTTTATAAAAATGTAAAATTGAATGTAGTGTAGAAATTGTAGTTTGAATGGAAAGAGAAGCCTAGGACGTCCAAAGTAAACATGGCATTCCCAAATTAAGCTACTACTAAAAGGCGGCCTCATTCAAAGTTGGATCCTCTCTGCATACCCCTCCGTAGAAAAGACGTTAGTTAGTTAATTAGTTAGTACATCAAGGTAACTAAATGGCAATGCATAATGGTGTTCTTGTGCCAACCCTTATGTATGGAAGTGAAGCATGGAACTCGCAAAGGAAGGATGAAAGAAGAATAAATGCAGTAGAAATGTGATCACTAAGACGAATGTGTAATAAATTTGTATATGAGAGAGTATCAAATGCAAGTATTAGAAGTGAATGCGGTGCAAATGAAAGTGTTAAAAATAAAATAATGAAAGGGTCGCGAAAACGTGGCATGATCAAATCAATCAAATATTAAATGTCGGTGAGACATTGAGATAAAAATGGACGTGCGTCCATGACAAGTATATGAATGTAGAGGAAGCGAGAGAAATATGTCAGGACAGAACAGTGTGGCGTTCCATTCTTTCTGCCTACCCCTTCGGGGAGACAGCGTGATGGTTAGTTAGTTAATTAGTAAGTACATCAAGATAACTATCACAAATGTAATGTCTTATCAAACAAATACAATAATAAAACCTTGAACCTTAAATAAATTAGCTTTATTTAAAATAACTGAGAGCATTGGAAAAGAATTTAAAAGCTCTAATCAACTTGACGATAAAAACTTTCGCTGCAGCACAATTGTGCCAAAGTAATTTAATGGCATTAGAATACAAAGAAATAAACCATTTGAATGCAACGCTCCCGCTAAAACTACCCTTGCCGTTTCTCTGGGATTCTGGAACACCGGGTTCCGGAATACAGGGTGGCCGCTGAATAAATTAATGGAGACTAATGAGGCTGGTTTCAATAACAAATGACGTCAGGACCGCGCGCATTGAAATTCTTGCATTCGATTCGCTCTCTCCCCGTCGGATGCGGTTCAAAGTGTACTTCATATGTATTTACACTTGCATTGTCACTAATTAAGTCGAAAAAACGAAACGGATTGTGTTCTCTTAATCACAAAACTAACTAATAAACTAACCATCACGCCGGCTCTTTTAAGAAGCAGTCTTTGCCATACTTTTCTCGCGACATCGACATTCATTCATCGTGTCATGCGCGCACTTTTATTTCTAGGACTCCTCACATGGCGGACATTCAAATTTTCTTCTTCTTCTTTTAATAGATCTGACGATCTGTGACACGGAAATCATGTCTCGTCGGATGATGAGATACAGCTGTCCCTCCATCTCTTAGGCGGTCTTCCAGGTGGGCGGTGTCCGGAGGGGATTTCATTAGCGGCTGTATATGCAAGTCTGTCACCATCCATTCGGGCTACATGGTCACTCCAGTATCTTCTTCTGGATCTACTCCACTGAACGATATCCTCTATTTCGCAAGTTTTTCTTATATCTACGTTGGGGACACGATCTCGGAGGGTTTTTCCAGTGATTGATCTTAGGACCTTCATCTCCGATGTTCTTAGTAGTCCCTTGATTCGCACAGTGTCAGCCCGCGTCTCTACAGCGTACTTCATCTTAGGTCGCACGCATGTTTGTTTAGATTCTGATCTTGCTGTCGACACGCATATGCTTGTTCTTCCAGACCAGATACTTCAGGCATCCTGACACGGCAGAGGCTTTACTGACTTGTTCACGTACTTCGGTATAAAGGTCATTTTGGCTGCAGATCTCCACTCCCAAATATCTGATACTCATTACTTGCTCTACAGGTATCTACAGGTATATAATAGATATAGTAAGACTTTTTGTTTTGTTGACTGATATAGCCATATTTAGCCTTTGTAATACTGTGTGGAATTTGTACAGCATTCTTTGCAGGTCATTTTCAGACTCTGCTATTAATGCGGCATCGTCTGCATAGCAAATGACGTTTACAGTTTTACTGCCCATTTTATAACCTAGTCCCAAGCCAGCTACCTCTCCTATGATTTCGTCCATAATAAGATTGAACAGAAAGGGGCTAACACTATCTCCCTGTCTTATACCATTGCTTGCAGGAATCTCCCTAGACAGTTCATTGTCAACCTTAATTTTCGCTTTGCAATTGGTATACAGATCTTAGACAGTCTTTATCAATGTATTGGATATTCCTCTTTCCTGTAATTTTCTTACAATATCCCTTAGCAGCACCCTGTCAAATGCCTTTGTTATTATGCCCCCAAATTGTTATTATGCCTTATGCCCCCAAAAATTCAAAATTTGATTTGTTTAATCATGTCACGTTTCGCATTGTGGTCCATCATGAATTCATTCCAGAGGGACAAACGTTCAATAACAAATACTATTTGGTCGAATAAAGGCGTTTACGTGAAAAAATCCATCAGAAACGGCCGGAATTGTGGAAAAACAATTCATGGATTATGCACGATGATAATGCGCCAACAGAGCCACAATTGTGATCGAATTCAAGGCCAAAAACGCGATAAATACCATCAATCAACCACCATTTTCTCTGGATTTGACTTTGTGTGACTTTCTTCTGTTTCCAAAACATAAATTGTCGCTCCGTGGATCCCTTTTCCAGTAGATTGAAGCCATAAAACAAATTTCGTGGACGGTGTTGAAGGATATACCAGCAAGTGCCTACCAGAAAGGTTTTGAAGAGTGGAAAAAATGGGGAAATATGTAATTTTTCATCCAATGGGAGATACTTTGTAGGTGAAAAAAAAAATATTGATGAATAATTAAATATATTGCGTTTTTGTTACAATTCTCATTACATTATTGTCATATTAGTATGTATCATTCAAAGATACTTTAACTAGACACAAAAAAATATTTCCATACTTCAATAAAAACATTTTAGAACATTCATATATAACGATGGAAAAAATAATAAAACTTTGATATTTCAACATAACGAACTTCGAGTAAGGCTTCCGTTCATAAAATCACGTTTAAAGGAAGCAAACTTTAATCATTAAAAGTTTAAGCAAAATCATTATTGCGGCCCAGAAATAATATATGGTTTTACTGGATTATGCACCCTTTACGATAGCGGTTACAAAAGAACATTACTTATTTATTGGTAAATGTAACTGATGGAATAAATTCTATTGTTGATATAGATAATTGACATAAATCCTAAAACATTTTATTAAAGTAACAGTAAAAATTAAGCCTAAGACAAGATGATACTCGTATTAAAGTTAAGAATATTTATATCAATGAGGAAGGAAATATTGATAAATAAATATACTAGAGATAAAAAATATAAACACGACTAACAGTTAGCAAGCGACATATTTTATTATATTGTGGTAGTGTTACAATGTAGAAGTAATGACAACAACTAGTATAAATATGTTTTGTGTGATTTTGGGTAATACCGTGTGATTTCTCCTTCTCGACCGACGTTTCGGAGATCTTTGCAGTCTCCATCTTCAGTGTAATATGGTGGTGGTAATGGTTACCACCACCACATTACCCTGAAGATGGAGACTACAACGATCTCCGAAACGTCGGTCGAGAAGGAGAAAGCACACGATGTTACCCAAAATCACACAAAACATATTGCTGCCAACCGTGAAAATCTACGCAATTAACTAGTATAAATTTGAGCTGGTTTGCGGAAATTATGTGCTTTGGTCGAGGTCGATACTTTTTAAGTTTAGACAGGAAACTACTTAGGAAACACTTCGTTACACAAAATATTTTTAAAAAACACGACATGCTTCGGAGGATCTCCATATTCAGGTGTAAATATATAATAAAAACTAAACAATAAGAACTTATATAAAAAAAAACGCAATTAATATTCGATACAATACACCTTCACCAATATTGTTAAAAGTACTAATAACTTTTTTTTGTTTATAGAAATTAATGAATGATTAATTAATAAATATCAATTCATATAGAAATAGCCCAGGTTAATTTTTAAATTAAAGTGTATTGGTTTTATGTATTGTATCAAATTTTAAATGCATATTTTTATACATTAGTTTTTTTTTGTTTAGTTTTTATTATATATTTACACCTGAAGATGGAAGTAGCCTCCGAAAAATGTCGTGTTTTTTTTTAATATTTGTGGATTATAAACAAAGTTGTTTTACTATGGAATTTCAGTATTAATGCCTTAGCATAGTTAAAAAATTTGATTTATTCCCAAAAAAGTATTGAAAAGTTTACAAGTCTATTCATCCTGGTTTCGATTCCAGTTGATGTTAAAAATCAAGTGAAATTACAGTCAACATTAATCATGAAGCTTTTTTTTAAAAACATATTTTTTCAATTTTTGTTATTAAGAAATAAAAATTATCCAAATTAAATAAGTCGTTGCCTTAATACAATATGTACTTAAAAACTGTTATGTTTTATGTTTGTTCACTATTTTTCAAATAAATTTATTTGTAAATAACTAAAAAAAAAATTTCGATTATTTATAAATTTATAAAAATAGTTAATAAAAATGTCAAATGAAATGTTAAAATCAAAAGGCTTTTTTAATAAAACAAGTGTTTTTGGAATTTATTTAATTTTACGTTCAATAGTAAAGATTTTATTCAAAGATATCCAACATTTGGAGTCAATATCAAGTTTACATTGAATATTATTACTACGTTTTGTGATTTTGGCGGTCATTAAAAAGCTAACATTCGTTTATTTTACAACGTTGAATACCCGTTGTTAAAAATGTTCGCTATCGAAATTTTCGCTAATTAACGCAGACTACTTGTGAGGCGGACCTCGTAAAATATGTACGGAATTATCGGCAGGAAGGTAACGATATTTTCTTGCCCAAAGGTTGGAAGGTTACTCGCCTAATTAAGATTTCCTCGTAGTTTACGAAGACGCAGGGTTGTGACATGAAAGTGAGAGTATCGATATGAAATAACTAACTAACTAACTTACCATCACGCCGTCTCCCTGGAGGGGTAGGCAGAAAGAATGGAACGCCACACTGTTCTGTCTTGACATACGTCTCTCGATTCCTCTACATTCATACATCTTGTCATGCTCGCACGTCGATTTTTCCGACTCCTCACGTGACCGACATTCAATATTTGATTGATTTGATCGTGCCACGTTTTCCTCAGCCTTCCTCTATTTCTAGCTCCATTCACGCCGTTTACATATACCTTCTTTACCATTCTGTCTTCACTCATTCTTTCCATGTGTCCAAACCATCTTAATGACCCTTTCCTTATTTTGTTCATAACACTTTCATTCGCACCACATTCACTTCTTATACGAGTACTTGCATTTGTCACTCTATCATAAACAGATTTGCCACACATTCGTCTTAGAGATCTCATTTCTACTGCATTTATTCTACTTTCATCCTTCTTTTGCCAGTTCCATGCTTCACTTCCATACATAAGGGTCGGCACAAGAACACCATTGTGCACTGCCATCTTAGCTTTTTGGATAGGCTTTTGTTTGCGATGACAACTTTAAGTGCACCATTTATTCTGTTGCCTGCCCCAACCCTTCTTTCAATATCCTTCTCCACCCTCCCATCCTTTGTAAACATACTTCCTAAATAAACAAATTCATCCACTTGTTTCAGATTTTCACCGTTTACACTAATGTTGCAGACTGTCATGCTTCCTGAATATATTATAATACCAGGCGTAAAAGCTTACATTTGCTATTTGCTCATAGATGGCGTTAGTAAGCATTTTAAGCTATCAAACTGACAGTTTATACTGTTGTTTTATGAGTTTGACATCTGTCAACATTATTCAGTGTGTACATCATTAGCAATCTCATACAACAGCAAACATTTATTTGTTGTGTATTGTGTTTAGTTTTGTGCATTTTTCTTCTTATTTTTGTCCTGTCACACTTTCGTGGTGCATAGGGCCTCAAGGAACCTTCTCCACTCGATTCTATCGCATGCCTGATGCCTAATATCATCCCAAGTGAGGCCTGCTGCTTTAACTTCGTCCTGCAAGGTCTACAGGTGGCTCTTGGTCTGCCTTGCTTCCTCTTTCCCCCCATAGGGGACCAGTTTAGTGCGCCCTGAGCGATGCAGGCTGGGTTCCGTCTCAGAGTGTAACCGATCCACTACCATTTGCGTCTATTGGCTTGTTCTCTAATTGACTTTTCGCCTGCCATGGTCCAGAGAACGGCATTTGACACTGTTTTGGGCCAATAGATCTTGAATATTGAGCGAAGGCACCTATTTAAAAACACCTGGAGTTTTGTGCAAAGTTATTTACAAAGAAATTTATTTAAAAAAGTAGTCGACAAACATAAAACATAGCAGTTTTTAAGTACACATTTGATTAAGGTAACAACTTATTTAATGTGTTTTATTAAAATTTCTTAATATCGAACATTAAAAAAATATGTTTTTAATTTTTTTTTTTAAAAACACTTGATTTTTAACTTCGTTCGGAACCGAAACCAGGATGACTAGACTTGCAAACTCTTGTCGATACTTTTTGGAATAAATCTAAATTCTTTTCTGTCTAAACTTAAATAGTATCGACCTCGACAAAAACCGATAATTTCTGCTAACCAGCTCAAATTTATACCATTTTTGTCACTCCTTCTACCTTGTACTTTGTAACCCTACCACAGTATAATAAAATATGTCGCTCGCTTATGGTTAGTCGTGCTTATATTGCTCATCTCTACTACATTTATTAACCGTCGCGTTGCCATGTGGTCAATTGAGTTTCCACTGCCAATTTAAAGTTGATTTTCTTAAAACCTATGGACCCTAATATTATAAAAAAATTGTAATCCTCCATTGAAGTGTTTTCAATATTTCGTAATAAAAAAAAAAGCAAAAAATTACTTCCTTCATCCCAAAAAAAAATATTTTCTAAGACTGTCCTCACCTTCATTCGTGTTAAGGTAGAATTTGTTTTGCTAATATTTACAACTTTATCAAAAGTGACAAATACTTACTCGCTGTTTTGAACGTATTATAAATTATATCTTTGGCCTTTTCAATAGGTACGTAATAATACCGACTGTGGATGGAAACGCAGCACGCAACTTAATAATATCAGAACTGTGAAAATATTAACACTTTACCAAAAGGGACAAATATCAATACGTACTCGTTGTCTTGAACGTACTATACATTTTGCTTAGGTGCCTTTATCATACGTAAAATCTCGTAAAGTCTCGCCCCGCCGGCCGCGGCGCGCAGACAAGTTTATACCTGGTGTCCAGTCGCTCGTATGCTGTGACGCATTCCATATCAGAAATCGCATGGTTCCAGAAAAAAATTAATAATGATATGTTTTTCAAATAATCCATGTATGTTATAGATATCGATCTATTCCTAATAAAATTCCCTACAAGATGACATAAATTAAATTTTGATTCATCGAGTCATATGCTTGATATTTAGATAAAGTTAGCGGTAAACTGAATTTACCACATGGGAGCGAGCGTTTTGTTTTGAACACGGTACGTTAAGGGTTAACTAACCATTCCTTCTTTATTGAACTAAATATTGAAAAAGAAGCTCTGATTCTCTACTTTTAATACTTGGCCTATAGCAACAGGATTTTATCGGAAACTACGTGCAGAGATTTGTTTCGTCAATTCAAAGATGGAAATTTTTACCCGATCAACAAGAAGCGTGTAAATCGGCCCAGGAAGGTTCAGAACCATCAATTGCAGGCTGTTTGGACGAGGACGATACCCAAACGCAATAAATGATTGCCGAGGAATCGTGGGTTACTCAACCAGCCATTTCCACGCGCCTACGTGCCGTGGGAAAGGATCAATAGTTCGGAAAATGTGTGCCGCATGAATTGAACGATAGGCAGTTGGTGCGACGCCAAAACAAATATGAAATTTTGTTCGCCAGATAAAAAAGAAAGTCTTTCGAAATCGTGGGGTTGATCCTGGCCAACCATCAACATCTTCTCCAAGAGCAAATCGCTTCGGACGGAAGAAGATTGAACCCTGCGTGAAAAAAGGCTAAGACATGACAAGCTGATTTTTCTCTACGATATCGCAACATCGCACATGTCAACAATGGTCAGAAACAATTTGGAGAAAATCAAATGTGAGGTGCTCCCCCATTTTACTTATTCCCCAGACCTGGTCCCCTCCGACTACTATCTGTTTTCGTCGATGTGCCACGCACTCGCTGAACAGCACATAAATTCTTACGAAGACGTGCGAAAATGGCTAAGTGGTTTGCCGCGAAAGAGAAGGATTTTTTTTTGCCGTGGTATCCACGAATTACTCGAGAGATTTTTTGAAAAAACTTGTGTTTTTCTTACTAAAAATAGGGGACTTATACACTTGGTACATAAATAATGATTTTATGAATATTTTAGTGTTTTGTTTTATTCCGCTTGTTCTTCTAGTTTTGACCAGTTTCGAAAGCTCTTCTGGTATTCATTTCTTGAACTTCTCTTTTTTTAATCTGATGATTTGTAAAAAAATAATGTTGTTATTTGAAATGGAAGTTTGGGGAACCCACATTTGAAGTACGAAAAATCAACAAGATTGCATATCACGATGTGTAAATGTAGAGAAATCTAGATAGGTATGTCAGGATAGAAGTATGCTGGTCCATTCTCTCTGCTTATCCCTCAGGTAAAATGGCGTGGTAGTTTGTTAGTTAGTTAGATAGAGATAGTTAGTTAGAGAGAAAAAGAAGTAGATAATCTACTTCTTCTTATTATTATTGTTAGTATTATGCCAAGTGACTTGTTGCTTAACAGAAATTGACCTCCTGCAAAGTCGACTCCCGGTTGTCGATCCATCTCTTTGGTGGTCTGCCCGGGGGTTGGGATTGGTCTACCTTGGGGCTGACCTTGCAACACAATGAACGGGAGTCTGGATGAATCCATTCTCCTCACGTGTGCATACCAGTCTCTTCTCCTTTATCTTCCTCACCTAACGACATCCTCGACCTCGCATGTCTTGCCAGATATATTTCTGAGCGTCTTCATTTCTGACACTCTGAGCGCGTTTTTTGTTATTGTGTCGCACACAAGTCTTATAATTTATAATTAGATATGCCTTTATAAAAGTGTTCTCTGTGATACTCGCGTTGTGCGCGCCCTGCGGTCGGGAACTAAATACTGTGAAAGTCGATTATGAAGTTCAGGCTAAGGCTGCTTAACAGAAATGTGGTTGCGGCATGCGGCCATGACAAATGTCGGCGATAAGTATTGCTGAAAAGTTAGGTGTTTCTAAATATTCCCGTTAAGTAAGGCACGGATTTGTATGCGGAATGCGAGCTCCTGAGATTAGTGTAATGAATTATAAACACGCCACAGCACAGAACGGGGTTTAGGTGAAATTGAAAATCTTTATTCCTAATTAACCCGAATACTTTGTATAAATAAATAACGAAAGTAGGCGCTGACGTGTTGTTGATTTGATACAATAAAAATATTATTATTCTTAGTTCATCATCATCAGCTGTCTGTCATCCAATGCTGAATGTAGGCCTCTCCCAAAGCCCGCCACCGCCCCCTATCCATTGCCGCTCCCATCCATCCATGTCCAGCAATCCTCTTCAGATCGTCGGTCCAGCGGGCAGGGGACGTCGAACTCTACGGAATCCCGTACGCGGTCTCCACTCCAAAACCCGTCTTCCCCATCGGCTGTCGGTTCTCCGACAGATATGGCCAGCCCACCGCCACTTCAGTCCGCCTATCCGTAGAGCCACCTCAGTCACCTTGGTTTGTTGTCGAATAAATTCGTTTCTAAATCTGTCCCTCAAGGTTATTCCAAGCATGGCTCTTTCCATGGTTCTTCTTCCATATTCTTAGTCAAACATTCTTAAATGTAAAACACTCCATCTGTGGCCTGTATTTCGAAACACATAATCAACGAGAAGGTTATGGATCACAAAATGTAATAACGCATAGATTTATAGAATTTTTATGTTTTTGTAAAATTCACCTTTTTTTACTAAAATCGCTTCTACTTTGTGTTGTGGATTCACATTTCAAAATATAGAAAATCACTATGTATTTTCATAACGCTTTATCTTTCGGTGTTTATTCCGTCTTTCCTCGATTAACAATTTTTAACCTTAAGGGAGGACGGATAGAATAAGGACCGAAACATGTCTGAAAAAAGGGTGATTTGAAAATACAAAGTGCTCTTCTATTAATTTGTTGTAACTATCTTACTAGTAAGTTTGTTACAATGGATTCATATTAGAAATGAAGCCATGTTTTCTTCAGCCGAAGACGGCTGAAGATATAAATATATACATTTTTTTTAATTTTCACAATGTGGTCAGTTTTGACAGATGTGAAAAAAAATATCTGTTAAAACTGACCACATAGGTGAAAAAAAATTTAAAATATTTTTAATATTTATATTTGTATTTTATCACTGAAGAAGGGCTTGTGTGTCCGAAACATGTTTGATTTTCAATTTTTTTAATAAAGTGTGTGTTGTATACAAAGTATATAAAAAAGAAAAAATAATTATGTAAGAATTCATATAAAATAATTAATAAGAATGAAAACGTATGTTGTCTAGATGTTTTATTATAATTTATAGTAATTACATGTTTCGCCTTTCTAAACAATTATCAACATTTGATAATGTTTGAAAAAGGCGAAACACATCATTCACATACAATATAATAAATCGTCTAGAAAGCAGACGTTTTCATTATTATTAATTGTTTTGATTCGAATGAATTACTAAATAAATGAAAACTTAGTTTTATTCACAAGAGATAATTACTAATGAAAAACGTTCATGGATTGCTGTGCGCATTTTAATTTATGGACACTTTTTTCTGTGAGGTTTGTTGTCTCAAGACTGTATATAAATTTTGACAAATAAAGTTCACAAATAAATTAAATACATTGACAGAATGCGTGCTCTTGGCTTCATTATACAGATAAAAGTACACTTGACTTTACGTATAAGAAGTTTTTCCGTTAGTTTACGAGTCTTTCGTGGCTTGATGACCTTTTGGATTTATGGCGAGGAACTTTACTGGCATGGGAAGACGTTACTAACAAATGCGGCATGTGATATTTTTATCTGAATACCACACTCAAATGTTGCAAAATAAATCACTACGGCAAAATGTCTCGTCAACTATGTAACTTTTCTAAATAATGATCGGTACTAATATTACGTGTATCCAAACGGTTTTTTCATAATAGAATATTTTTTTCGGCTATAAATTGTATTTTTGTGCAAATCGCAGTCTAGTTAATACTAAATAAATAATAAATAATTTACCATATTTAAATAGTTTCATTCCATATGATTTATAGCTTCGACCGGTTTCGGTAATTCGCTGCCATCTTCCACGTACGAGGAAAGTAGCATAAACAACTGGGCTAGTCTATCGTTCCCAGGGAACCCGACGAAACCGGTCACAGAAATAAAGGAAAAAGTTAATGTTTTTGTTAAAAAATATATGTGTATTTTTTTTAAATGAACTTTCATCAAGAGGTTTCGGTAGAATCAATGCAATTACAGGAAGCCTCGTTGAATCGTTTCATTTATTACTAGCTGTTCTGCCAAGCGTTTCTGAAGTTAAGTCTGGTTTAATTGTAAAAACACATAGATTCAAGATTAGGAATAATTAAACACTTACACTTTTATTTGTATAAAAAGATAAAAACACGAGCCAAGACGATTGCAACGTTGTGTCAAAAAATTCAAAGCAATATGTTCATTACTTTCGACTGTTTAAGAAAAGGAAAAAATTAACAATTATATTTTGTCTTCTATGTATATACGCCATACTTTGCGTTGTTATGATGGTTTAATTCCATTTTTCTTTTTTATACACTTAATATACACAACACTTTTATTGAATAAAAAAAATTATGTAGACATGTTTCGGACAAACAGTCATTTTCAGTACAGATGTGATCTGTCAGATCATGTAAACAACAACAATTTTATAATATTTTTTTTATAAATATATATCTTAACGGAAGCAGGAATGCTAGTTCAAAATATGTCTATATAATTTTATTTTTTTAATAAAAGTGTTGTATATACAAAGTGTATAAAAAAGAAAAATAGAAATTATTTATATTTTTATAAATATAGATAAACAATAACACGCGCCAATTTGAATATAGAGTTGTGTCAAAATTTCATAGAAAAGGTGCAAAGTTTTTGAAGATATAAGATTAGGAATAAACGAACTTTGACATAATTTTTTTAATTGTATCTCAATAGAGACGAAGACACAAACTGGAAACTGAATATGGATGATCAAGGTGTTTACAGGACTTATGACCTGTCATTGGTTGGGTTAAGCGCACGCTTTATGTAATTACAACATTCCCCATTCCACCATTGTTATTATGATCATGCATGATACATTTTTTTTGGAAGTTGTATATATACTCCAAATCCATACCTATCTTCACGTGTCAGTTCCAGTTAGCCATCTACGTAGATTTGATTGTACTAATTAATTTTGTAAGATTAATCTATACAATCCACCCACTAACGCCATCTATGAAGAATGATTGTTTAGCATTTAGCAAACTACTTTATTAACACAATGCGAAGAGGCTACCGCCTCCTAGCGCACTGTTTTAGAAGTCTGAGATACAATTAAAAATTTAAATTAACCACCCACAGGTGAAAATCCAGGATTCGTATACAGAGATAAGTATACATTTCACAAAGAACTTTGACATGTTTATATTTATAGATTTTAACGTCAATAGCACGGTTTTTAATTATACACAAACACGTAATTGCTACAAACGGTTTGATAGGTTCTTTTAAATACATTTTTGATGATACACCTTTACAGTGGAAGTTACAACTGAACAAATCTCCCACTGGCCTATTAAATCACAACTAAATAGCCCTGAAAAGCAGTAAGCCTGGCGATAAAACAGTCTATCGCTGTGAATTTCTTAACACCCGGTACATTGATCCGGAGACGGTTTCAATATTTGATTCGCTGTTGAACTAAGCGTACTTTCAGCACTGCTAACATCCGAATCTCGGCCATGAATTCATAAACTGCTAGTTTCCAAAGGTTTAACGGGGTTAGGTTAGATAGCTAGTAAGATTTTTTGGCTACTGAAAAATAATTTTAAATCCAGTTTTTTTTTTTGAATTTTTACAAATCATAATTAGATATGGCACTAGCTCTACAGGACATACGGAGAATAGTGGCATTATAAAAAAATAACAATTTTATAGTTGTTATATTCTACATTTTGTTTTTGTTTTATTTAACAAACCGATTGCGATCCCGCTGAAGTTTCTTCAAGGTTTCAAAACAAATTGGGTTCGTTTTCAGTGGGATTTGTAACCCTGACAAAGCTGTGACGAGAACGAAACCGGTTGGTTTGATAGAATAAATATAAGGTAGTTAAGAAACAAGTTGGAAAGTGTTTTCAAATTATTATTAAGAAAAACTGTAAAAATTATTATTGAGAAAACAATAAATTATTACAAAGTTTGCTCTTATTTCGTTTATTTTTCATAATTTAATTTAAAAAAATATTTAATAAAGATAATGGCGTTGAAATTTTGCATGCTAATAATAGAAATATAACTTTGGGCAATCTCAAAATTTTAGATATTAAAAGAGCAATAAAAAATTAACAAAATATTCCAAATAATCAAATAAATTCAACGTCAAGTCAACGTTACGTCAACCCCAATAAGAACTTTAAATTATTATTTAAAATTTAGAATTGAATCAAAATATTTGTAATAACAAAAGCATAAACGGTCCAAAATAAATCTTTATAACATATGTCAGATCATGTTAACAATTTTATAATATTTTAAATATGTTATTAATATGTAGGTATGAAAAAACGATAGTTTTTTTTTCATACATATTAATAATTTAATATGGAGTTTTACATCATTGTTCAAGAAACAATAAATATTTTACAAACAAACAAACCATCACGCCGTTTCTCTGCAAGGGTAGGCAGAGAGAATGAACCGCCACACTACTCTATCCTCTCTAGCTTCCTCCACATTTATACAGCGAGTCATACACGCACGTCGATTCTTCCGGCTACTGAGATGACCAACTATTAAAATTTGATTAATTTGGTCATGCCATGTTTTACTCAGTCTACCTCGACTCCGTACTCCATTTACATCACACATGACGGCATCCTCTGCACGTGACTGGCCCATCTCAGTCTATTCAGTCTGACCTGTGTGGAGAGACTGGGAGCTTTGTAAATATGGTACAGCTCGTCATTATGCCGTACTCTCCAGCCTTCACCGCCATTCACAGGTTCTGGAATTCTGCGCAGCACCCTTCTCTCAAAAGTATCCAGTTTTCAAAAGTATCCATTTTTTACTAATTCAAAAGTATTCACTTCTTACTAATACCAAGAATTAAAATCATTGATTTTATAATTTGTTTTTACAATCTTCAATGTGAGCATAAAATAGCTCATTATTGTGAAAAAGGAATCTGGTCGTGTCCAGGCTTGAACCCATGTCCCCTGGATCAGGAGCCAAGCGTTCTATCCCCTAGACTACCACCCGATATTAGAGATCTTTTCCAGTTTTCATTCGATCATAATTAAACGCAACTACCTTTTATATTATTTGTATTTGCCGCACCAGTGTAACAACAAAACGATTGCATTGTATTAAAAAAAAACTACTGCCATGTCGTCTCCACTGCAAGATGATTTTGAACGTTAGTAGAAAAAATACTAAAAGCTTCTTGTTTCTAATTATTTCTCTAAGCAGCCTCCCATTCCAGTGGATGATAGTGAACATTAATTTAAAAAAAAACGCCTGAAATACTTATTTATTGAAAGATATATATGATTGCAAAGATTACCTATTTGCGCCATTTTTAACAAACTATTCGTATGTGCTACCGCTTTATTTAGAAGACATCGCAGTACTGGGTATGTTCATGCGCCGTGGTCCATTTTTCCAACTATCAGAGCTGTCATGGCGAGTAGATTAAGTTTTCTTTCGTGAATGCTATGTACTGTTGGGTTATTTACTACTGTGTTTTAGTGCATACTTGATATAATTAAGTTTATAAACGTGCGTAAAAAAATATTTTATTATATCTGATAATTTTGTGAAAAAACAGTATTATTTTTATAAATGACGTTTTTCACAGCCTCTAGGGCACCACATAGAAATATTGGAATGAGCAATTTTTTCTGGCATTAATTTTAGACCCTAATATTTCATGTACCACGGGTGGCATCTTTAGGGTGAAGTTTGAACTACACTTTACTATTCAATTACTTTTATTTGAACACAGTTATTGATCTTTATATATCTTCTTCTTCTTCTTCAGCTTATCGCCGTCCACTCTTGGACGAAAGCCTCCTCCATGTCCCTCCACGTCGATCTCTCCTGCGAAGTCTGCATCCATAGCACCCCGGCGTATCGTTCCAGGTCACCCCTCCACCTCATTTGTGGTCTTCCTACTCTTCTTCTCGTGTTTCTCGGTCTCAAATTCAGCAGTATTTTGGTCCATCTTTCGTCTGCAGCTCTAGTGACATACTCTGCCCATTCCGTTTTAAAGTCGTCACCCGGTGGATCACGTCTGTGACTCTTGTTTTATCCCTCACCGTTTCGTTCCAGACTCTATCTCTAAGGGACAGGCCTAGCATGACTCTCTCCATCGCTCGCTGCATGACTCTTAGTCTCTCTGCACTGTGCTTTGTCAGAGTTGCAGTTTCAAGACCATACGTACTTACTTTATATATGTTTAACATCAATTAGGATCAAATACAATTTTTTTACTATTTTGATACTTGTCACCTTTGATCAGCTCTCAATTAAATGGGGAGATTTAAATAACTAACTAACTAACCATCACGCCGTCTCCCCAAAGGGATAGGCAGAGAGAATGGTATGCCAGACTTTTCTTTCCTGACATATTTCTCTCGCTTCCTCAACATTCATACATCGTGTCATGCACGCGCGTCGATTTCTCTGACTCCTCACATGGCCGACATTCAATATTTGATTTTTTTATTAAATTCAATATGATATTTACATCATTATATAATTATACAAGAAACAATAAATAAATCAGAACTTTGTTTTCTGTAATAGCATAACCACTAAACAACTCAAATCAAAACAAATAAAACCTTCAAAACATTTCAAATCCTATAATAATTCCCTATAGTATATGAACAACGCCTGTTTTGCATAAATATTACTATATTAATTCGACGATCGCTCTAACGTATAATATTAAAACACCAAGGCAGTAAGTAAACAGCGGTTTTAACAAACATGAAATATTATTAAATAAAAGATGTTGATTTCATAGAAGTGTGGCCACAATACCAAAGCTTAATGCTAATAAATATATCTTAATTTCATATTTGGGACATGTGCTAAGTGGAGAAAAAACCACCTCCTTCCACTGATATTAATGGGTAGAGTAGAGGGACGTCGGGGAGTTGGTAAAAGGCAGCTATCCTGGCTAGAAATCTTATTAAAGTGTCTATTTAGTAGTATTTACATTACAAATAATTTTTAACGATTTTTTTGTAACTACCTATCAATAAAACTGGAGTGGTAAAGGTTAAACATATTATCAATAAGAGATCAGGACAAACCTTGATAGATGTTTAAAAATTTTAGAAATTAAAAATAAAGAAAATATTTTAAATAATCAAATAAATTTATCGTCAAGTCCAATCTTTGATTTAGTTCCTTAGTTGTAAGTAATTCTACACCTGAACTTGAACTCCAATAAGAACTTTAAATTATTATTTTTAATTGATTCATAATATTTGTTATTACAATCCCAATTACCCAATTTGAACATTTATACTTTGTTCTACTATACTTTAAAACCGATCGTTTTTTAAGCGGTCACATTTAGATTTTTAGATTTAAAACACGTCTTAATGCGCCTTTGAGGTGATTATATCACAAAAACGGCGCTTTAAAAGTTGGCATATTATTATTATTATTATTATTACAAAATCATAAACGTTCCAAAAAAAATCTGTATAACATCTGTCAAAACTGATCGTATCTGTAAACAATTTTAAATATGTATCTTTATAATATCACTGAGGAAAGACCGGTTGTCCAAAACGTGTCTGATATATAATTTGAATTTTTTTATAAGTAAGTGTTGTATATACAAATTACATAAAAAAGATAAAGACAAATAAAATATATTTTTGTCTATAAAACTTTTAAAATTATGAATGGAAAACACTTTTCAATGTATTTTCAGACCGTCGCGTCGTGTGAACTTTACGATGCAGACTATAGGGGATATTCCGGGAAAATTCTAGGTGAATTTGAAAATTTACGTGAACTTTCAATATGCTCTTAAAAAAAGCTTCCCATCGTTTGGACTTTGGCCAATTCGATACCAGAATACTCGAGTTATTCGTCCGCCGATGCAACGGCACCATTATTAAAGTGTTCCTTCGCAAATGGAATCAGTTATGAACCGCTATCCCGATGGGACTGGGTACCAAGAAGGTTTCAAATATGTAATAGAGCCTTTCATATCCTTAATGCATTTGGTTCACATACATTTACTTACACTATGGTTCGGGTACACCAGCAAATCCGTAGAAGCCCATTATTTGAGAGGAATATTCATAGATACATAGACTTGAACAGTTCAACAAAAATGTTATATGGAATATAATTTCTAACAATGTTTTATCCTAAATGTTGTTATTTAAAATTAATATTGGAAAAGTTGAATTTAACTAAATATAATATATGGTTTAAAAAAATATTTTCATTATTTACTTCGTGGTAGAGTTGCAAGAGCTATCTTCGACAGCGTCAGCACAGACTGTTTTATCTCCAAGCATGCATAACCAAACTGCCTCTGGTGATGCCGGTGGGGAGAGCAATCAAACTGCTGAACATGATCGCATCGGAGATCGACGTCTTTCATATTCGTGAATGTACGTTCAGAAGACAAATACTCTTGACTTTTGATAGTACCTTGTATTCCTAATGTTGAACCATCTCTCATGCGTTCCTGGTATTATATATTTATTATATTTTACCTTTTCTTAATAAATGTCTTAAACTTTGATTGTTGTTTGTAATATATTTTAATAAAATAAACTGATTTGATTTGGTTCGATTTTATCTTCCATAGATGGCCCCGGGTTCGGTTCCAGGTGATGGCAGTGTGATTGTTACACTGTTTTTGGTTTGTAATTTATAATAATAAACATCTGTTTTCAAAAAAGTTTTAAAATGCTTGTGGGCAGATATGTTTTGCTTTCCTTTGCATTATCAAATGGTTGTGGTACGCATTTTCAGACGTTAATAATCCAGTTTTGAACATATGCCTCCTATCCCGACTTCCATAACTATATGTCCTCTGCCACTCTGTATCAAAGAGTTAAACAAGGCAAATGCATTCCCATAAAATATAAATAAAACTTCTAGAATTGACTTGTCATAACTAACTAACCATCACGCCGTTTTCGCGGAGGAGTTAGCAGAATGAATGGACCGCCAAACTTCTCTGTCCTGACATCTCTCTAGCATCGTCTCACGTTTATACATTGAATCATGCGTGCTGGTCGATTTTTCCGACTTCGAATGTTGCTTTAAGTATTTGATTAATTTAGTCATTCCGTACTTTCCTTGGTCTTCTATGGCTTCTCTTTCCACTCATACTGCTTGGATACATCAATTTAACCATTATTCTCTCAGGTCCAAAACATCTCAGGAATCATTTATCATCATAATGTGAATCATCTGCCTTACATTTCTTACGCATTTTAACTTATTGAACGCTAAGGCATTAACATTGTGGAATTCCATTGTAATATACTTAAGATATTAAAAATAACTTTGTTTAATCCACTTATTATTAAAAATATATTAAAAAACACGACATGTTTCGGAGGACACCTCCATCTTCAGGTGTAAACATATAATAAAAACTAAACAAAGAAAGACTAATATAAAAACGCATTTCAAATTCGATACAATACGAGTAATTCAAATTTAAAAATTATTAATTGTATCGAATTTTAAATGCGTTTTTATTAAAGTCTTTCTTTGTTTTTAGTAGATTAAACAAAGTTATTTTAAATTTCCTAAGTATCTTACTTATTTTTTCGTTCGGCATTCTATTGTTTATCGTTTTCTCGCACATTCTTCTCAGTGATCTATTTACACGGCATTTATCCTAGTTTTATATTTTTTATGTCAGCTCCATGCTTCTCTTCCACACATGAAGGCTGGCACTAAAACTCCATTATGTACTGCCATATTTACAGACTTTTCATTTGTATTAATTATTATACATTAAAAATAAACGAACATTTGTTCAATTATTATGAATCTAATTTGTTAATGTATTTACCAATTCAAAAGGCTGCTCTCACAAATGGTTCTTTCTGACGCTGTCCCGCGGTAGAAAGAGTCGCAAACGTAAGTGGGGTGGAAAAGCGCAAATAGGTACAGCAAATAGTCCCCGCAAACACAATCATCAGTGTAAACACAATCGCATCGGACACTTTGAGATAAATCTATTTAATTTCTTCCCGTACGTGGTTAAGGGAAGAATTGTACATGAGTGCGAGGCGTCGGCGTCGCGACGTCGGAGAAAAATAAACGTCAGAGAGACGGCATTGTTACACTTGATTAATTCTTCAGAAACATACTGGAAGTGTTTGTTGGATGACAAAAAAAAACATTTTTATCCTTATCTCGACAAATCGTAATTGTTTACTTACGTCTATAGATTTTAAGATAAAATATCAATTCGTTTTATATTGAATTGTACTATTATAACTAAGGTCAGCCTTCGTGACAGAGTGGTAAAAGAGGTTCGCCCAGTTTACCTTCACTTTTCGTGAATCGTTTATTCTGAACATGCAAAGTTTTCCTCGATCTTCCACGACTCCATACTCCATGCACTTTGTAAACATCAGTTTTTAAACCTCCTTTAACTTTGTTTCCCACACCAACCCTTCTTTCGACGTCACTATCCATTCGTTTATCCGCTGTGAATATTCTCCCTATACACACTTTCTCAGGAATCTGCTCTTGGTTCTAATGATTCATACTTATGTTACAGCCTTTGGTTTTAAAAGCTATATTAATTTGAAACCATAACAAAAAATGATTGCAAATAAACGATAAAATCTTATAATTTATTCAAGTATACTGACTTTTGTATTCATTAATTTGTATTCAATTTTCAAAGATTTTTTCATACGAAAAGGCGATAAAAATAGCAATATTTCAGTACTAATTTCTTTCTTGCCCCACCCCACATAGAACCCAACAGTTTTTCCTCGGCTTTATAGCAGTCGACAATAATTATAACCGTGGAAGGTGTGTCGTTATGACGGCATTTTGAAGCACATTAAATAAATATGGCTTATTAAATTTGGACGAAATACTTAGCCGTGAAATATAGCAGCAACGTTGAACTGGAAACCAACGAATTTGCATAACCGAGGTTCTGAATTATTTATTGAGTACCTATGTTTCACTTAAATGAACTGAAGTAAACAAAACATTTAACTAACGATTCCTTAACATTCATAAATCGTGCCGTTTCATTCGCATCGCATTCATTCTTCTTATATTTACATTGCACACTCTAGCATACACAGTTTTCTGCACATTCATCTAAGAGATCTCATTTCTAAACTAACTAACTAAACTAACTTACCATCACGCCGTCTCCCCGGAGGGGTAGGCAGAAAGAATGGAACGCCACACTGTTCTGTCCTGACATACGCCTCTCGCTTCCTCTACATTCATACATCTTGTCATGCACGCACGTCGATTTTTTCGACTCCTCACGTGACCGACATTCAATATTTGATTGATTTGATCGTGCCACGTTTTCCTCGGCCTTCCTCTATTTCTAGCTCCGTTCACGCCGTTTACATATACCTTCTTTACCATTCTGTCTTCACTCATTCTTTCCATGTGTCCAAACCATCTTAATGACCCTTTCCTTATTTTGTTCATAACACTTTCATTCGCACCACATTCACTTCTTATACTTGCATTTGTCACTCTATCATAAACAGATTTGCCACACATTCGTCTTAGAGATCTCATTTCTACTGCATTTATTCTACTTTCATCCTTCTTTTGCCAGTTCCATGCTTCACTTCCATACATAAGGGTCGGCACAAGAACACCATTGTGCACTGCCATCTTAGCTTTTTGGATAGGCTTTTGTTTGCGATGACAACTTTAAGTGCACCATTTATTCTGTTGCCTGCCCCAACCCTTCTTTCAATATCCTTCTCCACCCTCCCATCCTTTGTAAACATACTTCCTAAATAAACAAATTCATCCACTTGTTCCAGATTTTCACCGTTTACACTAATGTTGCACACTGTCATGCTTCCTTCTTTTTCGAAAATCATTACCTTAGACTTATTCACATTCATCATCAAATCGTATCGCTTGCATACCTCATACATCCTAGACACCAGGGCTTGCAGTTCGTGCTCGTTGTCTGCAAGTAGCACAGCGTCGTCCGCATACAACAAACAGCTTACTGAAACATCTTCCATTTTTGCACCTGCTTCCAACCCTTTCAGCTCTTTCATACACTTGTCCATATATAGATTAAACAACCATGGAGACATTACACACCCCTGTTTGACACCTTTATTGATATCAAACCAGGCTGTAAGATCCCCATTTACTCTGACACTAGCAGTGCTTTCTGTGTACAGCGATGTAATTGCCGTGATCAGTTTTGTGTTTATTCCATATTCCGACAATATTTCCCACAGTTTACCTCTATCTACGCGATCATATGCTTTTTGCAAATCGACAAACGCACAGAAGAGTTTACGGTTTTTGGCCATAAACTTCTCTGTCACTGTACGAAGTGCAAAAATTTGATCCATGCATCCTCTGCCATTCATAAAAGCGCCTTGCACATCCCAAACTCTATCACTCGTCGTCTTTCTTACTCTTTCTATTAAAATTCTGCCATAAATTTTACCAACAACACTCAAAATACTAATAGCTCTGTAGTTTCCACATTCCATATGGGATCCTTTTCCTTTGTACAGAGGCAAAATAACTGCTCTCCTCCAGTCGAGTGGGGTATATCCCTCCTCCAAGCATTGGTTGAACAGTTTACATACCCATGCGGAAACTACTTCGCCACCGTTTTTGATAAATTCTATAGCGATGCAGTCATACCCTACAGCTTTTCCACTTTTCATTGCTTTCACAGATCTTTCAATCTCATTCATACTTATTTTTTCTGTATTGTCATTTATACCAATCGCGTTTACACCAGTTCTAATGCTTTCATCAACACTTGTATCACCACCATACATTTCTTTAAAATACTCCATCCATCTCTCTTGTACGATCTTACTTTCCGTTAACATTCTTCCCTCACTATCTAAAATTGCTTTCACACATCCGCTTTCAGGAGGATTTCGGGCTTTCTTCACTTCCTTCCAAAACATTTTAATATTGTCCCCGAAGTTCTTTGTCATTTTGAGCCCTTCTTCCTCCCTCAGCTTTTCTTTTTGCACTTTCACTACTGACTTCACTTTCTTCTTGCACACCTTATACAAATCTTTTGCACTTTCATACTTACCTCTGTCATTCTTATTTATCGAAAGCATATTCAACCAAGCATCCTTCTTCTCTTTAACTGCACTCTTTACGTCATCATTCCACCACGCATCCCCTTTCCTTCTTCCTTGTACACATACACCACACGATTCTTTCGCTGCTTCACACAAACTTTTCTTTAAATACTCCCAGGTATCGTCAACATTCAACAAATTTACATCAGACACACACAATATTTCGTTCACTTTTCTCACGAAATTATCTCTTACGTCGTTGTTTTGTAGTTTTTCAACTTTGACTCTAGTTGGTGCGGCCACTGTTTTGCTTCTTCTGGTTCGCCATCCCCGGAAAAGGATCACTTTTGCCACTACTAAAAAGTGATCCGTTTCCATTTCGGCTCCCCTGAAAACCCTCGTATCAATAGTATCCGCCCGCAATCTAGAGTCAACAATGACGTAATCTATAATTGACCTTTCATTTCCTCTTTCCCAAGTATATTGATGGATTCTCTTATGATCAAAAAAGGAGTTCGACACAAAGAGACTCCATTCCATGCACACTCCAAGCAGTCTCCTTCCATTGTCGTTTATTCTTCTATCTCCAAACCTTCCCAGGCAATCCTCATATCCACTCCTTCGAATTCCCACCCAACCATTCATATCACCGGCAATTATTAACCTTTCATTGTCTTTCTTGCACATCAATGTCTCGCTCACCTTATCCCAAAACTCATCCTTGATCGCCTCAATTTCGTTGTTGACGGGAGCATAACCAATCAACAGGAATACTCTCGTTAACCCAATCTTGAAGCGAATCCACATGAGTCTTGGACTAACACATTCATACCCTTTCATACATTCTATCATCCTTGGAGCTAGCACCGCCGCCACGCCCTGACATGCTCTGTGGTCTTTAGGTACTCCCGACCACAGAACAAGCTTATCTGCATGCTCCTTGGATCCACACTCTTTCATCATGCATTCAGTCACACATAAAATATCTAAACTCTTATTTTCTATCTCTACACACATCTCATTCATCTTTTCTTTCATACCCCCTCTAATATTTAACGTTCCAATGCGGCATTCCACTCTCCTCTGTTCGCCTCCGCGGGAGACGCGGCGTGATGGGTTGCGGACCTCATCGACACCTGTAAGCATATCTCCCGCACACACTTACTTTCTAAGACATTATTTCGTATATATTATATTTCTCTACATAATTACTACAACTAAAAGTACACAAAAATAATAATGTGACATAATAACTAAAGTACACATAATAATAAAATGAAATGTCTTTTTATCTTCGGCTCGTCCGGCGAAGACAGCGTGGGAACAGGTTAGATCTAATTTTAAAAAGTTCTTCTACGGAGTAACTCGTAAAGTTCGGGCACATAGTAAATTTTACAAGTTGTCACTGAGAATTTGGTGCATTCCCTCATAAATCATCCCAAAAAACAAAATTGTAAATCTGTACACTTTGCACGCAGGAAACATGCGGCGACCCACATCGAAATCTCCCCTTGGGTATGGGCACTTATTTAGAAATATTTACGATGAGCTTAACACTGAACACTGTCAACCACAGATATTTGAAATGGCTTATTTCTCTGTTGGACGGGCGAGACCCTCGCGCTAGCCCCAAAATTGCACATGTGGCAAACATCTTGAGCAAGTTCGACCGACGGGGGATGTAAATGCGAGATTTTTACACTGGTCACTTGGCGTTCGTATACAAACTGATTAATTTAAAAGTAGAAATTACACTCTTATATAGAACGATTCAAAAGATATTATCACTTCGATTCATTCATTAACATTTAAATAATATTTTTAGGTAGAAAGAAAGCTCTGAGGGAGTACTGGGTAATTTCTAGTGTATTTATTCAATTTTCATCCTTCATTTGCCATTTCTATGGCTCGCTTCCATACATAAGAGACAGTACAAGAACACAATTGTATTTTATTGTTAGTTTCTATTTAATTATAAAGCGATTTCGGGCATGACGAATATTCACAATGATACTATTCAACGTTTAAATTTTAATGAAATTCGTTGAAGTTAAATATTTGAAAAGTTTTGTGTTCTGGATAATAGTGTCTAGAAATAACAATTTATAATGGTTACTTTTATATGTTTTTTATTCAGAATTATCATAGAACTAAATTATTAAAAATATTATAAAAAATAATTATAAAATAATTTTAGATAAACTTAAGGCGTTAACACTGGAATTCTAGTTATTATAAAATAATAAAGCATGTTTTTAAATGTAATTAAATTATAAATAAGTTTTTTTAAATTATTATCTATAAAGTTATTAAAATTAACTAACTAACTAACTAACCATCACGCCGTCTCCCCGAAGGGGTAGGCAGAAAGAATGGACTGACACACTTTTCTTTCCTGACATATTTCTCTCGCTTCCTCAACATTCATACATCGTGTCATGCATGCACGTCGATTTCTCTGACTCCTCACATGGCCGACATTCTTAGGAACATATTTTTGGTCTCTCATGATTAGAAAAAGGCATATTACATATTAATTTTAACTTAGACATTTAAGCGCAAAAATTGTGTGATCGTTTGTGGTTACTGTTTTTTTTACTTAATATATATAAATAGAATATTTTTTAATGTTAAAATCATGTTGTCATAAAAAATACACTGTAAAGTTAGAGTGTAAATGGACCTGCGTTTATAAGAAAATCAGATGAGAATGAAAGCTTATGCTACAAGTACTTCGCTCTGTTTCATGTCATTACCTCGCTAGAATAATGATCCGCTGTTCCAAGATACACCCAGAGATGCGGTTACAGCATCGTTGTAGGAAATATGAGATGCTTGCTATAAACAGCGCTTATTAAGTAAGAACTCTGCGATAAATCTCACAAAATATTGTTTGGATGGTAAAAAATGAAAATAAAAATACAACGATCATACAAGACATTCTTGTTAATTAAAAGATTTACTAACTAACTAACGAAAGAGTAGACAGAAATAATTTACCTTCACACTGTTCTTATTCTGACATATTTATCTCGTTTTCTCGACGTTCATATATCGTGTTATGCCGGTTTTTATTTAGGTTTTATACATGTTTTTGAACAACTAATCAAACGCCAAGGCATTATCACTGTCTAATTCAATAGTAATATACTTAGGAAATTGAAAATAATTTTGGTTGATCCATGAAATATTAAAAAACGCGACATTTTTCCGAGGATCTCAGGTCTCATCAAAAAGAAATACAAATAAATAAAAACGCTTTAACATCTGATACAATCATTTAAATTAAAAAATTAACCTGCGTTATAAGTAAATGTTATAAGTTCTAATAATTATTTTTTTATCAGTAAGAACTAATAAATAATATTGTAATTTAAATAGTGCATTCTTTTGGCAGAAACACTATGATACTTCAACATTATTACTGTTAAAATTTAAAACATTGATATAATATCACAATTTATTTTATTCACTAAGAGTGTCGCGACAACTGTTTCGCCAACCGATATTGGCATCATCAGATGCTACAATAAACTTTAAAACAAAACAGTTCATTGAAACACATGATGATGCCAAGATCGGTTGGCGAAACAGCTGTCGCGACACTCTCAGCGAATAAAAATAAATTGTGATATTATAACAGTGTTTTAAATTGTAATTTAGAAACAAAAGATACATTTGAAAAAACATGATATGAAACATGTTAGTTTTTTAATATGTTGTGGCTTGAACAAAGTTATTTTCTTCTATGTTCGCCACACTTTGTGTTGTAGATGTTTTATTTGTCTTTTTATTTTTTTTATATACTTTGTACTCGTATATACAACACTATTCAAATTACATATCAGACATATTTCGGACAACCAGTCCTTCTTCAGTGATACATATTATAAAGATACATGTTTAAAATATTATAAAATTGATCATGTTTGTAAACAATTTTATAATATTTTAAATATGTATCTTTATAATATGCATCACTGAAGAAGGAATGGTTGTCC